>JAMPIV010019827.1:5000-335546 GCA_024509875.1 Oreohelix idahoensis | reverse complement strand
ATATCTAATAAGAGTAGTGTATTATATATAACCTTACTTGCTGCCACATATAATATATAATACTCAGTCAAATTATTCTGAAATAGTGTGATGACTACGTTGTATGTCTAGGGTATGTGTATGATGAAGTGTAAGTCATAACAACAACAGACAGATAAACAATTTAATTTATTCCACCACACTTGACAACACTGTGACACTCACATACATATAACACTCTACAAGGATATCTTAAAGGAGTCACTGATAACTTTTCAAATAACAATATGTATTCATTGCTGTCATGAATGAATATGTGTCCTGATTCAAATACAAAGGGAACCAGGAATCACAATCAATTTTAATTACAAGTTATATGTACAGAATTTATCAATATGAATATTGTAGTGACATATATTATTAAAAGTATCCTATGTTGTGTCAGTTGTGTAGTAGTAATATGAGGTAATACTGGTTTTGTTTTGTTCAAGCTCTGTTGGTATTTGTCATCATGACTTCAATAGTTTGTCTTTATTGGAACTAGTATTGGAGATGTTCTCAGTTCCTGATATTAAACAATTAAATTCCCCTTAAGTTTATGTTACAATGTCATTTTAAGATGGGGTACATAATGTTGAGCTCAGCTGGCCACATCAGCTTATCTTGCGTGATGGCGGCAGGAAAAGACTCCTCTGCTCGATTTCTCCCCTGGGCTCTGGAGACACCTCACTGATAGCTAAATGGACCAAGGAGTATGCTGTCCGACTCTGGATTCAGCAAAGCTCTGACCAGGTGCTGCTCAATACCATCAAGACCACGGTCCCTGAAAACAAGAAGGATGTACCTTCTACTTCATAACTAATTGATACTCTAGTTCTACACTGAGCACAATACATCACAAACATTGAGTTCAGAGCGTTAGGCCAACTGTCAGCTTCATCTGAAATACTTTATACCAGTATTAACCTCCCTAATGGTTACTACGCCTCTGCAATTCCAGCATTATTTCTTTCTAGTCAATCATCTAGGTGTCAGTGTACTGTTTGGCCATTCCATGCCGTTTACTTTCCTCCGACACCTTCTGTTCAGGCTGGAGCATTATAGGCTTTACATCATGTTTGCTACTGAACTACACATATATACAGGCATAAATTAACAATTCACATTCAATTTTCATTAAAAGATACTGAATGTTTCAAGCTTACCACAATTCATGGAAATAAACACAGATACGTTGACTAGCAATGAATTCTGGCACAAATACTGGCACAAATTTTCCCATCTGCTTATGTTCCAGGCTTTTATTTAGCAAAAATATGAGCTGGCTTCAACGCACTGTTGCTTTATCAAGCTTATTTGAACTAGTGGTCTCGAACTAACGCTCCTAAGTGATTATATCAGCGAGTCTGGCCAATGGAGCCACGTTTCGACAAGTGTTTGAAAAAATTTTACCTTCCTACGTCTCCCCTAACAACCAAGGATAGCATTTATAGTCCGACTAATCGTGTTTAGCCTTACATATCATTCCAGCCAATCAGTTCAAATGTAACTTGTGGCCCATTTCCCGTACAATGGTGGTTTAAAAAAATCTACCACTGAGCGATTCTGATTTCGGGTGTTGTCTGACAGCACCATCATTTTATTTTGGCTATAACTTGTTAATTCCTAGACTATTTGCGTAACGTTTTACATATTCTTTGTCAGCAAGCCCTAAGGAACCCAAATATACAAATTTAAAAGAGCTAAGTGGCTGCGTTCAAAATATGCAATTTCTTCTACCTCCTGTTTCGAAGATGTGCTGTCTGGGGACTGTAATGTTTTCAAACGTAAACCCATCTAATGTTATCTTTTCTAATAAGCGTTTTTCAGGATTTTAAAACCTAACTCTGGGAAGGTTAGTGTTTTTATCACTGTCCGTCTGAACAAAAGTTAGTGCATGTGGCCTTACACGCGTGATAGTAGTAATTGTGTATCGCGCGACGCGAGTTTAGTGTTGCATGCGTTCCTGATTTTCATTCGCCCCTCTCTCTTTCTATTTGAGTCCATCTGTTCGTTCGTTTTGGTAACGTAGTATAATTAATGTTAGGATTAATTTAGGTCATTACGCAGTGTGCCTCTCAATGTTTTTCTTAGAAATGCAATACCCGTTTTAATGTGTTGTGGAAACGCTTGTATTTATGCAGTGGCTTATATTTAACGTGGAAACGTTACAATTTGCAGACGAAGCATAAAACAAAGGGGGATTTCGAGTACATTCTTTGTGACAGCACTGTTATTTTACCATTGCTCTTTTCTTTATTAGAATTTATTTGTTAGGCTTTATATTTACCTGATAATTTATATATGTGGATTAGAATATTTCACGACATAGATAACGGCAGCGAAGCCTAATTGCTCATCGTAGATAACATGTCGATGCTTTTGGGCAAAACTGTGTTTCTGTACTTCTGACACAAGATGAACTTAAATCCATTAACCACAGGAGAATTTCACGCAGAATGGACACAATATAATTATTTCTCGTCATATTTTGGCGGGTGACGTACTCGTTTCTAAAAGATTTGTCTTCAAGTCTGAAATAAATAACTTATGTTTTCTTCATTCTTCTTCTTCTTCTTTGATCCTTAGCCGCCGACTGTCAAAGCAGTCAGTGATCATCACGCCTGGTGGCGTCTTGCAGGGCAGCAACAAATTGCTTCCCCTTTGCTCGGTCGGTGGCCATCCTTCGTACAGCGCCCCAACTCTGGTTCATTCTTCGCATCTCAGCCTCCACAGTTCTCCGCCAAGTTGTTTTTGTCGGCCTCTCTTTCGCTTTCCTTCGGGGTTCAAAAGCATAACTGTTCTTACAACGGCATTAGGGTCTCTTGTGAGGACGTGGCAAACCCAACTCCAACGTCTGCCAGCCTTGATGGTGTGCATGTCCTCTTGGTTACTACTAATAAGTAGTTCTTGGTTGGTCATGGTATTGGGCCAAAACATTCGTTGAATTTTCCTTAGGCACATCGTGTGGAAAAAGGACAGTTTCGGCATTTCCTTCCCTGTTACTCTCCAGTATTCTGCACCATAGAGAAGCACAGAAAGTTCACAGCATTCATATAATCTTAATTTGGTGTTTGTGCTGTGCTGGGAAGACTTCCAGAAGTTGTTGAGACTTGCAAAGGCTGTTTTCGCTTTATTCAATCTGTTGTTGATGTCCTCGCTTGTTCCGCCGTCTAGTGTTATTAGTCATCCTAACTGTTTAAATGTGCCTGCCTGTTCTATCTTCTGGTTCCTAATTATTATTGGCTCACGACTGCCCACTTTGAGTGTCTTTTTCAGACTGATGTTCAGACCCACCTGCTGGCTATACTTATTCAGTCTATCAGTTTTTTATTGGATGTGTTGATGTGAATGTGCTAGTAGTGCAATGTCATCTGCAAATTCCAGGTCTTCCAGAGTAGAAAATGTTGTCCATCCTATTCCTCTTGGACTGTCCTCTGTTGTCTGGCGCATCACCCAGTCTATGACTGTCAAAAATAAAGTTGTTGATAAGGGGCGTCCCTGTCGTACTCCTGTCTTCCCCTCAAAAGTTAGATTGCGCAACTCAACACTGCATGTAAAGTTAGAATAGAGGCTTTTTATACTGTCGTGAAATATTCTAATCCACATATATAAATTATCAAGTAAATATAAAGCCTAATAAATACATATAATAAAGAAAGGAAGAAGAATGGTAAAGAACAGTGCTGTCACAATGACAGTACTCGAAATCCCCTTTGTTTTATGCTTCGTCTGCAAATTGTAACGTTTCCACGTTAAATATAAGCCACTGCATAAATACAAGCGTTTCCACAACACATTAAAACGGGTATTGCATTTCTAAGAAAAACATTGAGAGGCACACTGCGTAATGACCTAAATTAATCCTAACATTAATTATACTACGTTACCAAAACGAACGAACAGATGGACTCAAATAGAAAGAAGGGAGGGCTGAAAATCAGGAACGCATGCAAAATTAAACACGCGTCTCGCTATTAATGCCACCCCAACAAGCGTAACGCGATACACAATTACTACTATCACGCGTGTAAGGCCACATGCACTAACTTTTTTTCAGACGGACAGTGATAAAAACACTAACCTTCCCAGAGTTAGGTTTTAAAAAAACCTGGAAAACGCTTATTAGAAAAGATAACATTAGATGGGTTTACGTTTGAAAACATTACAGTACCCAGACAGCACATCTTCGAAACAGGAGGTAGAAGAAATTGCATATTTTGAACGCAGCCACTTAGCTCTTTTAAATTTGTATATTTGGGTTCCTTAGGGCTTGATGACAAAGAATATGTTAAGTGTTATGCAAATAGTCTAGGAATTAACAAGTTATAGCCAAAATAAAATGATGGTGCTGTCAGACAACACCCAAAATCAGAATCGCTCAGTGGTAGATTTTTTTAAAACCACCATTGTACGGGAAATGGGCCACAAGTTACATTTGAACTGATTGGCTGGAATGATATGTAAGGCTAAACACGATTAGTCGGACTATAAATGCTATCCTTGGTTGTTAGGGGAGACGTAGGAAGGTAAAATTTTTTCAAACACTTGTCGAAACGTGGCTCCATTGGCCAGACTCGCTGATATAATCACTTAGGAGCGTTAGTTCGAGACCACTAGTTCAAATAAGCTTGATAAAGCAACAGTGCGTTGAAGCCAGCTCATATTTTTGCTAAATAAAAGCCTGGAACATAAGCAGATGGGAATTTGTGCCAGTATTTGTGCCAGAATTCATTGCTAGTCAACGTATCTGTGTTTATTTCCATGAATTGTGGTAAGCTTGAAACATTCAGTATCTTTTAATGAAAATTGAATGTGAATTGTTAATTTATGCCTGTATATATGTGTAGTTCAGTAGCAAACATGATGTAAAGCCTATAATGCTCCAGCCTGAACAGAAGGTGTCGGAGGAAAGTAAAACGGCATGGAATGGCCAAACAGTACACTGACACCTAGATGATTGACTAGAAAGAAATAATGCTGGAATTGCAGAGGCGTAGTAACCATTAGGGAGGGAAATACTGGTATAAAATATTTCAGATGAAGCTGACAGTTGGCCTAACGCTCTGAACTCAATGTTTGTGATGTATTGTGCTCAGTGTAGAACTAGAGTATCAATTAGTTATGAAGTAGAAGGTACATCCTTCTTGTTTTCAGGGACCGTGGTCTTGATGGTATTGAGCAGCACCTGGTCAAAGCTTTGCTGAATCCAGAGTCGGACAGCATACTCCTTGGTCCATTTAGCTATCAGTGAGGGTCTCCAGAGCCCAGGGGAGAAATCGAGCAGAGGAGTCTTTTCCTGCCGCCATCACGCAAGATAAGCTGATGTGGCCAGCTGAGCTCAACATTATGTACCCCATCTTAAAATGACCTTGTAAAAATAACATTAAGAGGGGAATTTAATTGTTTTAATATCAGGAACTGAGAACATCTCCAATACTAGTTCCAATAAAGACAAACTATTGAAGTCATGATGACAAATACCAACAGAGCTTGAACAAAACAAACCAGTATTACCTCATATTACTACTACACAACTGACACACATAGGATACTTTTAATAATATATGTCACTACAAGATTCATATTAATAAATTC
Source organism: Oreohelix idahoensis (assembly GCA_024509875.1). Taxonomy (NCBI): domain Eukaryota; kingdom Metazoa; phylum Mollusca; class Gastropoda; order Stylommatophora; family Oreohelicidae; genus Oreohelix; species Oreohelix idahoensis. The sequence continues at coordinate 329,930 of JAMPIV010019827.1, read as the reverse complement.
TGTACATATAACTTGTAATTAAAATTGATTGTGATTCCTGGTTCCCTTTGTATTTGAATCAGGACACATATACATTCATGACAGCAATGAATACATATTGTTATTTGAAAAGTTATCAGTGACTCCTTTAAGATATCCTTGTAGAGTGTTTTATGTATGTGAGTGTCACAGTGTTGTCAAGTGTAGTGGAATAAATTAAATTGTTTATCTGTCTGTTGTTGTTTTGACTTACACTTCATCATACACATACCCTAGACATATAACGTAGTCATCACACGATTCCAGAATAATTCTGACTGAGGTATATATATATATATGTGGCAGCAAGTAAGGTTATATATAATACACTACTCTTATTAGATATATATATACCTTCACAGCTGATCTCAGTCAGTACACTAAGTCCCCTATAAATATTTATAACATCCCACTTCACCACATATATTGTCAAAAGCCTTTTCAAAATCAACAACATTAATGTTTAGCTATCTGTGCAATTCTGAGCACTGCTCTAAAATGTTCCAGAGGGTGAAAATAAGGTCTGCACATCTTCTGTTCTTTCTGAATACCGCTTGTTCTTTCCTCAGTGTACTGTCTGCTTTTGAAATTCTCGGGATAATTACCCTGTCTATTATTTCACTGGGAACTGAGAGTGGAGTAATACCTGTCTGTGGGGTTGCGTTTTATTTTGCTATTTTCCATATTATGTTCAATTGTTCAGTTATGTCTAGGAGTAATAACTACATTGTCCACACGGTTCATATTAACTACCACACGAACTCAGAAACAGACTTCCGCTGATCTAAGATGGCGGTTTCATTATTGTTTTACTTGTGATTCTAAATCTGTAGTGCAAAAGCTTACTGCACGGAAGTTAATTTGTGTGTTAAAATTCTTTAAGATTTATTAGTATTTTGTCGTTTATATCAATATTGAGTAATTAAGATTGGTTAACACTTAGTTATAATTTTATAATTACTTTTGCATCCGCGACTTTCCATGTTTTGAAAGTCAAAGGCGCCATTTTTGAATTTGAAATTTTCGTTACTTACAAAACTACTAAATATTATACTTTATATTTAAAGTTAAGTAAGGACAATTATTCTAAAAGACATGCCGGCTACGATTGAAAACAGGTAGTATCTCCAGAAAATCATGGGCTGAAATAGTACAAGCTGACTCACAGAATGATGATCAAGGGAAAATCAGGAATACGAATAGAGAAAAGGAAAGACAGAAGATACAAGCTTCAAAGGAAACAATTAAGAAAAAAGGAAGATGTCAGAGTAAAATGATAGAGAAAACCAATAATCTGAACATTGATTCAAAGAATAAGGGTGTTGAGAACCTTATGAAAGACCAACAAATCAATAGGCCTACTCATAAAGTTGAACAAAACCTCCCAAGGTTAAGGATTTTTCAAATCAGTGGCAATGTGGTAAGTATTAGAGCATTACCAGACAGTAAGATCATCAATGTACTAGAAACAGTTATTGATAAAGGGTCAATAACACATATAAAAAGAACAAATGTTGGCATAATACTCACAATGAACATGACTGAAAAATCAAAAGCTTTAATAAAACAAATTGAAGTAAGTCCTGTTCAAGTAGAATTGGCACACAGCATTACAGCTAGGCTAGAATTAGTCAAAGAAACCAGGAAATGTGTAATTAAAGGAATACATGTAACAGTTCCAGAGGAAGAAATAAGAACTAGACTACAAACAGAAAATCCAAAATATAGGATTCTTAAACTGGAAAGGATATCGCAACAATTAGGAACTTCAACTGTAATAATAGTTACATTAGAAGGGCGAGAAATACCATCACATTTCTTCAGTGGCAGTACTACAATCAAAACAGAAGCTTACATACCACCAGTCATTCAATGCTCAAACTGCCAGAAATTTGGCCACACCAAAAGAACATGTAGAAGTAAGCCTAAATGTCGATATTGTGCAGGGGACCACACTTATGATCACTGCAAATTAGTAGAAGATGATAAAGATTACAGAACAAGAAATTAAAAACAGAAAATGTGCAAATTGTCTAGGAAACCACAGTTCACGTTTCCTTGGATGTCCCCATTACCAACAAACAAAACTAGCTCTAATAAAATCAGTCAATACTAACACACCATTTAAAGTAGCACTACAACAACTTCAATCATCAGTAGCTACATCTACAACTCCGACACCAAGAGAAATCACAGTCAGAACCAGAAATGCGGAAATAAACCAACAGAAAAATAAATAAAGTCCAAAAAATACTGATAAAAGATACCAATCTACCAGAAGAAAGTGAAATAATCAAATCATCGATAACAGAAGATACAGTGAGAAAGGCAGAAGAAATCTTAAAAACCATGAGAAACATACAGCATGAAGTAGCTAAAGATGTGGCTAAATTAGTAGAACTCAAAGAAGAGAATGAAGATTTACTGAAAAGGATTGAGTCAGAAAGACAACTCATAATGAGTGAGCAAAAGCGAACAGATAAAAAACAACTAGAAGAAATGTGGAATGAAAAAAATGACAGATTGTCAAAAACTTATTCATTCTGTATCAAACATTGTGAAAGCCTTTATGCTGAATCTTCAAAGTGAACTACAAACTCACTTTAACAGAGAAACCAAAAATCTAGGAGACTTTGTTGTTAAAAAATAAATAAATATATTATACACTTCTCAGAGTAAAAGAGTACAACACTATTTATAACAAATTTAACAATTAAATAATGGACGTACAGAACATTAGAATAATACAGTGGAATTGCAGAAGTGCCAAAAAAAAATGTAGGCCTACCAGCATTAATAGGCATGTATAAACAATCTAAAGTAATATTTGCCATTCAAGAGACTAATCTTAATCCGAGTCAACGTTTTACCATCCCTGAATATAAAGTCTTTCGAAATGATAGGACAGAAACTCAAAAAGGAGGAGGTGTGGCATTTCTAGTTAATAAAACATATATAATAACTGACTGGGAATCATTTAGAACAGAAAATTTTGAAGGAATAACTATAACAGTGTCTACTGAGTTAGAAGAAATTAAAATAGTTAACCTTTACTGTTCAAGTGGAAACATAAACGAAAGAGATATCTCAGACGTGAATAAAAGAATAAACAACAGAACTATCATAGTGGGAGATTTCAATGCTCATCATACAGCTTGGGGAGGCAATGTAATAGACAAATCAGGAAAACTACTGTTGGACTTCATTGAAAACAATGAATTAATAATACTGAATGATGGATCAGTAACAAGAATTAACCCTTGTGCAAATCAGCAAGACACAGCTATTGATATAAGCATTGTAACACCAAATCTTGCTAATGCAAAATGGGAAGTTATTGGGGATACAAATTCAGATCATTTACCCATTGAAATAACACTAAAAGATAATTACAAACCTAACAAACTGGTAGAAAAACCGAAATTTTACTATAATAAAGCTAATTGGGTAGCTTTTCAGGTAGAAATGGAAGAGATAAAAAAGAATAATATAGAAAATGAAAATATAGATGTATTTGCAGATAATCTCACAAAAGAAATATTACTAAAAGCTGTTAAACATATCCCAAATGCATATATGCCAGAACACATAATTCCACACCGCATTAAGGAAGCAAAGAAGAATGAACATTGGAACAAAAACCCAATACCATGGTGGACAGTTAGATGTACAGAAATCCAAAAACAAAGAAAACAAGCTTTACAAGAATATAGAAAGCATAGATCTGAAGATAATTTAGATGTTTATAAGAACATAAGAAATGAATCAAACAGAATAATACCAAAGGCAAAAGAAAATCATTGGAGAAGTTTCTGCCAAACACTGAACCCTACAACTAACTCTACAACAGATGTGTGGAATAAGTTAAAAGCCATTAAAGGCAGAACTAAAAATATGATAATACCTAATATAAAAAGACCTGAAATGGCAGAGACTGACTGGCAGAAAGCAGAGGTGCTGGCTAGGTACTACCATAGAGTTAGTTCTAAGGAAAATTTAGGTCAGGCTGAAGTCAACAGAAGAGCAACACTTCTTAAAAAACTCAGTAAAGATGTACCTTATAATACTGAAGATTTATCATATTTAAATGCAGATATTACAATGGAAGAAGTTGAAAATACAATAAAGGACAAAACAAATACATCAGCAGGGCATGACATCTTGAGCTATGAAATCTTGAAACACATACCAAAAAGTACCATAGAAATTATAACATCCCTTTTTAACAAAATTTGGAATACAGGAAAAATTCCCAAAACATGGAAAACAGCAGTAATTATTCCAACACTAAAACCAGAAAAAGATGCCCATGATGCCAGTTCATACAGACCAATTTCTTTAACTTCCCATCTAGGTAAAATATTAGAAACCATAGTAAATAAAAGATTAAAGTTTTATTTAGAAAAGAATAATTTATATAATCAAACTCAGTCAGGATTTAGGAAGAACAGATGCACTATGGATCAGATAATTAAATTGGAACATGAAGTAAAATCAGAATTTCAAAAGAAAGAAAAAACTGTGGTAGTATTTTTAGATATAGCTAGGGCTTATGATGAATGCTGGAGAGAGGGTGCTCTTTTTAAAATGAAGAAGAAAGGAGTAACCGGTAAAATGTATAATTATTTAGATAATTTTCTGCAAGATAGATATTTCACTGTTCAGGTAAACAATGATAGATCAGAACTGTATGAACAACAAAATAGAATACCCCAAGGATCAGTAATGTCTCCTTCAATTTTTACAATAATGGTAAAAGATTTAGGTGAGGAATTTAATGATATAACAAACAAACTGTCACAGTTCGCAGATGATGTTGCTATATGGAGGACTGGGAGACATCTGCCAAAATTATATAAGGATCTACAGAAGCAAATAAATAAAGTATGTAAATGGATGACAAAATGGGGTTTTCAGCTGAATACAAATAAAACAGTGGGAATGATCTTCAGTAAAGGTAGGGTTGTAAAAAATAAAATTATAGACATAAATATCCAAGGGCAAAACATTAATACAGTACAAACCACTCGATATCTAGGAATGATATTGGACCAACAGCTGAACTGGAATAAACACATAGATAAACTAGTGGAGTCTTGCAGAGGATTGACTAACTTATTAAGATATTTGAAAGGTAATGGATGGGGTGCAAGCACTAAGACAATGCTCACTTTTTATAAATCTTTTATTAGAGGAAAAAATAGATTATGGAAGTATAATATATGACTCTGCTGCACACAGTAACAAGATTAAATTAGACAGAATTCAGCATCAGGCTTTATGTACAATAGCAGATGCAATCAGATCAACATCTATGGGAGCTATAGAGGTGGCTTTAGGAATCATACCCTTAGAATTACGGAGAAAGGAGTTAAGTCTAAATTACATGAACAGAGTTATATTAGATAAGTCTCACCCAGCACATACAGCTTTTATCAGATGTCAACTAACAACTCAGGCCAAGCCAATGAATACCACTAGATACCCTACAGGATGGAAGTGTATGGAGGAAATTGTCCATCTGGGTACATTAATTACATCAATTAATAACAGTTGTGAATACAAGCCAGTGATTCCGCCCTGGGAGATCAAGAAACCAGACACAGAAATACTTAAGAAAACAAATAATATAGAAAATATTAAAACCACAGCCAATAAATATATACAACAAATATCAAAAGACAGCATTACTGTGTACACAGATGGATCCAAAGGAGAGGATGGCAAATTGGGGATAGGAATATATATTCCAATATGGAAAATGGCAAAAGAATATTGCATCACGGAAAATACATCCATTTTCACTGCAGAGATGGTGGCAATACTAAAAGCACTAGACATATTCTCTAATAACCCTCCCAAAAAATTAACAGTTTTAACTGACTCTATTTCAACAATTAAAGCACTTAGAAACTTACGAGAATGTAGTAGACCTGATATAGCAGAGGAGATTTTTCTGGCTACTACATACTTATATTCCAGAGGATGTTCAGTATTAATTGCTTGGATACCTTCACATGTTGGCATAGAAGGAAATGAAAAGGCAGATAAAGAAGCCAAGAAAGATAGATCTGATAAAAATCTAATAAATGTAGGGATGAGTAAATCAGAAATTAAGAGCTTAATTAAAGATTTAATAACAGATGAATAGAAAGCATAGTGGGATAAAAATCTGAAAGGAAGACATGCATATAAGATGTTCAAGGCTCCAACAAGAAAATGTCAGATATCTAGGGAATTGAAAATTCCCAGTAATAAGAAACTTCTCAGACTACAGCTGGGAAAAGGCTATTTCAGAATAGAAGAACCTTACTGTGCAGGATGTCTTCAAGACAATAATATAGAACATTTCTTGTTAAAATGTAAGAGGTATGACCAAATGAGAATACCAATATTGGATTATTTGCAGGCATCCAACTTACCTATAAATATAGAGGAGGTTTTGAGAATAGACAGACCTAGGGAACTGCATAATATAGTCAAACAATATTTAACACGAACAAATGTTAATATATAGTGGCTGGGAATGTGAAGGTCTGATGATGTTCTTACAATGCATGTGACTTTAAACAGATGAAAGTCAATTAAATATCTGGTAGGGTCCGTTATATAACTAGAACCACCAGGCCTATACACCCCTCCACTTTAATATTATTCTTGTTCATAGTTTCTTCTTGATTTTGTTTGTTTGTTTGTTTTTTTTTACTTTTTTTTTTTTTTTTTTTTTTTTAACGTATAGGCCTAAGCACAATTGTGATTATCCCTATTTACAAATGTGATGCCACTTTCTCATGTCGGCAGTTGTTCATATTATTTGGAATTGAAAACAATATTTCCAACATTTATTTCACACGTAGACTACACATCTCGTCATGACATTGAAAAGCAGGTTGTTTTTAAAAAATTAAATTCCACATTCCATTATTCCATAGAAGTAATTCATGATCCATTTTCATGTGTTTATTCCATATTCAAACACAAAGACGTCTTACAAATATTCCATTGAACACTTTCCAAATATCTACCATCTGGTAGAAGACACATACGAACCCATCAGGATAAACAATAAAACTCCTTGCAACTCTCACAAACATTCACACGTCATCTGTAAAGTACAGACAGCGACAATCCACAATAGTTCCGTACCGTACTCATGGAAAATCATCTAACATGTGGCGTGCAAAAGTCCGCGCATCACTCTCCAGTTGTTGCAGTCTGCAAGGTCACCCTTCTTGGGAGATTTGACAATTATTCCTTTACTCCACTCCGTTAGTGTTGTCTCTGTTTTCCATACTTGTGCAAATAGTGGTTCTAAGAGTTCTGCAGCCAGTTCAGGGTCTGCCTTGAATAACTCAGCATTTAAATTGTTGTGACCAGGCGCTTTTCCATTCTTTAACCCTTTGAAAGCTGTGATGATTTCTTCTCTCGTGGAATGTCTGTATTTATGCCTAGGTCACTTTCAGCCTCAGGAACATTCAGTTGTGTCCTTCGTGGTTACTTATTCAGTGTTTCTCTGAAGTGCTCTGCCCATCTTGTTTCCTGCTCCTGTGCTGTGGTGATGAGATTTCCTTGCTTGTCTCTTATTAATGTTTTATTGTTTGCACTTCGTTACCTCTGATAGTTTTAGTTATTTTATAAACTGTGCTTTGTTCATTTCTCAGTGCTGACTCTTCTGCCTGTATTGCAAGGTCATCCAGAAATGTCCTTTTGTTAGCACGGGTTTGACGTTTTACTTCCTTGTCCAGCTGACTGCACTGTTCGCTATGTATTTCCTTTAATTTGGGGGACTTTGCTTCTGTTTTCTTTCGTTTCATTTCTTTTTCTCATCGATATGCCGTTTAACGTTTCTGGTGTTATCCAATCTTGTCTCTTTCTTTCCTTGAATCCCAAGTATGATTCGCTAATATCCTTGTATATTGTTGACATGATGTTGAATTTCTGGTCAACATCATCAGTCGCTGGTTTTCGGCAATTTGATATCGTCCCTTTACATCAAATTAAAAAAGCTTCTCTAGTGATGGAGTCCTTGATTTTCATGATGTTATATCTTTTCTGTTTGATTTCAATTGGTCAAACAGCTCTGAGTTTCACCTTCAGTCATGTTACTTTAACAAGTTGTCGGTAATCAGAAATGTGGTCTGAATTATATTTCTATGAGATCAACTTTTATGATTGAAAATATTTTATAGTCAAAGGGAATTAATAAATAATATATTGATGGAGGGATCAAGAGTAGGTTTGACGTCCCTTGATCCCAGTAGTTATTTAAGGATGACCTTGGCCTTGACAATTCTATAGTAGTATCTTTTGTTTGGAGTTTTTTAGGTTTGAGTTTGGGTTTTGGGTGAGATCGACTGAGTGACTGTAAATTCACGGGTTTAGGTGAACTGTTTTGAGAAAAACTTGTTCTAGAAAGTTCGTCAATAGTTATCGTTGAAAATTGCTGTACAAAATATAATCATTCAGATCTGAATCGCGATTAGCGCTAGGAAGCAAGTATGCTTGAGTTGTGTTAAAGTTAAAGTGGCAAGTGAAATTGAGGGTTATAATCGGACAATATGCCAAAACGTTTGGGTGCTTCTGTGGTGACATAAAAAGGAACTTTTGTCTAGACGCTCAATCGCTTATACGCCACAATTATAGATGACAGTTCATTATTTCATTCTATGGACAAGATTGTCAGTGTTGCCAGTACAAGGAAAATGTGTGTATTTCAAGATAACCGGGTACGTTGAGTTTTGCAAACATGAGATAAACTGTTTAGTATATGAGAAGAACAATAGGCAGCAGCTAGTCATGAGAAGTAGGAAATAATAGACCTTGGAAAATCGTCAACACTGGCGGTAGGCCAGTATTCATTAAGATACACCAAGTAAAGCCTACATAAATTAAGCTGAACAGAAGAGACATAACCAGACCATTTGTGATAAGTCAATGCTTACATGTGAAGAAATTAGAGGGCAGAAAATAATGGCAACAGTGGGTTCTTGTTGTCAAGTCGTGACCACCAGAACCAATAGACAGCTAGAAATACAAAAGCAGTGACATAGAACAGAGAGAGAGAAAGAATGGCATTTATTATTACCCACTGAAGTTTTGCTGTATAAAGTTTTGCCAGCCTCATGAGGAAGGTTGGGCACATCATTTTTTCAACCCTTTGATCATGTAAATAAAGTTCAACTTTGACTGTTACTGCTGTCAGCGCGAAGTCATTCACCAACTCGTAAAAGTCATCCATCAACTCGTAACAGTCATCCATCAACTGTCAGTACGTGAACTGTTGTCATTGTTTAGAGAGAACGAAGTCTTCAGTACCACCAATACACTGCCTACTGTTCAGGGCAGAGATCCGAATCCACAATACACGGTCACGCTACTACGAGGGTATGGACACTTCCCACATCTGCACCTCTTCTTACTTTCGCGTCTTGTAATGCATACCTCCATCTACCATTGATCATAATGTGGTCTATCTGGTTTCTGCCCGTGCGTTTGGTCATTCCCACGTTAACGTGTGCACTTCTTTGTGTAGAACCAGTGTTCCTTCAATGACCAGGTTGTTAATGCTGCAGAACTTTATTACTTTGTCCCCATTCTCGTTTACTGTTCCACTGCCGCATTTCCCCATTACCCTTTCATTAAAAGTATTGTGTGTACCAACTTTCGCACTGAGGTCTCCCATCACTATAATAAGATCGTACTTGGGTGCAGTTTCGATTTCCTTTTGCACCTGCTGATAGAAGTTATCCTTGATCTCTTCATCGCTGTCATTTGTTGGCGCGTAGCATTGTACTATTGTGGTGTTATTGAATCTCCCTCTCAGTCTTGATGGGTTTCCAGTCCAGTAATGACATTTCTATTCCTTTCTTCGGGATAATGGCTACGCCTTCATCTTCCTGACCATCGTCTCTACCAGAGTAAAGTACTGTTTCTCCTGTAGCTGTTTTTAATTCTCTCCCTCCCGGTCCATCTGCTCTCACTTATTCCCAGGATATGTAATCTGTAGTTCCTCATCTCTGCAGTGATCTGCCTCAGCTTTCCTGCCTCATTCATGATTCTGACGTTCCAGAATCCAATTCTAGTTTCGTGTTTTGCGATCCGTTTTCATGCCAATAGCCTCCTTTCGGCTTTCACCACTGACAGTCATACCCTGCATTAGTCTGTTCTTTTTTCATATATTTTACGTCGTTATGTGGCCGGGGGAGTGGACGGGAACGGCACCAAATCAAGTTAGATGTGACCGGGCCTGGTCACGGTGACAAATCAAGTCTAGTGTGACAGGGTGAGAATGGGGTGGAATCTTTTATCAATGTTCACCTGTTGTTTTACTGGCGACTGCCAGAGATGGTGATTACAGAATAGGAACTTAACCCAGGTGGTTCTTTTGGAGACTCGTAACTGTGTTTATGTTTTAGGCTGTTAGATCGTCGAAAATATGGTAATATTCTTTTCTCTATTACCTGATGTAAATAAACGACACTTCCTACTGACGTTCAGGAAATAAGTTCAAGCTGGATTAAATATGAATGAACACCTTTATTAAGTGTCTGCACACTCTGACAACTTCATAATAGTTCATAAATACATGTGCTTCTGTGGTATACAAACCAGTCATCTCATGAAATAACACACAGCCATCGAACTTACAAGATGGTCCAAACCCCAAAATCACTGCCTCGCACGTCTCGTGCCTAAAACCAACTCACTTAACCCCCTTCTCTCAAACCATCACTTCCGTCCTAACTACTGGGCAATTCTACCCCAAGTTCGATGACGTCATTTCTTAACCTTTAATTAAATCACTCATAGGATTTGTGACTAGTGTTATTACGCTAACTAGACACGCTCAAATACTTAGTGTTTAATCTTGCTAAGTATTCTTACCCTAACTATAATTAAGTGGCAGCACCTTAGTGTTAATCCGACGTAACAGTCCGTACTGTCACACCTATGAGCACTTTGTTTTTCACCTCACTGTATGTTAGCTATAATCAATCAAACGAAAACATCTCACTTTTGTATGATGAAATAATTTTCTCGTATATCATCTATTTTAAACACATACAAATCTGGGTACCATAAACTAGCCATGTGCAGTTGCCGGGGATTGCTGAAGAGACAAAAAAAGAAAACTACTTTTGCACCCCTAGTGATGTGGTACAAAGCGACTAATATGATATTATATATGAGGCTGGCAAACTCATCATGTCCAAAATTGGCATAGAAACTACCGCTGACGGAGCTTGATGCAGGCTCCCTACAAGATAATGAGCTATAGTGGTGGTTCCATGCCCCGTAAGAAGCGCAAAGAAAAATAATGATATTAACAAATTAGTGAAATACTAAAATTCTTATCTAGACCAGGAGAGTTCAAAGTTGATGACCTTTCCAACATAACACATGACGCTCTTAAAGGTGATCCCGCCTGTAAAGCTGCCTTCCTGCCGAAGGGTAAAGGTGTCTTTCAGGCGAACTGGATGGACTGTAGAGACACTGTCGAAGGGGTAATTTTTCACGTCTGTTCACTAGATTTGTGTCTGAAAAACCAACAAAAGCTTCTCTCAGTGTTTTGTTAACAAGTATTGTTGTGATTATTAGCATGTAGTGAATGAAAATACCTCATGGAGTTGTGACAGTGTACGTGCTCATGTGTTACAATGTCAGACATTAGTTTACTGTATAATTGTTCAGTGTTCAAACTGTTCATCTCAAGTTGCACTTATTTAATCATTTTGTGGGGAGCCGCGCTGGTGTAATGGCTACAACGTTGTACTGACGTTTGAAGAAATGTTTACGACCGGAAATTTGACTGAATATTCTGAACGGCTCCTGCACATAAATCCCGTGTGGATGGGAAGGAGCGAAGCTCCTGACCGGGTTGGAAGGAAAGTCCACTGACCCCCCAGCCTCGCAATGACATGTCATTGGGCCGAAAGAGCTGGAAAGCTCGAGTGCCGCTGGTTATAGAAAAAAAAAAAAAATCATTTTGTGACAAGGCACAGATTAATTTATGTGTTCAATTTATGTGCAGCAGTTATGTATCAAGTGGTATGAATGGTTGTGCGCTTTAGTTAGAGATAACTACCAGTATGTTGAGATCTCGATTTTCTCGGAACCTTATTTTATGTTACAAATATTCTTATAAAATGTACATTCTTTAGTCAGCAAGTATGTGATTTAACACAAATATTTTCCATTACATAATAAAACTTTCGTCAAATCTGATTTTCGACATCTTATCACAATTTTAATTTATTGCAAATAAATTTGTAACATTTTGATAACATTGATTTTTATTTTCAGATACAAATGTTAAAGTTCTATTTCTCAAAATCTGCATAAATTTTAAAAAATCCAATCTGGCATAAATTTGTTAAATATAATGATAAATGTTCTGTTTAAATTTGGCATTGATATATTAATAAAAAAAAGCCTTTTAAAATTGAAATACATCATTAGAATCAAATATGACCGCCGTTTCCTTAGCAACTAATGACGCATTACCTTCAAGCTATTCATTATACGTACCTATGATTGATGTACTTTATATATGTGCATTTCCATTTAAATCCCATTATGGATAACGAAAATAGCATTTCGCCGAAGCTCACCCTTTAAATTCTTGTTTATATAATTTTACACCCAATGCACTCCAATATAAATCAAAACTGTAAAGAACTTTGCATGTTTTCTGGTCTTTTCTGTTACTTGATTTCTTTAGAAAATTATTGTTATTAGTTTAAATCTTAATGATCAGGCAATACGACTGTTGAGTGGGTCTTATTCATACTGATTCTTCCATTACACATTAGCTTCACAAGATAACCTTCCACAAACTGTGTTGGACTCGATTTCTTTTGATCTCCAAATATTTGTCATTGCTATAAAAGCTCCTCTTGTCCTGTATATTCTTATTTTGAAATCATTGTCTGTCCCTGTAACAGTGTCTATATTGTTGTAAAGATGTTTGTATAGTTCTACATATTCTTGTGGTGTTTCTTCTAGTTTAGTATTGCTATCTCTTTTCCTGCACTTATTCTCATTATATATGCTTTTCCCATCTGTATTGTCATATCCACTTGCTGTGACCTCACATCTCGTGTATTCATTGTGAATATTAAATCTGTTTCCGGTTATAGGGCACAAGAACCGGATGGCAAAATCTAGATCGTCAACTCATAATGATACTCAGTGACTTGTTGAGTTCTGTGTAGTAGACCTTGCGATTAGTTCGTATTCTGAAGGTGTTTTGATTACTATTATTATTTCAGAATTAACACTCTTATAAAGACTGTTATCGCAGATGTTTTAATACATGTCTAAACTTTAATAATGTAACAGTATTTTCATAGTCTGGAGTTTCGCAAGTTTTGGAAACGTGTGTTATGAGTTCTGCGATGGGTAAAACAAAACATTATGAAACGCTTTGCTAAACATGAATGATGATGGTGATGATGATTGTAATGAAATTTGTAATTCTTGTAATATTTTTCGTGCTGCTGACGATGATACAATATTTCAGCAACATCCAACCTACAGTTCTAAGTGGACTTGCGATGGCATTACTGCTGTGGTGCCAGCAGGTGCCAGTGAAACGCCCACTCTTATACCTTATGAGTTCAAACACGTTGGACCCAGGTAATATTACTGTATCCTTATAAGGAGCTACATGTACACGTGCATCAATTATGATATGCTGGGACATGACATACAAGATGTAGGAAATACAAGTATACTGTCGAAATTACTTTATACTTTTCTGGTTATTACAGCTGCACACACATAGACTAAACCATAAAATTACATGTATCATCTCTTCTTTGGTCCTTGGCTGCTGACTGACAAAGCGGCCATCACGCCATGTGGCGTCTTGTAGGGTAGCTACAAAATGTCTTCCATTTGCTTGGTTGACATCCATTCTTCATGTAGTACTCAAGCTCTGAGTAATGTTTCACATCTCTGCCTCCATATTTCTTTGCCAGGTAGCTCTTGGCCAGCCTCGCTCTCGCTTTCCTTCCAAAGTCCACATAATGTAGGACATATTGTTTCTAATGCAATGAACTATACAAAACCTGGTGTAAACTAGAAGGTCTGGGTTAAAAATATGGAGAAGACAGAGGCAGACAACATCTCGGACATCATACAACGAAACCGGCTGACAGCCGCCAAGGCGAGGCACTTGGCTTGGGAACGTAAACTTTAGCAACCAACTACGCTTCATGGCAAGAGCGACATGAAAAGAAGTAAAAAGTAAAGTCGTGAGAGATGCCTGATGTGTGATAATGCATGGGTACGGCAGCTTCATTGTGTATTTAAAATGGTTACAGAGACTGCCATTGTGAGTTAACAATAAGTGTTTTATCAAAACATGTCTGCAATTATAGCTGTACCTGAAGACTGTATGATTGTGGCAGTGCCACCAGTTATTTGGTTGTAGATGAGTTTGTTGATTTGTTTACTCTGTTGATTTGTTTACTCTGTTGATTTGTTTACTCTGTTGATTTGTTTACTCTGTTGATTTTGGGCAATTGTTCGATGTTCAATGTTATTCGAACTGTTTGTAATGTTTGTTTCTAGCGTTGTGTATTGAATTGTCATTTAATGGCGAGGCACGTGTTTAGATCGTATAGTGGAATCTCAAGCGTATTGTGTTATGCGACAACCCAGCAGGTTCGTTCTTCTGGAAGAGAAGGCTGGCTACTTGTTGGTGTTGATTGGTGTTTCTTGACTCACAATTTTATTCTTTGGTGTTTGTATTATTTTCTATCATTCTCTAGTTGTTTCTACTGAGTTAGGGTTCGTGGTCGTGTATCTTTCATTGTTGGTTGGCGATAGAGCTTTTTATATCATATATGATTGATTAAAAACATTGATCACAACTGCAAACACTTCTCCAAGCACAGAAACATCTACGGTCACGTACTATGTCAATTTTGACTTGCACGACGTGTATGTCGTACACCGCTACAGAAGTACAGGCACTGTGTAGTACATCACGATGAAATCACATGAATTATCCTAAAATAAGATCCAGAAAGACGAGTTCATGCCTGTTTATTGGTTGTTGATTTTCTATGTTAACAATGTCTTTACATGTACTTTTCATGGCAATAAATGACATGTTATAACTGGTAACGAATGGCTTGCTACTATTATAGTCTTCAATAAAATGTTCCTACAGTGATTATCGTCCGTTTGGTACGATTGCTACAACGTCCAGTCCAGTTGAAACTACTCTATCAAAAGTTCTCGTCAAACAGAAATCTATTATTCGGTCTTTTTTTATGAAAAAGTATATCCAAAAACTATATCCAAAAACTGTATCCAAAAACTATAAGCAAAAACTGTATCAAAACGGTATCAAAAACGGTATCAAAGACAGGCATCTGGTACTCTCCTTTTAGATTGAAAAATCGGGCGCCTAGACACAGTGAACTAGTTGTTACAATGTTGTAGTCTCTGAAAAACGTTTCTAGATGCTTTCTATTTCTGTCCCTAACAATTTTGTAAGTTCTATAGTAGAAAAAGCCATTTTAATCTCTATCAGAGCTTCCATCTGATCAGCAAATGCCCTCCTAACTGATCTAGATCAGCCTACTGCTTTAGTTTTTCGCTTTACTAAAGGAGTATCACGCGATTCTGTACGATGACAGATGCCAAAACCGGTTGAAACTAACTGAAAGAATGTAACTTATGTTTTGAGTTCCGTGGAAGGATCTCACTTTATCTACATTAGTAACTTCTAACTTCATAAATATGTTTCTCTATTACATTTACCACATTGTGAGAACCACTGCTGACTTCGGGGGATTTACTATCTATTTCTAGAAACACTGCTGATGTAATTTGGTACAGTCCAAAGTTCGACCTAATCATCAATTTCTTTTGACATACTGCCATTTCAATAAACTGCACCGTCCTAACCTCGTCTGTTCTATTTTTAGTTAACTTAGCCACTAACAAATGCATATATTTGTCAGTCTATGACATCTATTTCCTTATCGTCAGTATTGTTAACTGTCAATAAGGTCGCTCGTGCTCTGCACACTGCGACATGATTCTTGTCGAGGAAAAAAGAAACATCTTGGACTAAATCATAACAAACCTTAAATTAACAGCCCCATTTTACGAGTAATATGAGCAACTGAGAATTATTATCTCTACGTGACGATATAAATAGTTTGATGACTAGCGCCATAACCAACACAAAGTCAAACCACATCATCAGCTTTGAAATTTGTTATTCCAGGTTTCCACTGGCAGATGTTCCCGACAATTACGTTAGTCCTTGTGAGACACAGTAAGTGAGCTGCTCACGTGACCTGGAGAATCATCATCGTCTGCTTCAACAAGTTCTTGTATTATTTTTCTATATATCCATGTCTTCTTATCCTACATTTCTAAGCACTTTTTGCCGTTTAAATATACACATACATTTATTCCTTTTCAAATTGCCTTCATTATTCAAGACTGTGTTGCTATCATTGAGAACACCAAAGGATGAGAAATATTAAACTTCAAATTGCCTAACAAATTGTTTTCGCTTTTTTAGGATGTAATCGTCTGTTAAATGATGGGAGATTTTGAGATTAGCAGATACAAAAATAAATGTGAACACCAACAATCACTTAGCACTTAAAGGAAGATCACAAGAAGTTACAAAAATGACAAGTTCACGCATACATTGACAAATGACATTTAGTAATGAGCTTCAAATCTGGATACAAAATATTTACCAACGTGCTACTAAAACTACTATTTAGAACGAATAAAAACAAAGCTGTACAAAATATAGGGACATGAAATGAAGAAAAATATAATAAATTTCAAAGAGTGCAGAAGGAAAGAAACAAAATTATAATTACAAAAGACATTAACTGGAAACAATTGTATCAAACACTTAAACTTTGCATGCACATTAAAGACGTATAGACGACATCACTGGTCAGATGAAGGAAACAGTACAAAATACAATTTCAAATGTCAAAGAGAGCTGAATCAGTGTGAACTGACACGGATTGTCTCCCTTGATCTGCTGTAGTGGTTCATGAAAGACCAGACAGTTCGAGTTAGAGCATGGGTTTTTCACAGGTAGAAAGGTTCGCTAAAGATTACACTTGGCAGTGATATAAACAGAAGGGTTATGTTCCTATTTTAGGGAGTCTTGCATGTAATGTAGATTGGCGTTTACAAAAATCTGAGTTTTAGTCGTTCTAGTAAAATCTGTATCCCATGCCCACTTGTGTGTGTCACGGATTTCCTCCCCTGCTTTTCAGTAGTGGTTCAACAGTGACCAAAACTCAAGAGTATTTAATATTGGCTTCCAAGGCATCTATCTGCGCGCAAGATTACACTTGGCAGAGTGGTCAGACTCAGAGAATAGATAAGCATGTGTCCAGTATACAAGGTAAATACCTGGTATTATCGCTTGTACCTTGTGGAACGTAAACAATTCTGCTTTTAAAGCAGATACCTCCGTAGGGGAGTAGAGTGTGAGAGACTTCACCTTACTAGATTCAACACAGAGAGTAAAATAAGGAATGAATGAAAGGTCAAAAAATTGCCAAACTGAATGGGAGAAAGAGACAAATGAAGGGAAAAAAATGATACTGACGGAGTGGACGTGAGATCGCACAACCGATCGTCACAGTGTGAGAGAGATTATTTTGTCGTGATGTGGCAATAGAGTCGTATTTATTAAAGCTCCAGGAGACGGTAATTCGGCCAGATATTATTAAGATGTTCAGTTGTGTATATGTATTTTAACATGAATAATTCGGGTGTAACTACCAACTCTCATTCAACCAAGTTCTCAACTCTACTGTGTGTGTTAATAGGCCATAATAAAGCCTCAAAATATTCGTGTTTTCGCTTCTTCAGGAGCACCTATCTCGCATGTTTGAGTTAGTTCGTGACCCAACCAAAATAAAAATATAACTCCGCCTATGCCAATCCCAAGCCCGGCTGAAAAAGGAGGAGGGTGGCCTGCATGGAGGCCGTAAGGAGGCAGCCCCTCCACCATGCAAAGGCACAAGAGGCCAATCACCTGTTTGCTTTAAACTTTTGATTACGAAAACTACAAGACAGAAAACCTGACTGATTCTAAAGGTGACGAGCTGGAACGGACTACGGACTACGACTTATGGAACTTGGAACACAAGAAGTATAAGTGGGAAAGAAGAGGAGCTGGTGGAAGAGATGAGAAAAGCAAAACTAGAAAACCTGGCTATTACGGAAACAAAGAAAAAGGGACAAGGAGTCATGGATCTCGATGGCAACATGCTGAAATACAGTGGTGTACCCACATATGAAATAGCAATAGGGGGCGTGGGTTGCATTGTGGCCAAAAACCAGAAAGTTAGTATCAAGGGATAGAACTTTGTCTCGGAGCACATTATGGTTGTAAAACTAAAAGAAGGAGAAACCATAGTCAACCTAGTCATAGTGTATGGGCCAAATGAGGATATGAGAGCAGAGGTCAAGGAGGAATTCTTCGAGCTGCTTCAAAGGACAGTGGATGACTGCCTAGATGACATTATCATGTTCGGAGATTTCAATGCGAGATTTGGAAATGACCATGCTAAATGGAGTGGATGTATCGGAAGATATGGAGAGGATACTCTCAGTGACAATGGAAAGCGACTCCTTAGATTCTGCAGTGAGCAGAATCTGATCATTACAAACATAATGTTCCCCCATAAGCGCATACATACATATACCAGATGTGAACCAACACAGAATGAGAAGTCAGTGATCGACTATGCCATTATTATGTTGAGCTAATTCAAATGTGTCCGGAATGCTAGAGTCTGGAGGGGGTTAGAGATTGGAAGTGATCACTACCTGCTTACAATCAAAAGAACAACTGAAAGAGTTGCTCAGCTTAGGAACTGCCCAACATCACGCAAGAAACTAAGTAAACGAACGGGAGAAATGAGTATTAAGACCTAAAAGCTGAGAAAGGCAGAAATTCAGACCAGATATCAGGGGCTTACTGCTGCAGTGGCGAGCAATACAGAAGAACTACCTGGTAACTTGGAAACCCTCTGGCTAAAATTCAAGGATATCATAAAGATGGGAACAAGAGAAAGAGGACACCTTGGTGGACAGAGGAAGTCAAAGGGAAAATACGAGCGAAGAAAATGGCATGGAAACAATACTTCGGAGCTAAAAACACAACAGGTCAAATGGAGAAATATAGAGAATATGTGACACTTAGAACAGAAGCAAAGAACAACTTGCTAGCTGCAAAACAGAAGTCATGGGAAGAATTTGAAGAAAAGCTATAAAAAGATGCGCAAGAAAGTCATAAATTGTTCTATAAGACCCTAACGAACACGAGGAAGGAATAACAGTGCCCTCTCAGATTTATAAAGGACAAGGCAAATTGCTTACTGCCCCGAAGGAAGTAATGGAAAGATGGAAATAACATTTCTCAGAACTCCTGGATGGTGAGCAAGGTCATGCATCAGAAATGATAACCACTAGCACAGAAGATAAAACCAATGATGGTGAAGATGACATAAAGATGTGTCGTGGTTGAGTTAAAGAGTAAGAGTATTTGTCGAGTTGGACAATAGTAGTGAAATCGACAAGGATAGTGGACTGGCAGAGTTATAGATTACACATAGATAAGGTGTAAATAGGAGATGGACTTGAGACAACCTGGAAGAAGATGTATTAAAATTATCTCTCTCTCCAAGCCTCAACACACTTATATAGTCTTAGCACCTCCTGCTCTCCCTCTTTTCTCTTATCCTAAATAGAGACTATAGTAAAGAGCTTGAAAAATGTTAATTATGGATGAAAGGGTCGTGAACAGAGCATTAATAAATGAGTAAAATGTATTAATCACCCGTGTGTTACCGGGGCCCGAAAGGGGAGCAAAGAATAGTAACACTGCACCCTACCACGCATGTCGTAAAAAGCGACTAAGGAGGGTATGGGCATGGGGCTGTTTACCCCATCCCGTAAAAAAACTTTGCACAGTGGGCTGATCACCTGCTTGCCAACCAATCTGATTACGGAAACAATGATAGATTGTTTGGTCTGTTTTTGTTCCACAAAGACGCCACTAGGCGTGGTGGAAACAGCGATAGATTGATCAATTTGTTGTTGCCCTAAGACGCCACTAGGCGTACTGGCCACATACTGCTTTGCCGGTTGATGGCTAAGGATGGAAGAAGAAGAAGAAGAAAATGTATTAAAGAAGAAATGTATGAAAATAATGCATATCAGCACAAACAACATAAAATTACATCAATAATCACAAATATGCAAATACAACAACGAACACACAGACCACCAACATAAACCTGTAGAACACGGAGAAATAAATAAATCGAGTGTCAGTCCGTCCGCTTTCGTGGGACCAAATGCAATAGTCCAGAAAGTGTCTTACGTGTAGATATCCTTCAAGGTGATGGAATAACATACATAACTTTCCTGTAGGTACTATCATTGGTGACCCCTAATTGCGCGAGGTGGGCTGGGAGACTCTGTCTATCTCCGGCTGTCCGCTCATAAATAAACTGAGTGTCAGTCTGTCCGCTTTCGTGGGACCAAATGCGCTAGCTCCAGAAAGTGTCTTACATGTGGATATCCTTCAAGGTGATGGGATAACATACATAACTTTCACGTAGGTGCTAAACGTTGGTGACCTCCTAATTGCGCGAGGTGAACTGGAAGACTCTGTCTATCTCCGGCTGACCGCTCGTAAGGGCGAGGTTTTTGATAACCCAGAACTACACACAAGACGAAGTTACTTGAGGACAAACGGTCCCTTTGCGCTCTTATCCGGCGCTAGAATCTTGCGTACTTGGTAGTAAATCCGGTTTGGGCTGGCTTGAACTGTGATTTGACTGAGTGCTCCGTTTAAGCACACAAAGGCTGATGATTTAACTTCTGCAATAGACGCTGGGCTGCTAGATAGCGGGAAACCGCAATGCTCTGACTGGTAATCTAAAGGCGAGTAGGAAACTACTACTGCAATACGATTTCAGATTTTGCGTTGGCTCGTTGCTTACTACGTGAGCTTAATTTCCCGTTAGATAGAATGGCGTTGACAACAAGGGTTTTGTTTCAGGTATGGGGTTGACGCCTCGTGATGCTAGATGTATTCAGAAACGCTCTAGATCGAAGAGAATATGATTTTCTTCGACTGACTGGAGTCTTGCTCTAGCAATCCGGTATCCCTGAAACTGAGACCCAAAAAGACGACCTTTACATCAAGCAAGCAATAAAATTACACCAACGTTATACAAAACAGTTAGGCTCCACTATGGAATTAAAATTATTGAAATCATTGCTATGATAGTTTAGGGCTGTCTGTAACCATATAAGTCTCCTGTTCCTTCCACTCTATCAATTATCAGCATGCGCCCGCATAGGCTTAATATATTTTGTACACCCATGTACCTGTCAGTAAATGTTCTGACAGCCAAATCTACTCCTCTTCTTCTTCCAACTAAACATACAGGAAACCAAACCCTGTAGTTACAGCTGAGTGGATATATTATTCATCTTACAACATAAAATGAATTTACATTAACAGATTACAGCATTTGACATTACAAAAATAAATCGTATGTCCCCCCCCTTTGGGGGAAAATATTAACATCCCACAAATGAATACATAGAAAATGCAATGTTCGTTCTATAATAATACAGTTGTGACTGAATCATAAGATATAATGTTTTCTATGGCTGGTGGCTGCTTTCTGTGAAAGTTATAACTAGCGTCTAGCTACTCAAGTAAGCATATAATGATCCCACCCTGCCACTAGAAGTTTCTATCAAAAAGGAATAAGTGACTATCTCCTATAATTCAGTGTTATAGAGCCTGCATCTCACTATTCAGTTTTAAGTGAATAATCCACACCTCTGACATTTCCTTACAGTAATGACAGTTATTTTAGCCTACTCTTAACCCATGATAAGCAATCTGTACGGACTGATTCTACGCCTAGTAAGTATCTGTTATCGTAAGTTTACTGTTAACCCATGGTAAAAATAACACTGACACCTGACTGTTTCGTCACTCGTTTAACTAAGGCTGTAGACAGCGCACCACTATCACTAAACTAAATTACCGGGAGAAATCCTCAAGAATGAATTCAAGTCACATTCCTATCAGATATATATAAAAGCTAACATGAATATATATATTATAATAGATGTCTACTCACCCCGAAAAATGCCGAGAACATAGGAAAATAACGTTTAGTTCTGTGTTAACGTCTGCCTATTCTCATTTTGGTTCTCTCGGGCAGGACATATTTTACGAGTGTGTCTGACTGCTTAAACCCTTCTACTCTTATAGTTTACAAATAAACACCTGGCATTGCTTGTAATGCCGTAATCAAGAGTAAGACAGAGGTTATTCTAGAGGTATACATCAGAAGGAACAACCGCGAGAAAATTTCCCCAGATAGACAAATGCATAATATTATGATTTCTAACTCGTCTAAGGGGCAAAACCACAGAGACCAACCGCGAGTTTTATCTCACCCTGAATCGAAGATCAAACCTGTTTTTCCGACCGCAAAAGGTTACCTCCCGCTAGCAATCAATCACTTTGAGCGCAAGCGATATTCTTCTGGTCAGACACACCAGGTGCGCTTAGGTAACCTTATCTTTACCTGACAGCTGTTGGCCAGTGAGGAATTTATACTGAAGGCCAGAAAGTAACAAACCGCGGGGTGGGGTCTGAGAAGGGGAAAATTGGGCCACGCAGGTAGAAACCGAAAGAAAATAAAATACAAAATGTCGAGGAAATCAGAACATTAAAAGAGAAATAAAATTTGGACGAGATGGTAAAATAAATTAACAGTCGCCGTAACAAGATGGAAGAATTGATGGCAGCACTGGGGAAAATCAAGATGGACAAAGCAGCAGGGGATGATGGTATAACACCAGAAATGGTTAAGTACACGGGAGCATCAGGCGACCTATTACTCTTAAGAGTCCTACAGGCAGCGTGGTGCTAAAAGACCATACCAAAAGATCGGGAGATTACCATCATAACACCAATTTTCAAAAAGGGTGACTGTGGTGGGGCGCCGTTCGAATATATTTTGTGTTCGTTTATTATTATTATAGGTACATTGCTACCCCTGTCCACAGTTAATATATATTTGATTGCTCCAGCGGTCGCTCATAGTACTGCTCGTTATCCCGTTACATCCCGGGTAAAATCTCTCACTTTTCATAGTTTTGTTCCCTCTATCACAACACGCATACAGGTTCTCTACCTGACCAATGAGGAACTAAAACAGTCTTCTTTTTAAAACGAATTCGACATCTTTTAATAACTGAAATTCTTTGTAGCATGCATACTCGTTATTCATGATTAATCCTTATTTATTAATTTTCTCCGTACATATTACTTTTAATTCAAGAGTATTCATGCTCTTGTACAAACCCTCTCCTGTCAGGAGGTACACACTTCATAGTAGGTCCATACTGGAACTTAAAAAGAAAACACAGCCAAAAACCACAGCTGTCACAAAGCGCAAGGTTTTACTTCACCTTGGCCATACACATATCAACACAAACTCTGACGTCATTTTCCGGTGCGCCTCATTTTCAATAAATATCCCAAATAGTGCCGCATTTATCAGCACTAACTCAAACTCAATAAATCTAACATGTGGTGTGCATGGGCAGACACCACATATTACCCCCCCCCCCCCCTTTGCGCGCTACTGGAAACTGCAGGTTTCCAGGTCATCATTGTCGTGGAATATTCTAATCCACATATATAAATTATTAGGTAAATATGAAGCCTAACAAATAAAATTAATAAAGAAAAGAGCAATGGTAAAAGCTTACCGTATTATTACCCACTTTCTTCAATGAAACGTGTGCTGTATTTCTTGGAAAAACATTGAGAGGCACCCTGCGTAATGACCTAAATTAATCCTAACATTAATTATATTACGTTACCAAAACGAACGAACAGATGGACTCAAATAGAAAGAGAGAGAGGGGCGAATGAAATCAGGAACGCATGCAAAATTAAACACGCGTCGCGCGATACACAATTACTACTATCACGCGTGTTAGGCTACATGCACTAACTTTTTCGGACGGACAGTGATAAATTCACTACCCTTCCCAGAGTTAGGTTTTAAAATCACAAAAAACGCTTATTAGGAAAGATAACATTATATGGGTTTACGTTTGAAAACATTACAGTACCCAGACAGCACATCTTCGAAACAGGAGGTAGAAGGAATTGCATATTTTGAACGCAGCCACGTAGCTCTTTTAAATTTGGATATTTGGGTTCCTTAGGGCTTGCTGACAAAGAATATGTAAAACGTTACGCAAATAGTCCAGGAATTAATAAATTATAACCAAAATAAAATAGTGGGGATGCCTGACAACATGAAATCATTTCTGCTCATAAAATTTTTTATAACGTGTTTGAAAAAACCTTACGTTACAGAAATAGCCTACCATGTAAACTCCAAATTGATTGGAGCGCAACAAATGAAAGACTAACCACGATTGGTCGGGCTATAAATACTATTTATCGTTGTTAGGGGAGACGTGGAAAGGTAACATTTTTTCAAACACTTGTCGAAACGTGGCTCCATTGGCTAGACTCGCTGATATACTCACTTAGGAGCGTTAGTTCGAGACCACTAGTGCAAATAAGCTTGATAAAGCAACAGTGCGTTGAAGCCAGCTCATATTTTGCTAAATAAAAGCCTGGAACATAAGCAGATGGGAATTTGTGCCAGAATTCATTGCTAATCAACGTATCTGTGTTTGTTTCCATGAATTGTGGTAAGCTTGAAACATTCAGTATCTTTTAATGAAAATTGAATGTGAATTGTTAATTTATGCCTGTATATATGTGTAGTTCAGTAGCAAACATGATGTAAAGCCTATAATGCTCCCGCCTGAACAGAAGGTGTCGGAGGAAAGTAAAACTGCATGGAATGGCCAAACAGTACACTGACACCTAGATTATTGATTAGACAGAAATAATGCTGGAAGTGCAGAGGCGTGGTAACCATTAAGGAGGTAAATACTGGTATAAAGTATTTCAGATGAAGCTGACAGTTGGCCTAACGCTCTGAACTCAATGTTTGTGATGTATTGTGATCAGTGTAAAAAGAGAGTATAAGTTAGTTATGAAGTAGAAGGTACATCCTTCTTGATTTCAGGGACCGTGGTCTTGATGGTATTGAGCAGCACCTGGTCAGAGCTTTGCTGAATCCAGAGTCGGACAGCATACTCCTTGGTCTTTTTAGCTATCAGTGAGGTGTCTCCAGAGCCCAGGGGAGAATTCGAGCAGAGGAGTCCTTTCCTGCCGCCATCACGCAAGATAAGCTGATTTGGCCAGCTGAGCTCAACATTATGTCCCCTCATCTTGAAATGACTTTGTAAAAATAACATTCAGAGGGGAATTTAATTGTCTTAATATCAGGAACTGAGAACATCTCCAATACTAGTCCCAAAAGACAAACTATTGAAGTCATGATGACAAATACCAACAGAGCTTGAACAAAACAAAACCAGTATTACCTCATATTACTACTACACAACTGACACACATAGGATATTTTTAATAATATATGTCACTACAATATTCATATTGATAAAGTCTGTACATATACTTGTAATTAAAATTGATTGTGATTCCTGGTTCCTTTGTATTTGAATCAGGACACATATACCTTTATGACAACAATGAATACATATTGTTATTTGAAAAGTTATCAGTGACTCCTTAAGATATTCTCATAGAGTGTTATATGTATGTGAGTGTCACAGTGTTGTCAAGAGTAGTGGATTAAATTAAATTGTTTATCTGTCTGTTGTTGTTTTGACTTACACTTCATCATACACATACCCTAGACACATAACGTAGTCATCACACTATTCCAGAATAATTCTGACTGAGATATATAGATATGTGGTAGCAAGTAAGGTTATCTATAATACACTACTCTTAATAGATATAGATACCTTCACCGCTGATCTCAGTCAGTACACTAAGTCCCCTATAAATATTTATAACATCCCACTTCACCACATATATTGGGGTCTCGCTCTTGGGATTTTGAATCTTTCCCTATTAAAAATATTGGGGGTAATTTACTTCAGGGAATATAAGAATTAAAAGGTATCCTTGGGTGGAATTAAATAAGGTTGAGCTCACGGTGCCTGTGTTGTCCATTAGATATATTTAGAGATTAAATTGTTGGTTAGACATTGTAGAAATTTACCTGATAGACAATGGCGGACCTGGCCAAGTTTCGATCTGCTGCTGTTCAGACTGCAAAAGAGTTAGGATTAGATGGGCAAGTTATGGTTGCCTATGTCACCACGGAATGTGACAAATTTATTGAACGCGAAGAAAGAAGATTAGAAAAAGAGGCCGAAAGAAAGTTAGAGGCTGAGACTAAGAGGTTGCAAGCTGA
Organism: Oreohelix idahoensis; assembly: GCA_024509875.1. NCBI lineage: Eukaryota > Metazoa > Mollusca > Gastropoda > Stylommatophora > Oreohelicidae > Oreohelix > Oreohelix idahoensis. The sequence goes on along the minus strand of JAMPIV010019827.1, from coordinate 303,474 downwards.
GGCTGAGACTAAGAGGTTGCAGATTGAGGCTGACAAAGAGGCTAAGAAATTGGAAGCAGAAAGAGAAGACAAAAGATTAGCTGCAGAAAGGGAAGAGAAGAAATTAGCTGCAGAAGAGAAGAGATTAGCTGCAGAGAGGGAAGCAGAAAAGGAGGAGAAAAGATTACAAAGGGAACATGAATTACGACTAAGGGAGTTTGAGTTTCAGGGCCATGCTCCTGAAAATGGTGCCAGTCCCTTTGCCTCTGATGCCACTGCTAGCCAAGGAGCCTCAACCTCAGCTATGAATTTTCATTTAGATCATTTTGTTGAGAAAGACGATGATATAGAGAGCTACCTAAATAGGTATGAACTATTAGCTACCACGTATGGGTTAGAGAGAGAGAAAGGTGGAGCTTAAAGTTATCTCAGGGACTTCGTGGGGCAGCTTATGAAGTTTTTGCAAAAATGAGCAGAGGTGATCAGGAAAATTATGACATGCTAAAGCAGGCTCTTTTGTTAAGGTATGATAAGAATGCAGAATTTTATAGGAAAAAATTTAGGAATGCTAAACTACTGTCAGGTGAAACCTATCACCAGTTCTCTGCACGAATAGAGACATACTTGGAGAAATGGACTTCTCTGGGGAAAACCCAAGATCTTAAGGAAATGGTCCTTATAGAGCAATTAAGAGAGTCCATGGCTCCAGACCTGAGAAAGTTTCTCATGGAACAAGGTGCAGAGAGGCTGGGTGAGTTGCTAAATGTTGCTGAAAGGTATCAAGCAGCTCAAGCAGAGGTAACAGGTAATAAAAAGAAACAGGTGGACAACTTTAGGGCACCACAGAACTTTAATAAATTTGATCCTAAGGATCAAAATAAAGGTAAGCACCAGTTTGATAGGCCACGGTATGAAAATAAAAATAAATTCCCACAATTCGATGAAAGGAAATATGATGAAAGAAAATCTTTCAACCAAGGAAAAAGGTGGTGTAAGAATTGTCAGATGGACAATCATGACACTGACCGTTGCAGAAGGAAACCTGTGTATATGGCAACCCTTCAGGTCAGGTCGACCTCAAGACAGGAGGAGGATATTATGTTGGATACCACTCCAGAAGAGATGAGGAAGGCACAGGCTGGGGATAAAACACTCAAGCCTTGTTTCAGAAAATTGTCAACTTGTCATACAACTCCAGGCAAGGGAGATTTTTACATGAAAAACAAGTTGATGTATAGGAAGACTGGAGCTAGATCCAAAGGTCACGGACAGCTGGTTCTTCCAAAAAGATATAGGGCAGACTTAATAAGGAGCCTACATGTGAAACCAGATGGGGACCATGAGAAGATAGGTACCATCATTCAAAAGGTGGCTCACAATTATTATTGGCCCAAAGCAAGATGGGACATTGAGAATTTTGTAGAAAGGTGTAGCATAGCACATGAGGGAACACCCACAAGTGGGAACATGGATCAGGACCTGGACACGCCACGGGGCAAAATTAGGCCTGATAATAAAAAGAAAAATAGATTTGAAAAAGTGGACCAAATGGAATGGGAAGCCCCTTTTCACGGACAAGCTTCACTTAACTGTTTTACAATGGCCACTATGCGGAGAGTGCAAAAAGATGTCTTACCCCAGGATAAGCCGACAATCCCTCAATCGGACTTAAACAAACTGGAGGAAGAAGATGTAGAGAGGAAATCTCTCATCAAGAATTTTAAGTGGGGAGACAGCCCCAAAAGAAAAATTGGTAGCGGTCGTTTTGTGAATGATAATTCTGGGAGGAAAAATCATCACTATAAAGCTTCGAGTGGAAGAGACCATACCGGTGCATGGACAAATAGGTCCACACAATTAAAGGTCCATATGTAGCTTTGTTAAGAACGTGGACTGATGAAAAGGCAGAGGAAAACATTACATCTTCATACCAATATGTGAATGAGCTGACCACTCGGTTAAAAACTGGCTGGAAACTTGCCAATGAAAATTTGAAACAAGCCAGGAAGAAACATGCTGCCTATTATAACAGGAAGGCGAAAGACAGAAATTTGGCTGTGGGAGAGAAAGTACTGCTTCTTTTGCCCGGGAGTCAGAATAAGTTACAAATTGGATGGCAGGGTCCATATACAGTTTTAGAGAAGGTATCTAGAACAAATTATAAGATAGATAAGAAGGGGAAAGAAAAAATCTATCATGTGAATCTCCTGAAGAAATATTTGGAAAGAGAACATCAGGAAGAGACACACTTGTTGACCTTGTCCATCGCCATGGAGATGAAAAAGGAACCACTTTCATCATTTGAGTATCCATTACACCCCTGTGAGACAGCAGCACAGGTGAAAATCAGTACACATTTAACGAAAACACAGAAAGAGAGAGTGCAACAGGTTCTAAATAATCATGCAGAGGTGTTAACAGACCGACCAGGGCATACAAACCTATTGGAATATGATATGAAACTAATAGACTCCACACCTGTCTGTATGAAACCATATTCGATTCCGTTTGCTAAGGAGAAAGCTTTGAAGGAAGAGATAGACTATCTATTGAAGGAAGGAATTATTTCGCACAGTGAGTCTTCGTATAGTTCCGGTGTTGTACTCTTACGGAAGCCCTCTGGAGAACATAGACTCTGTATAGATTACAGGAGACTGAATGCTATTACAGAAGGACAGGTGGATCCATTGCCGGATACAAATCAGCTGTTTGCCAGACTAAATAAAGCTAAATATTTCTCAAAAGTGGATCTGAGTAAAGGATACTATCAGATTCCAGTAAAGCCTGAGGTTAGACCATACCTAGCTTTTAGTACCTCAGAAGGACACTATGAGTTTAATAGATTGCCATTTGGATTGAAGAATGCGCCTAGTGTCTTCTCTAGAATGATGAGAAAATTATTGGATCCTCTGAATAATCCCTGTATAACAAATTTTATGGATGATATCCTTATAGCAACAGAAACATTTGAGGAACACATTGACTCTCTGAACATGCTGTTTGATCGACTTAGGGAGGCAAATTTAACAGCCCGACCAACCAAATGTTGCGTTGGATGTAAAGAATTGGAATTTTTGGGACACACAGTTTATCAGGGAAACATGACCCCTGACCCAAAGAATTTAGAGAAACTACAGAAAGCCCCGAGACCACAAACCAAGAAGGACGTGAGATCCTTTGTCTCATTATGTGGTTTCTACCAGAAGTATATCAAAAACTTTAATTCCATATGTGCACCGTTAACTGAATTGACACGTAAAGGACATCCAGATCGCATTACATGGACACCACAATGTGAAATGACTTACCAAGAATTGAAGGAAAAGCTCACAAGTAAACCCATTTTGAAATTACCTGACTTAAGTCAAGAATTCATAGTAAGGACGGATGCAAGTAATATTGGGTTAGGTGCAACTCTACTACAGAAATCAGATGCATTGGATGGGGAATTAAGCCCAGTGGCATATGCTAGCAGAAAGTTGAATAAAGCTGAAATCAACTACTCAACTAGCGAAAAAGAATGTCTTGCAGTAATATGGGCGATAAAGAAATTCAATATTTATCTATATGGGAAGGCATTTAAGTTGCAAACAGACCACAAACCTTTATCGTTTCTAGCACAGGCTAAGCATGAGAACTCTAGGTTACTCCGATGGTCTTTACTTCTGGCTCCCTATAATTTTAGCATTGAGTATATATCTGGAAAAACCAATTTGGGAGCGGATTTTTTAAGCCGCCATCCGTGTGATGAGAATCACCGTAAACCCCAGAAATAATAATAAATTTCTCTATGTGTATATAGAATAAAGGACTGACATATAATGTCTGTTTTAAGAGGGGAGGTGTCGTGGAATATTCTAATCCACATATATAAATTATTAGGTAAATATGAAGCCTAACAAATAAAATTAATAAAGAAAAGAGCAATGGTAAAATAACAGTGCTGTCACAAAGAAGGTACTCGAAATCCCCCTTGTTTTCTGCTTCGTCTGCAAATTGTAACGCTTTCACGTTGATAGTAAAAGCTTACTGTATTATTACCCACTTTCTTCAATGAAACGTGTGCTGTATTTCTTGGAAAAACATTGAGAGGCACCCTGCGTAATGACCTAAATTAATCCTAACATTAATTATATTACGTTACCAAAACGAACGAACAGATGGACTCAAATAGAAAGAGAGAGAGGGGCGAATGAAATCAGGAACGCATGCAAAATTAAACACGCGTCGCGCGATACACAATTACTACTATCACGCGTGTTAGGCTACATGCACTAACTTTTTCGGACGGACAGTGATAAATTCACTACCCTTCCCAGAGTTAGGTTTTAAAATCACAAAAAACGCTTATTAGGAAAGATAACATTATATGGGTTTACGTTTGAAAACATTACAGTACCCAGACAGCACATCTTCGAAACAGGAGGTAGAAGGAATTGCATATTTTGAACGCAGCCACGTAGCTCTTTTAAATTTGGATATTTGGGTTCCTTAGGGCTTGCTGACAAAGAATATGTAAAACGTTACGCAAATAGTCCAGGAATTAATAAATTATAACCAAAATAAAATAGTGGGGATGCCTGACAACATAAAATCATTTCTGCTCATAAAATTTTTTATAACGTGTTTGAAAAAACCTTACGTTACAGAAATAGCCTACCATGTAAACTCCAAATTGATTGGAGCGCAACAAATGAAAGACTAACCACGATTGGTCGGGCTATAAATACTATCTATCGTTGTTAGGGGAGACGTGGAAAGGTAACATTTTTTCAAACACTTGTCGAAACGTGGCTCCATTGGCTAGACTCGCTGATATACTCACTTAGGAGCGTTAGTTCGAGACCACTAGTGCAAATAAGCTTGATAAAGCAACAGTGCGTTGAAGCCAGCTCATATTTTGCTAAATAAAAGCCTGGAACATAAGCAGATGGGAATTTGTGCCAGAATTCATTGCTAATCAACGTATCTGTGTTTGTTTCCATGAATTGTGGTAAGCTTGAAACATTCAGTATCTTTTAATGAAAATTGAATGTGAATTGTTAATTTATGCCTGTATATATGTGTAGTTCAGTAGCAAACATGATGTAAAGCCTATAATGCTCCCGCCTGAACAGAAGGTGTCGGAGGAAAGTAAAACTGCATGGAATGGCCAAACAGTACACTGACACCTAGATTATTGATTAGACAGAAATAATGCTGGAAGTGCAGAGGCGTGGTAACCATTAAGGAGGTAAATACTGGTATAAAGTATTTCAGATGAAGCTGACAGTTGGCCTAACGCTCTGAACTCAATGTTTGTGATGTATTGTGATCAGTGTAAAAAGAGAGTATAAGTTAGTTATGAAGTAGAAGGTACATCCTTCTTGATTTCAGGGACCGTGGTCTTGATGGTATTGAGCAGCACCTGGTCAGAGCTTTGCTGAATCCAGAGTCGGACAGCATACTCCTTGGTCTTTTTAGCTATCAGTGAGGTGTCTCCAGAGCCCAGGGGAGAATTCGAGCAGAGGAGTCCTTTCCTGCCGCCATCACGCAAGATAAGCTGATTTGGCCAGCTGAGCTCAACATTATGTCCCCTCATCTTGAAATGACTTTGTAAAAATAACATTCAGAGGGGAATTTAATTGTCTTAATATCAGGAACTGAGAACATCTCCAATACTAGTCCCAAAAGACAAACTATTGAAGTCATGATGACAAATACCAACAGAGCTTGAACAAAACAAAACCAGTATTACCTCATATTACTACTACACAACTGACACACATAGGATATTTTTTAATAATATATGTCACTACAATATTCATATTGATAAAGTCTGTACATATACTTGTAATTAAAATTGATTGTGATTCCTGGTTCCTTTGTATTTGAATCAGGACACATATACCTTTATGACAACAATGAATACATATTGTTATTTGAAAAGTTATCAGTGACTCCTTAAGATATTCTCATAGAGTGTTATATGTATGTGAGTGTCACAGTGTTGTCAAGTGTAGTGGAGTAAATTAAATTGTTTATCTGTCTGTTGTTGTGACTTACACTTCATCATACACATACCCTAGACACATAACGTAGTCATCACACTATTCCAGAATAATTCTGACTGAGATATATAGATATGTGGTAGCAAGTAAGGTTATCTATAATACACTACTCTTAATAGATATAGATACCTTCACCGCTGATCTCAGTCAGAATTAACTATAATGATAAAAAGGAAAATGAAATTCAAGTAATGAGTGAAATGATATCACGATGAGTGAAATGCAGTTAAAATATGTGGCAACAACTTGTGAGCAACATATTAATGCTACGAAAATATCGCTATATAATCTATCCATCAATTGATTATGAACATAAACAATGTTTGTTGTCACTTCTTGTACCCAGGACAGTTACATAGTTCAATGTATTACTCTTGATAGAGTGTCCGCGATTACATTATTATGTCCTTCTATATGGACGATATCAAAGTCATACGCTTGCAACTGTAATGCAAATCTCGTAAGTCTTGCACTTGGTGATTTACAGGTTTGCAGATACGTTAATGATCTCTGATCTGTCATTATAGTAAAATGCGTACCTACCACATACTTTTGAAGTTTATTCAAAGTCCATACTATACCCAACAGTTCTATGTCGAAAATAGAGTATTTAGATTCGGCTTCCGATAGTTTCCTACTCAAGTAGTAGATCGGATGAAACTTGCCATCAAAACTTTGTCCCAAACACCCGCCTATTGCGTGGAGCGAAGCATCTGTTACAACAATAAATGATCTTTTTAAATCTGGCAGTCTTAATATCGGATACTGTGAAAAATGAGTCTTAATGTTTTGTAATGCCTGGTTACATTGTTCTGTCCACACTACTTTGTTAGGCATACCTCTTTTAGTTAGATCAGATAAGACAGCAGTCAAAGACGAGAACCTTGGAATAAACTTGTGGTAAAAATTCACCAATCCTAATAGACTCCGTACTTGCTTCTTTGTAGTTTAGATTGTAAGATCAAGTATGCGTTTTAAATTAGATTCATCAGGTTGTATTACATGTCTGCCAATTTTGTGTCCTAGAAATAAAATTTCCTTGAATCCATTTTCTATTTTGGATGGACGGGCTGTGAGATTGTGTATTCTTAGTGTCTGGAGTAAAGATTGTATCCCATCTACATGTTCTTCCCATGTGTCATGAAACATGCAAATGTCATCTATATAAGATATTAGGTCATAACGGCTCCCAAATACTCGACGTATCATCCGTACAAAAGTTTCAGGCGCATTTTTGAGCCCAAAACACATGACATTGTATTGGAACAAACCCTTCGATGTTGCAAATGCCGTCAATGGTTTACATTCTTCGGTCAAAGGGATCTGCCAATACCCTTTTGATAAATCGAATTTGCTAAAGAACGTAGCGGAAGCTAAACGAGGTAGCAGGTCTTCCAGCAAAGGCATTGGTTCAGAATCTGATATCGTGACTTTATTTAGTCGACGGAAATCAATGCATATACGAATGGATTTGTCTTTCTTCCGTACTGCTACCATCGGAAAACAAAATGGAGAATCTGATGGAGAGATTATCCCCATTTTCAACATATTGTCGACCTCACTATCAACCTGCTCTCTGATATGCAAAGGAATTGCATACGGTCGTAACTTAATCGGAATGGGATCCGATAATTTTATTTCGTGAGAAATAATGTTAGTTCGTCCAGGTAGATCAGACAACACATCTTCAAAAGATTTCAATAGATTGAGAATCTGATTCTTCTGATCTGAAGGTAAATCGTTACAAATGATTACATCCTTCCAAGTTTCAGAGGCTTGGATAGGTACCACAGGAAAATCAAGCGGTACATCCGCGAAACTAGTTGCTTCTTCATCAACTAAAGCAATAGATGCCAGATGCGGAGATTGATTTGTGATAGATTCACAAATTTGTTGGTTAATGAATGCATTTTTATCTATGTAATGACTTGTTGTCACGTGTGGGATATTATTGCTATCATTAAGTTCATTTGCTTCTGCAACCAGCTGTGCTCTAGTAGTCACAGCATTGGATAAAGAAAGATATTCTCTTTCCCATGCAGAAATTTCATCAGTAGAACATTCTTTTATACCCTTTATGTTTCCCAAAATCAAGTCACAGCAAGGCTGGTTGAGAACACATACACGAACTTTCCCAGTAAAGAATGGCGTGGTTATTGTTACGTCGGCCATGGGATATATCTCTACCGTGCCTCCGAAAGTTATGCATTTCACTGACGTTCCAGTGAAACAAGATGGAGGGATTAACGACCTTCTTATCCCGACCGTTGTGGAACCCGTGTCCCTTAAAATTTTAATTGGAGTGTTAAACAAAAACCCATTATGTAAAGTGAGAGTACCAACACCGTCATAAGATGACAACACTGGTAAGCCATGTCCACATTTAAGCCGTGGTGTAGCTCCAGGTTGAAATAACATCTTACATTCTGTACAATTATTAGAATTTTCTAAATCAACGTTACACGCATTGGCGTGATTATTGGTTGGATGGATGTCATTACTGACATTTCTATCTACCGTCTGACAAGCATTGGCTTGTGAGCGTGCTCTATTATGACTTCTAACGAAGTGAGATCTTCTGCGATCTGAAAAATTGTCTGAATGAGAATGTCCATTGTTGTCCCTGTTATAATGGCCACCCCGCGGTGACAAATTATGATTGTCCGTATATTTGTTGTGTGAATACTGGTTATTTCGATACCATTGGTTATTGTTATAATTGTTGAAATTATGCCTGTCTCTACCTCGTGAAGGTGAGCGATTATGGTAAAAATTATATTTACCCCTATAGGATGTGTGATTATTTTCTCTATGATTATATCGTCTATCCAAGCTACGAGTGCGCGATCTCCCGTGCGTCGCAGCACACGCAGTAGATGAGTCCAAGACTTTTGCTCTGCTCAATGACAAGTTTGGATGAGCAACGGAAAATTGTTGACCTAATTTTTCCATTTCATCGATACTAGTCGGGTTACGTTCTTGTAAGAATGATACAATATCCTGGTTTACCGACGAAACAATTTTATCTCTTAATAAGAGATCACATAATCCTTCAAACGTTTTAGGGATAGAAGCCTGTTCAACCCATCTTTGGAGACATAGTTTTATGGAGGAAACAAAATCCTCAAAATTTTTACCCTCTACCGGTAACATGGATCGAAACTTTTGTCTATAGCCTTCCTGATCTAGACCATATCTGCGTATAAATGCTGCCTTTACGACCTGAAAATCATGTCTTTTATCTTGGTCTATACCCAGATAGACCCCAACTGCATCACCTGTGAGGAGACCCGAAAAAATACCAGACCACGAATCTTTATCAATATTTAAGCAAGAGACTCTTTCCTGAAATCTTAATAAATAAAAACTTATATCGTCGTGAGGAGGAGAAAAAGGTGGTAGTCTTAAATTAAAGTTAGGGGTTGTGATTGCCTTCTTCGATGAACCATTACTATCTGAATCATGGGAACCATGATGTTGTTGAAAACGAAGTTTTTCAACCTCAAAAGCTTTCTCCCTTTCAAATTTTGCCTCCTCGGCAGCAATTTCCGCTAAACGAATTGCCTTTTCATGTTCCATTTTCTCTCGTTCCGCAGCGATTTCTGCTATACGAATTCTCTCTTCCTTATTTGCTTTTTCTTGTGCCATAGTAAATTCCCTTTCTTCTCTTTCTCTTTTCTCATTTCTTTCTATTTCTTCTCTTTCTCTTTTCTCATTTCTTTCTCTTTCTTCTTTTGCCTCTGCCTTTTTCATATGCAGTCAAAGCAAAATTTTTTAAAATATCACCTTCCATACCCAGCGCCTTGCCTTGTTTAATAAAATAGTCAAGAGTCGCCATAGTATACCACAAATTATAACTTTTCTAAACAATAAATCAATATCTATGTTCTCCTCTGCCTTACTTAGACCATCACACTATGGAATAGTGTGTCTGATTGGTATAGTTACAATGTGAATATATATATAACTATATCACCTGCACAAATCCTTTATACGCTTATTAATATAATAATTAGCGTTTATGATCCTGCTTCTTGTTATCGACAAGAATCGCAGGATATATCACCAACAATATTATAGAATTATAGTTAATCAATAAATAGTTTATCATATACATGCTGCAAAGAAAAATTATCACATGACATGACTAACGAAAGACATGGATGGAAACGACAAAATTGTAAGTAGTCGAAAATTCTAAGACAAAAGAAAATTAAAATTTCCACCAGTAATTAACGAGACAAAACGACAAATCACTTTTATCATTAATGTAAATTTTACAAAAGATAGCCAGGAAAGACCTACGCCAGACTAAATTCCCGAACAAAATTGAAATTTAAAAAAAATACGACGAATCACAGCACAGCTAACACGCATGAAAGCCTTAATTTCAAACAGAGCGGAAATCACGACAGCACTAAATGCTGAATCCCTGAAAGAAATTAATGCAATCAACCTATAGAAATACGACACTGAAACGTAAAATGCCTCCTAAACAGTCGCCCGCAAGAGACAAAGAAAAGAAACATATAACACAAAAGAAGCGAGATTTGCCCAACAATGATAGGACCAACAACCATGACGTTACATAACATTACTTATCTGAATCGACCATGAGCGTCCATTCTTCGCTGTAACTCCAATGGGTCGTTCCACGCAATATTAAATTGAAATGTGGATAATGTAGTAATCTTATAATGTAGTAATCAGCAACCATGATGACGAAATATGAAGACGTTCTCGTAAATCGTTCACTGAGTATTCAGTTCAATGGGAATGTCCGACCTTTACTCGTGTGAGACACATTGCAGAGATAGTGTCAATATATAATGATAGAGACGAAATGTTATTTTCCAACGAGTGACCGACTAAACTGATGAGGTGACCTTGTCAATGTCCTAACGGTTTGATCTATTACTTCCGTGTCCACTTGTCCAGCGAAACGCCCTCCTCGTAAAATCGCAGATTCATATTTCTCCCGTGAAGATATTCGTCAGATTAGTATAGCATTCCTGTCATGGTAAATCAGCGTGAACGATTTCATCATGGATATAATGTTTTTTCTGATCCTCAAGTAAGGTACCAGGTCTGGGCATGACCTAGTATACGAATATTGTAAATTTCATGTCTGCACAAAGTTGCATTCCAACAGCTGTCTCTGCATAAAATGTTCATTGTTGAACAGCGATAGATTGATCAAAATTCTCGATATTGTCCCAACATAGAACTCTGTCTGCCAATAGCCTGAGCAACCTTCAAATCCAACGGACGACATCCCCCATATCTGTGGTGGGGCGCCGTTCGAATATATTTTGTGTTCGTTTATTATTATTATAGGTACATTGCTACCCCTGTCCACAGTTAATATATATTTGATTGCTCCAGCGGTCGCTCATAGTACTGCTCGTTATCCCGTTACATCCCGGGTAAAATCTCTCACTTTTCATAGTTTTGTTCCCTCTATCACAACACGCATACAGGTTCTCTACCTGACCAATGAGGAACTAAAACAGTCTTCTTTTTAAAACGAATTCGACATCTTTTAATAACTGAAATTCTTTGTAGCATGCATACTCGTTATTCATGATTAATCCTTATTTATTAATTTTCTCCGTACATATTACTTTTAATTCAAGAGTATTCATGCTCTTGTACAAACCCTCTCCTGTCAGGAGGTACACACTTCATAGTAGGTCCATACTGGAACTTAAAAAGAAAACACAGCCAAAAACCACAGCTGTCACAAAACGCAAGGTTTTACTTCACCTTGGCCATACACATATCAACACAAACTCTGACGTCATTTTCCGGTGCGCCTCATTTTCAATAAATATCCCAAATAGTGCCGCATTTATCAGCACTAACTCAAACTCAATAAATCTAACATGTGGTGTGCATGGGCAGACACCACAGTGACAATCGACAATGTGGAAACCATAGAGGCATATCCCTTCTCATTGTCCCTGATAAAATCTACTATAGAGCAGAGACTCTGATGCCTAGCTGAGCACCAATTGGATGAGGTCCAGTGCGGATTCCGAGCAAACCGAAGTACTCAAGACCTAATCTTCACACTCAGACAGCTGAGTGAAAAGGCCCTTGAGTATAAGAGTGAGATCCATCTTTGTTTCATAGATCTGGAAAAGGCGTTTGACAGGGTCCCCTGGAGCAAACTTCGGGACAGTTTGGCACAGAAGAACATTCCAGCACCTCTGATTCAGGATATACAGAGCTTCTACAAGTCTTGCAGAAATTATGTGAGGACAGCAAACCATAAGTCAGAAGAGTTCAGTACCATCACTGGTGTAAGGCAATGTGATGTCCTGTCACCTTATCTTTTCATACTCGTCATTGACGATGTCAATAAGGCATATAAGGAGAGAACAAGAAAGTATTCAGTGGGGTACTGGAAGATGAGACAGGTATGTATTTCAGAGCTGGCATTTGCTGATGATGTTGCCCTGATTGCTAAATCAGAGGCACATCTCCAATCCAACCTGCAAGTCTGGAAGGAAGAGCTGGAGAAGAGAGGGATGGTCATAAGTAGCTCTAAAACAAAATCTGTGGTGATATCACGAGAAGAAAGAAGACATCAGATTAAGCTGGGAGAACAGGTTCTGGAGCAGGTCGACCACTTTAAATACCTCCGAGCTATTATAGACCGAAAGGAAGGCATCAAAAAAGAGTTGGCCACTCGAAAAGCAGCAGCTGGGAGACTTTTTCAGGCCATAAATCGAGGATTCCTCAGCAAGAGAGAAGTTGGAAGTAAACGAAGATGGCTGTATACCGCTACACCTATGTCTCAGTCTTAACATATAGTTGCGAGTCATGGGCAATGACTACAACCCACACAAGCCATGTCCAAACCTCCGAAATGAGGTATCTGAGGAAGGTGGTTGAAGTAATAAAAAGAGACATGGTCCGCAACCAGACGATACGTCAAGGCCTAAAATTTCACCCCTTGCAGACCCAAGTAGAACAGTCCCAACTAAGATGGTTTGGCCATGACTGCAAAACGGGAGAAGATCGGCTACCACAACAAGCATGGGAAACAAAGAGCCAGGGATCCAGACCCCCAGGACGACCCAGAGTCCGCTGGGATGACAACATTAGAAATCTTGGAATTACCGAGAACTAGAATGGAACCAGGCCAGGAGGAAGACTGCCGATAGGATAGTCTGGCCCTCTCTTCCAAACCTTTACACCTCACGGTAGATGGGGAACGACTAAGTAAGTAAGTATATGTGTGTGTGTGTGTGTGTGTGTGACTGGGCCATATAAAAAACCCACAATATGTGTGTTATACGCTTCTTCAGGAGCGCCTATCTCACATGTTCGAGTTAGTTCGTGAGCCAACCGCTACACATTTATCATCATCATATCATAACTCTTCACTCCCCAAGAAATAGCAAAGGTCTTCTACAAACAAATGTCAAGTCCTCCTGTCACGTGTCATCTTCTCAAGTTCTTTCCACGATCTCCTCATCATCTTCACCTCTGTTTCCAGCTCTCTTCTCCATGTGCTTCTTGGTCTACCTCTGCCTCTCTTGCTCTGGGGGTTCCAGAACAAGAACTGCCTTGTAATGCTATCAACAGGTTTCTTAATGTGTGTCCTGTCCATCGCCATCGTCTTCTTCTCATCTCTTGTTCCACTGGTACTTGTCTAGTTCTTGTCATCAGTTCCACATTGGTAACCTTGTCATACCATTTTAATCCCTCTATTCTACGCAAGCACCCATTTATGAAAGTCTGTAGCTTTTTGGTTGTTGTCGTTGTTGTTCTCAATGTCTCAGAGCCATACAATAGGACTGACTTCACATTTGAGTTGAAGATTCTTATTTTCGTGTTGGATCCGATTTCTCTTGATCTCCATATATTTCCCAATGCAATGAAAGGTCCTCTTGCTTTTTATATTCGTTTTTTTATTTTACTGTCTGTCCCTCCAACTGTGTCTATATTGCTGCCAAGATATGTGTACGATTCTACATCTTGTAATGGTGTTTATTCAAGTTCAACCCTGTTATCATAACCTGTATTTATTCTCCTTATGTTTTTGTTTTTTCTCTGGGGATTTTATCAGACCCAATTGTTGTGACCTCTTATTGAGTGTTTTCAATTTGTCCTGCATCTGATTATGGTTATGAGACAGAAGAGCCAAGTCATCAGCAAAATCCAGATCATCCAACTGCTTAGTCAGTATGCACTGAATTCCATTTATGTTGTGTGTTGTCGATGTTCCCATAACCCAGTCTTTTGCTAGTAAGAAAAGAAATGGAGATAAGATGCATCCCTGTCGCACTCTCGTTCTTGTATCTTCATGGGAACTCTATAATGCCTCATCAATTTCCAAAGGGATTTTCTGACTACACTGTCAAATGCCTTTTCGTAGTCCACAAATCCAATGTGTAGTGGTGAATTCCATTCCAGACTTTGTTCAACTATTATTCTCAAAGTGGCTATCTGGTCTGTACAGGATCAGATTTGTCGAAAACCTGCTTGTTCATCTCTCAGTTTTATGTTTATGGACTCTTTTAACCTCTCGAGGATAATCGTGTTTAATACTTTTCCTGACACTAGTAGTAACATTATTCCTCTATAAGTTGTGCACTCTTGTAAATTAACCAGGTATCCTTCCTTCCATTCTGCTGGTATCCCTTCCTTTTCCAGGACTTTACTAAGTAATTTATATAATATCTCTGTAGCCGTGTTCATATCTGTTTTGATGGCCTATGCTGGAATGCCATCAGGTCCAGACTCTTTTCCATCTCTTAGGAGCTTTAAGGCTTTCTTTATTTCTTCCTTCGTTGGTCTTTCACCGTTAATTTGTAGCTCTTCTTCTGCTGGTTGGATGTCTGTTGGGTTTTGTGGAGCTGGTCTATTGAGAAGGTCCTTAAAATATTCTGTCCACCTCTTCATTTGCTCTCGCATATTGCTGAGCAGTTTTCCATTCTTGTCTTTTATGAAGCAGCTTGTTTGTTTGTATTTCCCTGTTAGCTTCTTTGTGCTGTTATACAGTTCTCTCAAATTTCCTTTGGCTGCAGCATCTTCTGCCTCTCTTGCCCACTCCTTAATATACATCCTTTTGTCTCTATGATACATCTTTTTACGTTTTTGTTTGCTTCTGTGTACAGTTCTTGAGCTTTTCTTTGAAACTGGTTTTTCTTGCGTTTAGATCTGTTTCGTGTTTTTTCTGTCTCTTATTTTATTGTTGTTCCCTTTTCCCCAATATTTCTTCACATGTCTTATTCCATACAGTTGCTGCCAGTGGTCTTCTATATTCACTACATCTTCCAGCTGTAGCAGCGCTTCGAATTCGTTGGACATTGTGACCGCAAATTTGTCTCTTGTTTCTTGATTTCTTAGATGACATACATTAGATTGTTGTCTATAACTTTGCAATGTTGCATATCTCTTTATTTTCATTTTTATTTTGGCTATCAAAAGGTGGTGATCTGATGCCACATCTGCTCCTCTATATGTCTTTATATCCTGCAATGATGATCTAAAGTTCTTGTTTATGCATATGTGATCTATCTGACTTTCTGTTCTATGGTCTGGTGATATCCATGTTTACTACTACGTCATTTGTCACGTGACTCAAACATACCTTTATTTGTGTATTGTTTACTGTTTACTCGGTTTCCCTCTTAATTTATTTTAATGTCAATTAATTCCATTGGAGGAAGTGAAAGAGACCAATGAGCAAAACATTTACTAATTAGTGATTTTGTTTGGTTTTAATGACCATCATAATTGCTGTGGTGGATTTGATGTTATGAATTGTTGTAGGTATTATTATATTTGTATTAAATGAGATTAGCTATGAAGGTCCCTGAATTTACCCAAAAGTATTGTGAACTTTTCATGGTACCTTTCCGCTACCACCTCTTTTATCTCATTAAAAATGTATTTATATTATATTATTAAATGACTTCGTGTTGTGTCTAGGGTTATGAATGTAGAGTGTAATGTACAAAAATCAACAAACATACAAACAAATAGTTTATTATTCACAACAGCACACAGTACTACCACAATAACATACAAACGACACTCTAAAAGGCTATCTTACTTAAGACTGTGGTTGAATTTTGTGTAAAGATAATTTTTCAATTTTATTATCCTGATTCTAATTTATTTGGAATCGAGATTGATGTCGTGAAATATTCTAATCCACATATATAAATTAAAGGTAAATGCAAAGCCTAACAAATAAATTTAATAAAAGGAAGAAGAATGGTAAAGAACAGTGCTGTCACAATGACTGTACTCGAAATTCCCCTTGTTTTATGCTTCGTCTGCAAATTGTAACGTTTCCACGTTAAATATAAGCCACTGCATAAATACAAGCGTTTCCACAACACATTAAAACGGGTATTGCATTTCTAAGAAAAACATTGAGAGGCACACTGCGTAATGACCTAAATTAATCCTAACATTAATTATACTACGTTACCAAAACGAACGAACAGATGGACTCAAATAGAAAGAGAGAGGGGCGAATGAAAACAAGGACACATGCAACACTAAACTCGCGTCGCGCGATACACAATTACTACTATCACGCGTGTAAGGCCACATGCACTAACTTTTTTTTCAGACGGACAGTGATAAAAACACTAACCTTCCCAGAGTTAGGTTTTAAAATCCTGAAAAACGCTTATTAGAAAAGATGACATTAGATGGGTTTACGTTTGAAAACATTACAGTACCCAGACAGCACATCTTCGAAACAGGAGGTAGAAGAAATTGCATATTTTGAACGCAGCCACTTAGCTCGTTTAAATTTGTATATTTGGGTTCCTTAGGGCTTGCTGACAAAGAATATGTAAAACGTTACGCAAATAGTCTAGGAATTACCAAATTATAACCAAAATAAAATAGTGGGGGTGCCTGACAGCATGAAATCATTTCTGCTCATAAAATTTTTTATAACGTGTTTGAAAAAAACCTTACGTTACGGAAATAGCCTACCATGTTAACTCCAAATTGATTGGAGCGCAACAAATATAAGACTAAACACGATTGGTCGGGCTATAAATACTATCTTGTGTTGTTATGGGAAACGAATAGAAGGGGTACTTTTTTGAAAAGATGGTTAGACGTGGTTCCATTGGGTAGAGCTGCGAATATACTTGATTCAGAGCGTCTGTTCATTGCCACATCTTGTAATAATCCTACTAAGAAGCAGTACGTTGAGCACCAGTGTATATTTTATATAAAATAAAGCCTGGAACATTGGCAGATCGGAGTTGTGCTATATTCATTGCCAGTCAACGAAACTGTTTATTATTCTATGAATTGTGGGACCGTGGTCTTAAAGTTATTGAGCAGCACCTGGTCAGAGCTTTGCTGAATCCAGAGTCGGACAGCATACTCCTTGGTCCATTTAGCTATCAGTGAGGTGTCTCCAGAGCCCAGGGGAGAAATCGAGCAGAGGAGTCTTTTCCTGCCGCCATCACGCAAGATAAGCTGATGTGGCCAGCTGAGCTCAACATTATGTACCCCCATCTTAAAATGACAGTGTAAAATACAATTAAGAGGGGAATTTAATTGTTTTAATATCAGGAACTGAGAACATCTCCAATACTAGTTCCAATAAAGACAAACCATTGAAGTCATGATGACAAATACCAACAGAGCTTGAACAAAACAAAACCAGTATTACCTCATATTACTACTACACAACTAACACACATAGGATACTATTACAAATAGATGTCACTACAAGATTCATATTAATAAATTCTGTACATATAACTTGTAATTAAAATTGATTGTGATTCCTGGTTCCTTTGTATTTGAATCAGGACACATATACATTCATGACAGCAATGAATACATATTGTTATTTGAAAAGTTATCAGTGACTCCTTTAAGATATCCTTGTAGAGTGTTTTATGTATGTGAGTGTCACAGTGTTGTCAAGTGTAGTGGAATAAATTAAATTGTTTATCTGTCTGTTGTTGTTTTGACTTACACTTCATCATACACATACCCTAGACATATAACGTAGTCATCACACTATTCCAGAATAATTCTGACTGAGGTATACATATGTGGCAGCAAGTAAGGTTATATATAATACACTACTCTTATTAGATATATATATACACCTTCACAGCTGATCTCAGTCAGTACACTAAGTCCCCTATAAATATTTATAACATCCCACTTCACCACATATATTCCTCCCCTCTTAAAACAGACATCCCATGTCAGTCCTTTATTCTATATACACATAGATAAATGTAAGTCAACTTTACTTTACTCTGCTGTGGTGCTATCATGGTTTTATGTAGTTGGGTCCATTCAGAGTAGGCACTACTCATGAAATCTGCCTCAGACTTCTACAACCAATAATATATTTCGGTTATGTTACTGAACAGCCGCAAGTGTGAGTGCTTGTCTTAATGCTGCTTCGCAACCCGTATTCACCATTTCTGTTCTCTGAGTCTGCGCAATGACATGTCCAGAGAACATTATATTTCCCTCAAAATGTACGTTATGAGGAGATAACATATACCTGGTGATAGCAGAGTTTTCGTAGTGGATCCCATAATCTTCTTATTATCCTGTATGAAACATTCGGAATATCCTCAATCAAAGAGGCAACTCAGGGATTCATTACGTTCCTCCGAAATGTTTACATCCAACAATTTTCTCATCATTCTAGAGAAGACACTAGGCGCATTCTTCAATCCAAATGGAAATTTATTAAACTCATAGTGTCCTTCTGAGGTACTAAAAGCTAGGTATGGTCTAACCTCAGGCTTTACTGGAATCTGATAATATCCTTTACTCAGATCCACTTTTGAGAAATATTTAGCTTTATTTAGCCTGGCAAACAGCTGATTTGTATCCGGCAATGGATCCACCTGTCCTTCTGTAATAGCATTCAGTCTCCTGTAATCTATACAGAGTCTATGTTCTCCAGAGGGCTTCCTTAAGAGTACAACACCGGAACTATACGAAGATTCACTGTGCGAAATAATTCCTTCCTTCAACAGATAGTCTATCTCTTCCTTCAAAGCTTTCTCCTTAGCAAACGGAATCGAATATGGTTTCATACAGACAGGTGTGGGGTCTATCAGTTTCATATCATATTCCAATAGGTTTGTATGCCCTGGTCGGTCTGTTAACACCTCTGCATGATTATTTAGAACCTGTTGCACTCTCTCTTTCTGAGTTTTCGTTAAATGTGTACGGATTTTCACCTGTGCTGCTGTCTCACAGGGGTGTAATGGATATTCAAATGATGAAAGTGGTTCCTTTTTCATCTCCATGGCGATGGACAAGGTCAACAAGTGTGTCTCTTCCTGATGTTCTCTTTCCAAATATTTCTTCAGGAGATTCACATGATAGATTTTTTTCTTTCCCTTTCTTATCTATCTTATAATTTGTTCTAGACACCTTCTCTAGAACTGTATATGGACCCTGCCATCCAATTTGTAACTTATTCTGACTCCCGGGGAGAAGAAGCAGTACCTTCTCTCCCACAGCCAAATCTCTGTCTTTCGCCTTCCTGTTATAATAGGCAGCATGTTTCTTCCTGGCTTGTTTCAAATTTTCATTGGCAAGTTTCCAGCCAGTTTTTAAACGAGTGGTCAGCTCATTCACATATTGGTATGAAGATGTAATGTTTTCCTCTGCCTTTTCATCAGTCCACGTTCTTAACAAAGCTACATATGGACCTTTAATTTTGTGGACCTATTTGTCCATGCACCGGTATGGTCTCTTCCACTCGAATCTCTATAGTGATGATTTTTCTTCCCAGAATTATCATGCACAAAACGACCGCTACCAATTTTTCTTTTGGGGCTTTCTCCCCACTTAAAATTCTTGATGAGAGATTTCCTCTCTACATCCTCTTCCTCCAGTTTGTTTAAGTCCGATTGAGGGATTTTCGGCTTATCCTGGGGTAAGACATCTTTTTGCACTCTCCGCATAGTGGCCATTGTAAAACAGTTAAGTGAAGCTTGTCCGTGAAAAGGGGCTTCCCATTCCATTTGGTCCACTTTATCAAATTTATATTCTTTGTATTTTCATTATCAGGCCTAATTTTGCCCCTTGGCGTGTCCAGGTCCTGATCAATGTTCCCACTTGTGGGTGTTCCCTCATGTGCTATGCTACACCTTTCTACAAAATTCTCAATGTCCCATCTTGCTTTGGGCCAATAATAATTGTGAGCCACCTTTTGAATGATGGTACCTATCTTCTCATGGTCCCCATCTGGTTTCACATGTAGGCTCCTTATTAAGTCTGCCCTATATCTTTTAGGAAGTACCAGCTGTCCCTGACCTTGGGATCTAGCTCCAGTCTTCCTATACATCAACTTGTTTTTCATGTAAAAATCTCCCTTGCCTGGAGTTGTATGACAAGTTGACAATTTCCTGAAACAAGGCTTGAGTGTTTTATCCCCAGCCTGTGCCTTCCTCATCTCTTCTGGAGTGGTATCTAACATAATATCCTCCTCCTGTCTTGAGGTCGACCTGACCTGAAGGGTTGCCATATACACAGGTTTCCTTCTGCAACGGTCAGTGTCATGATTGTCCATCTGACAATTCTTACACCACCTTTTTCCTTGGTTGAAAGATTTTCTTTCATCATATTTCCTTTCATCGAATTGTGGGAATTTATTTTTATTTTCATACCGTGGCCTATCAAACTGGTGCTTACCTTTGTTTTGATCCCTAGGATCAAATTTATTAAAGTTCTGTGGTGCCCTAAAGTTATCCACTTGTTTCTTTTTATTACCTGTTACCTCTGCTTGAGCTGCTTGATACCTTTCAGCAACATTTAGCAACTCACCCAGCCTCTCTGCACCTTGTTCCATGAGAAACTTTCTCAGGTCTGGAGCCATGGACTCTCTTAATTGCTCTATAAGGACCATTTCCTTAAGGTCTTGGGTTTTCCCCAGAGAAGTCCATTTCTCCAAGTATGTCTCTATTCGTGCAGAGAACTGGTGATAGGTTTTCACCTGACAGTAGTTTAGCATTCCTAAATTTTTTCCTATAAAATTCTGCATTCTTTTCATATCTTAACAAAAGAGCCTGCTTTAGCATGTCATAATTTTCCTGATCACCTCTGCTCATTTTTGCAAAAACTTCATAAGCTGCCCCACGAAGTCCCTGAGATAACTTTAAGCTCCACCTTTCTCTCTCTAACCCATATGTGGTAGCTAATAGTTCATACCTATTTAGATAGCTCTCTATATCATCGTCTTTCTCAACAAAATGATCTAAATGAAAATTCATAGCTGAGGTTGAGGCTCCTTGGCTAGCAGTGGCATCAGAGGCAAAGGGACTGGCACCATTTTCAGGAGCATGGCCTTGAAACTCAAACTCCCTTAGTCGTAACTCATGTTCCCTTTGTAATCTCTTATCTTCTGCTTCCCTTTCTGCAGCTAATTTCTTCTCTTCCCTTTCTGCAGTCAATCTTCTTTCCCTTTCTGCAGCCTGTCTTCTTTCCTCGGGTTCCAATGCTTTAGCCTCTTTGTCAGCCTCAATCTGCAACCTCTTAGTCTCAGCCTCAGCCTCAAATTGTAACTTCTTAATTTCCCTTTCAGCCTCTAACTTTCTTTCGGCTTCAAACCTTCTTTCTTCGCGTTCAATAAATTTGTCACATTCAGTAGTGACATAGGCAACCATAACTTGCCCATCTAATCCTAACTCTTTTGCAGTCTGAACAGCAGCAGATCGAAATTTGGCTAGGTCCGCCATTGTCTATCAGGTAAGTTTATACAATGTCTAACTAACAATTCAATCTCTAAATATATATCTAATGGACAACACAGGCACCGAGAGCTCAACCTTATTTAATTCCACCCAAGGATACCTTTTTAATTCTTATTATTCCCTGAAGTGAATTACCCCCAATATTTTTAATAGGGAAAGATTCAAAATCCCAAGAGCGAGACCCCAATATATGTGGTGAAGTGGGATGTTATAAATATTTATAGGGGACTTAGTGTACTGACTGAGATCAGCTGTGAAGGTATATATATATCTAATAAGAGTAGTGTATTATATATAACCTTACTTGCTGCCACATATGTATACCTCAGTCAGAATTATTCTGGAATAGTGTGATGACTACGTTATATGTCTAGGGTATGTGTATGATGAAGTGTAAGTCAAAACAACAACAGACAGATAAACAATTTAATTTATTCCACTACACTTGACAACACTGTGACACTCACATACATAAAACACTCTACAAGGATATCTTAAAGGAGTCACTGATAACTTTTCAAATAACAATATGTATTCATTGCTGTCATGAATGTATATGTGTCCTGATTCAAATACAAAGGAACCAGGAATCACAATCAATTTTAATTACAAGTTATATGTACAGAATTTATTAATATGAATCTTGTAGTGACATCTATTTTTAATAGTATCCTATGTGTGTTAGTTGTGTAGTAGTAATATGAGGTAATACTGGTTTTGTTTTGTTCAAGCTCTGTTGGTATTTGTCATCATGACTTCAATTGTTTGTCTTTATTGGAACTAGTATTGGAGATGTTCTCAGTTCCTGATATTAAAACAATTAAATTCCCCTCTTAATTGTATTTTACACTGTCATTTTAAGATGGGGGTACATAATGTTGAGCTCAGCTGGCCACATCAGCTTATCTTGCGTGATGGCGGCAGGAAAAGACTCCTCTGCTCGATTTCTCCCCTGGGCTCTGGAGACACCTCACTGATAGCTAAATGGACCAAGGAGTATGCTGTCCGACTCTGGATTCAGCAAAGCTCTGACCAGGTGCTGCTCAATAACTTTAAGACCACAGTCCCACAATTCATAGAATAATAAACAGTTTCGTTGACTGGCAATGAATATAGCACAACTCCGATCTGCCAATGTTCCAGGCTTTATTTTATATAAAATATACACTGGTGCTCAACGTACTGCTTCTTAGTAGGATTATTACAAGATGTGGCAATGAACAGACGCTCTGAATCAAGTATATTCGCAGCTCTACCCAATGAAACCACGTCTAACCATCTTTTCAAAAAAGTACCCCTTCTATTCGTTTCCCATAACAACACAAGATAGTATTTATAGCCCGACCAATCGTGTTTAGTCTTATATTTGTTGCGCTCCAATCAATTTGGAGTTAACATGGTAGGCTATTTCCGTAACGTAAGGTTTTTTTCAAACACGTTATAAAAAATTTTATGAGCAGAAATGATTTCATGCTGTCAGGCACCCCCACTGTTTTATTTTGGTTATAATTTGGTAATTCCTAGACTATTTGCGTAACGTTTTACATATTCTTTGTCAGCAAGCCCTAAGGAACCCAAATATACAAATTTAAACGAGCTAAGTGGCTGCGTTCAAAATATGCAATTTCTTCTACCTCCTGTTTCGAAGATGTGCTGTCTGGGTACTGTAATGTTTTCAAACGTAAACCCATCTAATGTCATCTTTTCTAATAAGCGTTTTTCAGGATTTTTAAAACCTAACTCTGGGAAGGTTAGTGTTTTTATCACTGTCCGTCTGAAAAAAAAGTTAGTGCATGTGGCCTTACACGCGTGATAGTAGTAATTGTGTATCGCGCGACGCGAGTTTAGTGTTGCATGTGTCCTTGTTTTCATTCGCCCCTCTCTCTTTCTATTTGAGTCCATCTGTTCGTTCGTTTTGGTAACGTAGTATAATTAATGTTAGGATTAATTTAGGTCATTACGCAGTGTGCCTCTCAATGTTTTTCTTAGAAATGCAATACCCGTTTTAATGTGTTGTGGAAACGCTTGTATTTATGCAGTGGCTTATATTTAACGTGGAAACGTTACAATTTGCAGACGAAGCATAAAACAAGGGGAATTTCGAGTACAGTCATTGTGACAGCACTGTTCTTTACCATTCTTCTTCCTTTTATTAAATTTATTTGTTAGGCTTTGCATTTACCTTTTAATTTATATATGTGGATTAGAATATTTCACGACAATTGACAATTTAAAAGTGAAATCAAAATAATCAATTACATCAGTCAAATAGCACAATAGATCCTCTGTCCATACATAAAAATATTATTCTCATATACGTCTGTAGTGTTCTCCTACTTTAAGGAAATACTGGTAGTACCACTAGGTTGTTGTTTGAAATCATATCCTTTTATTAATGTCTGTTTCTATTTTGTCACTTGTGGAACTATTACTATTTGTCCCAATTTTATTCAATGTCACTTTTTATATTTCTTCTTATAAAGTTCTGTAGTTGAGCTTTCAAGTGCCGAACGAGAACTTATCTTTGCAGTAGAATATAGGTTGAACCTTTCCTCTGCTCGCTTGACAATCTGTTCCCTGTTTGATAGGCAATGACCACTAGCATGGGCTCGCAGTAAACAGGCAGAGTCCTGAATCAATCAGTTTTCAAGCGTTTGGTACCACATTAACGTCAGTACCCAGGACCTCTGAAATGTGAAGGTATGCATCCTTCGTAATATCTAGCATACACCAATAGTCAACAGTAAAGGACATGTACATTACAAACAAACAAAAAGGATCATATCCTTATACAAACCTATGCCACCATTTTCTTTTGATGTGACAATGTACACCAGAATTCCTCTCCCCTAATAGTTACAACGCCACTGCAATTCCAGCTGTAATCTCTTCCATATAATAGGATAGGTGTTATGCTCCTTTATGACAATCATACATATTCTTGTATTGTACACCTCTCTGACAGTCTATCACATGGTTGATCAATCTTTAGGCTTTGCCTCATGTTCGCTATAGACCCACTCATGTCCAGACATATATTATTATTTTACATTCAATTTTTATATAAAATACAGATTAATAAATGTCAATCTTACCACAATGTTCAATGAAATACACAGAGACGATGACTGACACAGTTTCGATCTGTTTTGTTGTCCAGGCTGTCCAGAAATGTATTTAAAAGCACAGCCTGATCTCATTTATCACTGTTGAAACTTTTCTATTAATGGCGTCCCCCCTAACGCTTATTCTGACAATATCGATTCAGTTGGCCAATCACTTTTAATTTTACAAGGGTAAACAGTCTTTCAAAAAATATCATTCAAACTTTTCCTACGTTACTAGGCTATTTATGTTTATTCAAATGTCAGCCAATAATATTTCGTCTCACTTCAAATGTCACCCAATCAGATTCAATGTACCATCCTAGCCTATCTGTCACCTACTTTTTTCCCAAAAAATATGCGATCCAATCTAAGCAGATATGACTTGACCTGACAGTATCTCTGATCTCTATGTATGGTTTTATCAATAGTTGATTAGTTAAGGGACTATTTATATAACTAATAACATATTCTTGGTCAGCAAGTCTTCAGGTACACGAATCTACGATTTTTAAGGGGCTATGTGGGTTGGTTCAAAATTCTATCTTTTTTTCTATGTTAGTCGTTTATTTTTAAACTACCTCTCGTTCACTCTTTTTCCATGTAATATCAAGCTGAATACGAGCACTTAGGTCATTCACAATAAGAGCTTAACCTGTTTACATGACCGTAGTGTCCACAATTCTAATTTTTTCATTGTATTTGGGGAAACCCCTAAGGCAAGGCTTGCCCCTGTGCTATGGTTGCTTTTAGTTTAAAATCAATGCGAAACGAATTAGCATTTCATCTATCCTTGCCCCTCCTCATTCCACAATGCATTTTAGGCAAATATTTTCTTAGAACTAGGAAAAGTGGGTGTTTATGTCAAGGACGAATTTGAAAAATTGGGTACCGTTTTTTTCGGCTATTCGTTAGCAAATAATAATGTGAAGGCGTAGGCGACACCAACCGTTCTAGCAGAAAATTCTTTTGTACTTTCTTATCTTTGCCTTTATGCCCTA
Organism: Oreohelix idahoensis; assembly: GCA_024509875.1. Lineage (NCBI taxonomy): Eukaryota > Metazoa > Mollusca > Gastropoda > Stylommatophora > Oreohelicidae > Oreohelix > Oreohelix idahoensis. The sequence goes on along the minus strand of JAMPIV010019827.1, from coordinate 277,603 downwards.
TACTGTTATATATTAATTTAGATATTGTATTTAGAGGTCACTACAATTGCTCACGGACAACTCCATTAGTGCTCCTAACTTTCCATTAGATCACTCAAGGGGATCTCAGGACATTGCTCCAACTCTGTTACACCGGTGAGGAACCAAGTGTGCGTGTACAGAAATCATAGTCTATAAATATTTGGTGGTGGGTAGGTTTCCTAATTTTTAAATTTTGTCATTTAAAAATTATAAAAATGTAAAAACAAAAATTAAAAACAGCTTTTTTTCAATTTTGTCACGGGGTCGGAGTGGCTACGAAGTCCGCCTCAAATTCTAAAGGTACTTGGTTCAATTCCTAGTAGAAGGAATATAACTTATGGAATGTTTTTTCAGCACCGGTAGTTTTAATGATGTCATACTGATTTTCTGTTCTATGTGTATTCTCTTATGTGAAAACATGCTTCCTTCTGTGTCCGTGGGTGTATGTCTTATGTATTCCAATGATGTAGCCTGTTATTACTTTATTTATTGAAACTTTCTTTTCCTTTTATTTAGTCCATGTCTAAGTGTGATCTAGTACTGGCTTATAGCTCGCCAGAGATGGAGATTTCTTAAACCCTATCTGAGTGATGTCGTTCGTTCGTTCCTTTTATAGATGTTGTGCGTTGGAGAGTATTAGTGGTTGAGAAATGTGAACTTTGACAGTACATCTATGTTATCCAACTGACAATCAATTTTCAATAGCCTGGTCCTTTACAAATGAATTTTATTTAACAGCACAACTGGTCAAATCGTGTCAAGCAATGTTCAACAATTATGCATTTTGTACATCAAATAAATCTTTGTTATTTTTCTTTTCATGAAGAATATATTTTCCTTCTTTCACATCAATCCAAGATGCTTCATAATATTCTTTCCCAACTTCAAGTTTTACCAATTCCTGAATAATCATAATTTCATATTTGCTTTCTTTCTCGGTAGTTTTATTCATTTTGTCTATTTCTCAGTTTTAAATCCTCTTCCCTCGTTTTATCATATGTATCCTCCATTTTGTTCCTCTTCTGCTATTATTATATTTTCTTTTTGTTAAATATTGCTCAGGTATGAGATATTGTTTGTTAGATTGGAGTTAGATGAGTTTTAATAAATGACATTCTGGATTTTTTTGGGCTATCTTGGACGAGTTATAGATGGATTACTATAGAGATACATTTTTGTAAGATCATAGACTGCCCATCTGACTGACTTAGACTGTAAAAGCTCTGACAGCAGATGTTACAGACACAAATTATCTGACAAATCTTCGTCTCAGAAGGCACACTCAGTGTCGAACTTGTAATAATGTAAAATATTTTTTCACCTTGTCAATTATGCTGACATATTGAGCTAATAATTGTTGGCTTATGGTTCAATGAATTTTGACAAATGTATTATTGGACATGTTTAGCTAACATAATAATGCATTATGGATGACTTACTTAGAAAATAATAACACATGGATACTTAGAAATAACTTGGATATTTTCTGGATGGACCACCATTACAGTAATTCAACTTGGATACTTTGAGATAAATTGAATACTTTATGCATGGATCACTATTGACATTATACAACATGGATACTTAGAAACAACTTGGATGCTTTATGGTTGGAGTACTAGGAAAGTTTCGCAACATAAAGGTTTTGAACTACATTTGGGCTGAGTGATACATGAGTCGATATGACAATGTTGCTCCTTGGTAAAATTTTGATTAGGATATATACAGATTGATGTTAACACTTTTGTTGTTCAGGGTAGCCACTCTGCGAAATTTAGATAGCATATGTATTGATACTATATAAAAAAGCCACGTGACAAATCGGCGGCAGTTGGCATGGAAATGTAGTGACGTAAGTAGGGACAGGTACATCACGCTATGAGAACGTGATGTTTGACCAATAATTTATCAAATAGAATAAGCTTCCAACCAATGAAAACGTAGCCAGCTCAAGCTCATAGTGTGATGTAGCTGTCCCTACTTATGTCACTACATTTCCATGCCAACTGCCGCCGATTTGTCACGTGGCTTGTTTACCCAAAGTTGGCACAGTAGCTTCACCTTGCTCTACCCTGCTCTTAGCTGTCTTGGGTATCTTTATATTCGTTAACATTCTTGCTTGCTTTTTCTATAATAACTAATGATAGTTTTATTCTCATTATAACCAGCTTCCAGCATGAATAAATGCTGATGATGGTAGGTCATACGGCCACACACCTTTAGCCAATTGATTTGAAACACATACGTGTGAGAAAGGTTCCCCATTTTCATTCATTATTCCTTGCCCATGTTTTCCCATGATTTCTTCAAAGTCGGTGTTGACTGTACCTATCCTTGCATTCATGTACCCATCAAAATTGTGATGTCTCGTCTTTTTAGTTTCTCCATAATTTCTAGTATAAAATACTTGTTTCACAGACTTTTCTTTGTCATTAGTTGGTGCATAACATTGAATGACATTTACATGTATTTTTTTAGCTGTGTTAAAATTAAGTTGTAATTATTCTGGGTCCAACGTGTTCCCATTTAACGAGTGCTTTCTGTGCTTCTTTAGATAACATAAGAGCTACCCCTTCACTGTGCTGTGAATTTTCGTCTTCATGTCCCGAGGACAGCACCAATTCACCTGTGATGAGTTTGTTCTTGTCTACTCTCTTTCACTTTGTGTCACACAGTCCCAGAACCTCGGTTGAACATTCCTCATTTCTGCTGCTACGTATGCCGCTTTCATTTGTTTGATCAATGTCCGAAATTTCCAGGAGCCAAATATGGAGGTTCTCCAAGAAGAAAGAAGGTTAATCAGTAACACAGACTCCTTTCGGCTTTCTTTGAGTTACATCATACGCATCCCTGCGAGACGACCTTCCCCTGTCTTGGATGGCTGTGTTTTATTTTCCTTAACTGACTTGTCCATGTTTGTTAGTCTTTTGTGGTTTAAATTTGTTTACATGAAGTAGTAACCAGCCCCATGTCCAACCCTCCTTTCGCTTTTACGACATGCATGGTAGGGAACAATGTTACTACTCTGTGCTACCCTTTCGGGACACGGTAACACACGGGTGGCTGCGCACATATATATATATTGTCACCGAACAGTTTCATGAGTGTGAATGATGATAGTGGTTGGTGTTAAGGGTCACTGAACTGTTGTCGTCAACACTTTTAAGTGTAACTCATGGATTGAGTTTATTTGACTGCAGGTCAACATTGTGTGACGTGTGCTTGCGCAGGGAGACACCGTTTAGTGAATAAAAGACTGGGATTATCCGGTGTTTGGCAGCCGAGCTGTGAGTTCGTATTGTGTGACTGTGGAGAACCACAGTTGTGAATATTTCAAATATGATGGATATATTTATTATAGGGTAAGTCCTACCTATTGCGGATAAGGCGACGGTTATAGTTCCGTCTGAGAGTGTTCCTGTTGGAACCATATTTATATTCCTGTTTATAAAAGAACAGTATAGGGCGTTGCAGTGTCCGCCCCTGGAGCTACTGGGAAGAATGGCGACGCATTTCCCGCCTTGTAGCTGTATTGCAATAAAAACCGGCGTTGTTGAAATCCCGCCTGGCGGAGTTTCTGGGAGAATCTATTTGGCGATGATTGATGCCACCAACCACTTAGAATAATTGAATCATACCTGGATGGTGTTATGATAGTGCGGGGGGGGGGGGAATATACTGTATCCGGACAACTGGAGGCTTGCAAAAGGAATATAGGAAACCCGGGGCAGCTTTATTTTAGAATCAACCGACCCCCCTTCACATCATCGCCATATGAAATTTATACCCGGTGCTCCTGTTCAGAGTCACCAAGTTATTCACGCTGCAATTCGTCAGATTTTCAAGATCACTGGTAAAACACGGCTGTTTGCCAGCGATCTTTTAGTTGTTTCCCCTTTTTCCCCCGACCGCGCTATTTATAGCCCACTTGACAGAGGTCACGTGGTCAACTTCCTAATGGGAAAAACATGTGGCGATGTTTACTTTTGATAGGGCTTAATTAATGCTTTTAGGCTACTTTATTATTATAAATACCGGCTTTAATTTTGCGTAAAGCTAGACTAGAAATGTTAGAGTAAATTTTAGAACAAGAACAAACATTTTATCACAATTAGAACAGAAGATATAATAGTCTGAAATAGTGTAAAATTTACGTTTTTTTTTATATTTTGTTATGGTTTGTTTATAATGTTATTTACACTAAATCGGTCACAATCAACATGCATAACAAATTACAGAAATCAAAAGTAGAAAACCTGCAGAAAATGGATATCAAAGTTTTGTTTTGGTTTCATGCGTCAAACATTAATTATTGAAACATTAAATTGCAAGTCCACATTTATTACCTTAAAATAACACACCCAATTTTCCCCAAAACATGAGAGCTAACAATTATCTCAATCATACATCACGATGGTCATGTAAAAATGAGTATGGTCATGAGTAAAACGAAATGTTCAATTTAATAGATAAATAGGTGTATTTAATAAATACATCTATTAAATGATTTCCACACTCTGTTAATTCTGTCACTCTCACGCAACAACTGCCATAATTTGCTCTAGCCCCAAAATTTCGCTCAATTATCATTCACACTTCCTTTTTTTATAGGATGAATCTGTACATTCACAGATGGAGAAATTTGTAACAAATTAGTTTCCATTATAAATTTTAATTGCGAAGTTATATTTTTAATATCGCTGGCGCGTCTTTCAATTTTGGAAATAGTGGAAAGTACAAATTCTCCTCCTTGCTCTCCTGCTGTACAGAGCTATCCTGACTACAGCTAACTGACTGACTACAGCTAACTGACTGACTACAACTAACTGACTGACTACAGCTAACTGACTGACTAGACATGGAGGGGTCAGAAAGAACATCACAGGGGATAGAGCAGTTTTTGTTTTTAAAACACCAAAAGATGTCTTTGCAACATAATTGCACAGTTGACATTCACTTATAGTTAAATTATGGTCATAGTCTTTCCAGATGTGCTGACTGTTTTCCGATAGTAACTTGGCTGTTTCAAGACACTTCTCATTATGCCTCCTTTTTGAGTTTTGTATTCGTAACACTTCTTACAAAATATAGTCGAATGCTCTGTTGGTTTATCATCTGATACGTTAATTCCAAACACAAAGAACAGATCATTAACGTAATTAGAACAATTGAGTGCTTTCTGATTTGAACGTTTTGTTTTGGAAGTTAATGCTCTCTTGCCACAGGCTCTGCACAGTGCACTGGCACAATTCATATGATGCAAAACACTATGTAATGAACCACAGTTGGGGCACTGTACGAAGGATGGCCACCGACCGAGCAAAGTGGAATCAATTTGTTGCTGCCCTAAAAGACGCTACCAGGCGTGATGGCCACTGACTGCTTTGACGGTTGGCGGTTATGGATCAAAGAAGAAGAAGAAGAAAACACTATGTTCCATTTCGTTGTTATGTAGTATAGTTTACTTGTGTATGTATAAAGTTAAAAGAATATTTGGGACTATCAAGTCTAACACCAGGATGTAGAATGCTTTATCTGTGAATGAAAGAAGATATACAAACAGTTACTTAGAATTCTTTGGCAGCCGTCGTGTGCACAGGAGTGTCTACCAAAGAACACCAATGGAACAGTCCTTATCTCACACACAATAAAAATAAAATTCATATTATAAATACAAGATTAACAACACTTGAAAGATAGATCAAAGTATGTGGAAGTAATTTATCTATAGCTTTACGTGTTTTCTGACGCTTATATACGTAGCTAAATATCATTATAAATGAATGAAAATGCAAAAACAGATGGTGCTTTACAAAAAGTTATTTTTTACTACCTTATTTAAGATTTGTGAGTATCAGGAATGCGTTTACAGTGATTTAAATGCTATAAAATCTAGTGACAATATGCTTGTTCTTGTAATGCCAAACTCACAAAACTGACTACCACACATTCTCAAGATATGAAACCAAAAAAAAAAACAGTATGTGGAAATAATCTTTAGCTTCCCTTCGAGAAATCTTTATAATTATAAACTCATTCCAATGGGCCGATTTTTAGATATTAAATTAATAAAAAGATTACTTATTTTATGAATTGAGAGAGAGAGAGAGAGAGAGAGAGAGAGAGAGAGAGAGAGAGAGAGAGAGAGAGAGAGAGAGAGAGAGAGAGAGAGAGAGAGAGAGAGAGCATAATGCAAAGTAACTGTTCGTTTCAAAGATGAAGTCCAAGTATTATCGGAAAACAGTTAACAGTTCAACTGTGAATCTTCTGAACATTGAACAAGTAGAAGTGGCTTCCTATGTGATCGTGAATGCTGATCTTTTGTCATGCAAGTGTGTCAGACGTGGTACTACTGACTGCTACTCTCACTCGCTCACTGGTGAGAAAATCTGCAGTTTGTTCAGCTTACAACATCGTGGCCTAGAACTGATTTATAACATCACTCGTTCAAGGATGGTTCAAGTGCTGGCTTCAAGTGTGTAATGTGTGATCATCTACGTTTGACTGTCTTGGCGCTGGAAATATGTGGCTGTTACATTATTATCAAGACCACTGGACATGTTTCCACTGATCTGACTACGCAGTGCAGGAACGGCAAGCAGCTTCAAAACTTAAGATACGAATTATTTTTAATAAATTAGTATTGATTGTTTGTAAATTCGTGTTCTGTGGTTATCGTCTGGGTAAATTTCTTTGTGAAGTGTCTTTTCATCTGTTTTGCTCAGTTTGTTTGCATTTCTGGGCATCTGTTGTTATTGGTTTTTGTTTTCTTAGCTGTGTTGAGTGTTTGTAATTTGTCCTTGACAATTACTTGGTTTTCTTTTTCAGATATACTGTGTTATTTCATAGAAGATTAAGATAGATACTTTTCTTCTTGTTTTCTTTTAACTAAGTTATACCTAAATCATAAGCATTATATTTACTTCTTATCTGGTTCTTAGTACTGTAAACATATTTTACATTAGTATTAGTGTGATATTATTGTGATAAAGTTCACTCCGTCTTAAACACTCCCTCTCAAAGTTTCGTCATCTTCCTAAATCTATATAACGCCTTTTTACAAAAAATATATAACATAAAATAAAACATTGGCAAATGTGTGACTTTTTCTGCTAGCATATTTGAAAAAGAGGTGCAAATCCCCTACGAACAGCAGTTAACCACCCATCCTATTAATGCTTGACGATGGTTGCCAAAATGAAACTAACTATAGACTAACAATTGGATAATAGGTTTTAGCATTGAAATAACGAAGGCGATAGATTTTTCAAAAAACTGCAAACAATCGACGCAGATGAAAATGTATAAACACTAAGCAATGGATCGCAATGGGAAGGCAAACCCGGTCCCTAATAAATGCCGTGCTGAAGTCGGATGTGTCGACCGAAAGGTGCAGATATCACAGAAACGGCGTAAACAGACACAACGCAACCACCGTCCTTTTCAGGGCGAACGAGGAAGAAAGAAGAAACACTAAGCGATGAAGTCACTTTCGCAAAAACACACACACAGTGACCCGCGTTTCCTGCCTATAGTTGCTTTTTTCTGACGAAATCAGAACCAGCGTGCAAAACCTAACGCGGTAAGGCAATTGTTACGCACAGATTGTTCTGAGGCAATATGTATATTTACTTGTCTTGATCGTACACTTTACTTTTGTAGTCCAAGGTGCATATACTCTTGATTAGCGGAGGTTACATTTTACAATTGTTGTTACCTTCTCTTGTGTCTTAACCTGACTGCCGGTTTATTATTAGACCCATGTCTGGTTGTTACCTTATATGGCTAGTATATGTCATCTTTTCTTGGAATGTTTGCAACCAGAGTTGATGTTTATTCCCTGACCATATAAGGCGCGATTTGGTCAGTATCTTCGCTTGGTATATGTCCAACATCGGCCCGTTTGAGTTGAACTCAGGGGGTCGAGCGCTTCTGCGCATGTGTAAAATTTAGGGCGGTTTGAGAAAGACTTCCGTCCGGGAGTCCCGCAGTTGTTACGAGCAGAGCAAGAAGCATTTTCAGCGTCTGTGATCTTTTGATGGGGAATTGGTAGTCCTCGTGTGTGTTAGTTTATCTAACGAGGATTTCCCTACATGATTCTAAACGTCTGGAGGCGTGTGTGTTGTGGTGTTATTTCCGAAGCAAGGTAAATGCTCTCCTAATATTGAAATCTGTAGTCAGCTTAGATTTTTGACATTGTCGTTCTCTGCTCGCTCACTATCTACAGGCAGGAGAGGCTCTTCTACTAGGAAATACACCCAGGTATCCTCATACCTTAGATTTATATGTATACGGGTCACTCTAGGCCCAAAGAACAGTTTCTGTGCTCCTGTGAACTTCTCTATGTCAGCGATTATACCTTCATCAAGGTTAGACTTAGAAATGCCTGCAAAGGTCAACTTGAACTGTACACATAAACCCGCCATTCCCGTGCGGCCTGCGGTAGACTTATTTACACACCTGATCTACTAGTATCAGAGTGGAGTTTGTTACACTCATAGAGTGATGATATGGAGCTGAGGCTGTTGTAAGCTGGAATTATCGAGATCAGCTTACATGATTTATGCATGATTGACTGAGGAACTTTGTTTATGCTGATTACTATGCCCTGCAGTGTTTGTGACTTATACATATTGATGTGAACGTACTTGTCATTGTGGCGTCCTAAATAAATGATGGAAAACGTCATCAGCAGTTTCATATTTCTATGACTTCCACGTCGTGAGTGAATGTAATGTCCTCATGACCCATGTACTGTAGACCTGTGGAACTTCATCTCATCTATACTCAAAGCAAGCAACAGACCAGACAAGAAACCTTACTTCACAGCCTTCGACATCCCCTGGTGTCTATGGTGGTACATTACACGGCTACATCTTATCAACAAAATTAGACCTACATCCACATTCTAGTAGCCAGTAAAAAATCCACCGTTACATTTCTGGTGGCCAGTGTGGGGAATGTAACCCGCAGCAGATTGCTGCTTGGGAAGATCAAAATATGCAAGCTACCAATGAGGTGGTCACAAGAGCACAAGCTCTGGAGACACCTCAAACTTCATTGACTAATAATAATGAAGTACATAGCCAAGATAGTCACTTGGTTATTTCACGTGACTGTTTCATAAAATTGCAAAAAGAAGATCCTTCTTTACAAAAATTCTTCATTCTAGCAAAAAAAAAGGTAATCCAAATCAGAATACAAATCGAAAATCTTGGATTACTATGAAGAACGGCGTACTTGTACGTATGGTACAAGACTCGACTGCGTCTTCACATTCTCAAATTCTTGTTCCTAAGAGTATGAGATTGCAAATATTGCAACATGCTCATGACTCTCAATGTGCTAGACATATGGGTTTTTCCCGTACAAAGTCGAGAGTTCTTGCGGCTTTCTTCTGGCCTTTTGTGAACAAGGACATACGTATTTACTGCCGATCTTGCAAAATATGTCAAGAGGTCAAATCTAGAGGACCACGACATGCTGCGCCTATCCAGGCTTCGGACATTCCTATTCGGCCGTTTTAGAAAATGGCAATATATATTATCGGTCCTTTTAGGATCAAGTCGGCCAGAGGACATCAGTTTATCCTTACATGTGTCAATATGTGCACACGTTGGCCAGAGGCTATACCTCTTAAGAGCATCTCCACTGCCGATATCGAAGACGCTCTTTGGCTGATATTTTCTCGTTTGGGATTCCCCAGAGAAATATTGTCAGACCATGGCGCTCAACTGATATCTGACACTATGTCACAGGTAATGTCTACTCTACATATTAAAAGGTCTCTCAGCAGTATCTATCACCCAATATCTAATGGGTTAGTTGAGCGTTTGAATAGAACACTCAAGACTTTACTTGGGAAGATAACTGAGGATCATCCTCAGGATTGGGACAGGGTTTTACCCGCGGCTCTCTTTGCTTATAAAGAGGTTCCCAATGAACACACAAGGTTTTCTCCTTTTGAACTTGTCTTTGGCGCGCGACCGCGCGGCCCTATTTCTTTACTCCACGATCTTATCACTGCCGATAATATTAGCGATGACACACAATCTTCATATGAGTATGTCATTGCTCTGAGGCAAAAGATCATCGAGGCATGCAAACTAGCAACTTCTTCATCCGAATTTGCTAAAGAAAAGGCAAGGCAATTTGCAAATAAGAATAGATGTCTACGACAACTTTTTCCGGGTGACAAAGCACTCGTTCTACTTCCTTCTAGGAAGAACAGACTTCTTATTGCATGGAAAAGTCCGTGTACTATAGTCTCAAAAATTTCCGATGTCGACTATGTTGTCGATATTGATGGGAAGCATAAAACTTTCCATTTTAATATGCTTTCGGAATTTCATGAGCGACCGGACTATTTGCAGCCTATTTTGCAGGCGACGGACGATTCTCCAGTACCTCATGGTCATTACTCATTCCTGTCAGTTATACAGGATGAGGAAAATACTTTCTCTGATGTCAATCTTCCTGTTCCTGTGATCCCACTTCATTCTACGGAATATTGGAAAAACGTTACTGTTTCTCCTAATCTTTCCGCTGAGGAACATCGACAAGTCTCTTCGATGTTACAAACATTTCAGGATGTTCTTACCGACATTCCTGGACACACACATGTCATTGAACATGTCATAATACTTACTGACCATAACTCTATTAGAGTCAGACCCTATCCTATACCTATCCATTTTCAGTCACAAGTCGAAAAAGAATTGGATGAAATGATACAATTGAAAATAATTGAACCATCCACTTCAGCATACTCTTCGTCCATGGTTATTGTTCGAAAGAAAAACAATAACATTCGCCTTTGCGTTGATTGTCGCAAATTGAACCAAGTTACGAAGTTTGATGCTGAACCTATGCATTCTTTAGAAGAGCTACTAAACAAATTTTCTAATTCTAGATTCTTTACCAAACTCGATTTGTCAAAAGGTTATTGGCAAGTTCCTTTAACTGAACGCGCCAAACCTCTTACTGCTTTTTTCTATACCTAGGGGTTTATTTCAATGGAATTTCATGCCTTTCGGCCTTATGAACGCCCCTGCTACGTTCGTACGCATGATGCGTCTAATTCTCTCATATCGTATAGATGTCATAGCATACTTAGACGATATCTGTCTGTTCAGTGATTCCTGGGAACATCACTATTTGGGTTTATGCGAATTGCTGTCTACTCTTCGCGAGTATAATTTAACTGCAAAACCCTCTAAAGCCTTTATAGGATTTAGTGAAATTTCTTTCCTGGGTCACCGTGTTGGTCATGGTCTCTTAAAGACAGAGGACCACAATATTTCAAAAATACTTAACATTTCTGTCCCTAAGACGAAAAAACAAGTACGTAGTCTCTTAGGTTTGATACAATTTTACGGACGATTCATTCCGAATCTGTCCTCCATTATGGCACCTCTTTCTACCTTATTAAAAAAAGGATCGCCTAATCTGATCCGCTGGTCTCAAGAATGCCAATCCTCATTGGACAAGATTAAAACTTTATTTTCATCTCCACCTATCTTAAGGTTACCTACTATTGAGAAGACTTTTGTTCTTCGAAGTGACGCCACGTCCACTGGGATTGGGGTAGCACTAATGCAGGAGTATTCAGATACTCTGCATCCGGTGATGTATATCTCTAGGAAATTAAATGCGGCAGAAAGGAATTACTCGGTTTTAAACCGTGAATTGTTGGCTATGGTTTGGTCAATTCTCAAGTTACAAAGATTCCTTCTGGGTGCGCATTTCATTGTGGAAACCGACCAGAAAGCTCTTACTGCTATTCAGAGCAAAAACTTGAAGAGCTCGAGTTCCACTCGATATGCCACAGCTCTTCAACCCTTTCATTTCACGGTGCGAGCTATCCGTGGTTCGGATAATGTGATGGCAGACATTCTGTCCAGATGCTCACATGATTCCACTTAACTCTTCTGTCCTATATTCCCTGATAGACTTCGAGATCTATAACAGTTCTCTACTATAATTATATAACAGCACATCTGTTCTCACTTTTTGGGAATTTATAACATTGTACTGTATGATTTCCTTTTTCTGTTACCGATTTTGGTATAACGGAAGAAGGCTAAGTTAGCAATATATGGGCCAAAAGTTCTAATGGCCACAATTTAGAGTGTGCCCTCTTAATTATGTCCACGTCTTCGGGGAACATCTACTTAATTAGTGTTATGTATAATGCATTGTATCATAATATTATTACATGCTTACGCAATGTGCTATTTAATTTAAGATGTGTACATCTCTATTATGCGGTATATTAGTATATGACACCGCTGTTTTGATAACATTCCATGGTTTAATCCTTTGATAATATATTTAATATCAGTTAAATTTGTATATGTATAATGTTGCTTGCATTATAATGTTACCAGCACTGTGGTGTATGTTGGTGGCACCTCCCTGGAATATGTGTATACTTAGGGAAATGTTTTCTCTAAGGATTTGAGATATAATCTCACCTGTCGCTCCATGCATCGAGCTAGCCGCATATTAGGCATTATATTTTTTGGTGATACGTTTATCCGCGCATCATTCGTGCGTTAGGAGCCTGTTTGATCTTGCTCTCGGATTTAAAAAAAAAATGTTTCATTTTTTTTCCCGTGGGGTGCGGTAGTCTGTTACCCACAGATTGTTCTGAGGCAATATGTATATTTACTTGTCTTGATCGTACACTTTACTTTTGTAATCCAAGGTGCATAACTCTTGATTAGCGGAGGTTACATTTTACAATTGTTGTTACCTTCTCTTGTGTCTTAACCTGACTGCCGGTTTATTATTAGACCCATGTCTGGTTGTTACCTTATATGGCTAGTATATGTCATCTTTTCTTGGAATGTTTGCAACCAGAGTTGATGTTTATTCCCTGACCATATAAGGCGCGATTTGGTCAGTATCTTTGCTTGGTATGTGTCCAACATCGGCCCGTTTGAGTTGAACTCAGGGGGTCGAGAGCTTCTGCGCATGTGTAGAATTTAGGGCGGTTTGAGAAAGACTTCCGTCCGGGAGTCCCGCAGTTGTTACGAGCAGAGCAGGACGCATTTTCAGCGTCTGTGATCTTTTGATGGGGAATTGGTAGTCCTCGTGTGTGTTAGTTTATCTAACGAGGATTTCCCTACATGATTCTAAACGTCTGGAGGCGTGTGTGTTGTGGTGTTATTTCCGAAGCAAGGTAAATGCTCTCCTAATATTGAAATCTGTAGTCAGCTTAGATTCTTGACATTGTCGTTCTCTGCTCGCTCACTATCTACAGGCTATTCTACTAGGAAATACACCCATGTATCCTCATACCTTAGATTTATATGTATACGGGTCACTCTAGGCCGAGATCAGTTTCTGTGCTCCTGTGAACTTCTCTATGTCAGCGATTATACCTTCATCAAGGTTAGACTTAGAAATGCCTACAAAGGTCAACTTGAACTGTACACATAAACCCGCCATTCCCGTGCGGCCTGCGGTAGACTTATTTACACACCTGATCTACTAGTATCAGAGTGGAGTTTGTTACACTCATAGAGTGATGATATGGAGCTGAGGCTGTTGTAAGCTGGTATTATCGAGATCAGCTTACATGATTTATGCATGATTGACTGAGGAACTTTGTTTATGCTGATTACTATGCCCTGCAGTGTTTGTGACTTATACATATTGATGTGAACGTACTTGTCATTGTGGCGTCCTAAATAAATGATGGAAAACGTCATCAGCAGTTTCATATTTCTATGACTTCCACGTCGTGAGTGAATGTAATGTCCTCATGACCCATGTACTGTAGACCTGTGGAACTTCATCTCATCTATACTCACAGCAAGCAACAGACCAGACAAGACACCTTACTTCACAGCCTTCGACATCCCCTGGTGTCTATGGTGGTACATTACACGGCTACATCTTAGCAACAACATTAGACCTACATCCACATTGTAGTAGCCAGTAAAAAATCCACCGTTACAGCAATGCTTCGTTTTTCAAGGACGGAGACGGGAAAAGGGGGAGAAAAGAAAAAATCTGTCGCCTGCTTGTAAATTTGAAATTAACACTACGGGGTAGGGCTGATGGTGGCTGAAGTGATTTTTAGGAAATGGCGTTCTGAAGACACTACGCTTACCATTTTGAAAGATAGAATAAATATTATTGAAGATAATATCCTTCATAGTCCTTTATAATAACTTAGGTGAACCTTAGAAGAATTATTTCATTAATATGATGGTACAGAACAAGAAAACCATAAATAACGAGAAAAATATAAAGATGCAAATAATGATAAAAAAAGTAAAGAAAACTTATCTAGAAAGGTAGAGGATAATGGTCTGAGTAAGAATTACTTTCTGTCTTTAAAATCGCTCCATAAACACCATAGACATGGTAGAAAATAATAAAAAAGAATGACGGACTGACAGACGCATGAATGACTCTAGTTTGAAAATCTTCGGCAAAGTCAAATATTTTTGACTTGAATTTGATTGGCTATCCTACTAGTTAGGAGAAGGAGAGGTAAAAGCTGTAGATTTGTCGGCCCAACGCGATTGCATTGATAGCTAGTGAGACCAAATGTAAGAAGAGTTCAGGACCACCACTGATGTACGACAAGGTGATATCCTGTCACATTTATTTTTCATACTCCTCATGAACGATGTCATAAAATCATGTAAGGGGGAAAAAAAGTATTCAGTGGTGTACTAGAAGATGAGACAGGTTTGTATTTCAGAGCTGGCATTTACCGAAGCTGTTGCCCTGATTGTGAAGTAAGAGGCACATCTTCAATACAATCTGCAAGTCTGGAATGAAAAGCTGAAGAAGAGAAGGATGGTCATCAGCAGCTCCAAAAATGCATGGCGATATGACGAGAGGAAAGAAGGGATCAGATTAAACGGGGAGAACAGGTCCTGGACTAGGTCAACCACTTTAAATACCTCGGAGCTGTCACAGACAGGACAAGCAGCAGCTAGGAGACATTTTCAGGCCATAAATCGCTGATTCCTCAACAAAAGAGAAGTTGGCAAGAAGAAGAAGTTAGCTGTATTCTGCTCCACCTATGTCACAGTCTTGACGCATGGATGCGAGTCATGGTCTATGACTACATCCTACAAAAGTCAGATCTAACCCTCAGAAATGGGGTATCTAAGGAAGTTGGTTGGAGTAACAAGAAGAGATAAAATTCGCAACCAAACGATACGTCATGACATAAAATCCCAACCTCTGCAGACCCAAGGAGAACAGTCCCAACTAAGATGGTTTAGCCATGTCTGCAGAATGGGAGAACATCAACTACCATGACAAGTATAGGAAACAAAGAGCCAGAGATCCAAACCTCTAGATTTCGCTGGGAGGACACAAAAGGACAATCTCTGAAGGACCGGGGACTAGAATGGATGACAGCCTATATGATAGTGTGGCGCTTTCTCTTCCAAATCTCTACACCTCACAGTAGAAGACAAACGACTAAGTAAGTAAGATCTTTTTATTTTGATTCAGTGTTTGCCTTCTTTTGGCGAGGCGCGTTGCTTTCAACCTATTTGGTTATGTCAGAGCGCGAAAGTAAGGTCTTTATTTTTCTTTACTTACATATGCGTCTGTCATTCACTATATCTCTCTTTCTCTCCCTCGCTCTCTCTATGTCATTGTTGTCTCTCTCTCTCTCTCACTACTGAGCTGACAAAGTCGATGACTTGAAGGCAAATTTTACTCTGAGAAAGAAGCAAAAATGCTTTCGTCACAAACAACAATCATTATCTCCGTATTTCGCCATCTCTCTCTATATCTTATTCATCCCTCTCTCTCTCTCTTTCTCTCTCTCTCTTTCTCTCTCTCTCTCTCTCTCTCTCTCTCTCCCTATCTCTCTATTATTATAGGTATATACAATACAGGATATATACCACACGACATGAAAACATCCGTCTTTATAACATTGCCCAAAAAACCTAATGCAACAGAATGTTCAGACTTCAGAACAATCAGCCTGATGAGTCATGCAATTAAGATACTTCTTAAAATCATACAGGAAAGAATAAAAAGTAAGGTAGACAGCGAAATTCAAGAAGAACAGTTTGGTTTTAGACGGAACAGCGGAACAAGAGAGGCAATATTGTGCCTAAGAATATTAGCAGAAAAATATACAGAGGTCCAAAAAAAGTATGTACATGTGCTTCATTGACTATAAGAAGGCTTTTGACAGAGTCCATCATGAGAAAATAATTGAATGCCTCGAAGACATAGGTACTGATGGAAAAGATAAAAGAATACTCAGTAACCTTTATTGGGAGCAAACTGCCACAGTAAAATCTGGAAGGAATTATTCACCATACATAGACATAAAAAGAGGTGTCAGACAAGGTTGTGTGCTGTCACCCTGCCTATTTAATCTATACACAGAAACATTTTCAAACATTTACAGGAAATATCAGGTGGACTAAACATCAGTGGAAGGCCAATATACTACTTTAGATATGCAGATGATACCGTGTTGTTAGCTGAAAGCGAAAAGGAGTTACAAGAACTAGTGAAGAAAGTGAACAGTATCTCATGAATATAGACTCGACATTAATATTGAGAAAACAGAAACTATGATAATTAGCAAAACAAACGATAAGCCCACATTAAAGATAAGCGTAAATGGAAAAATCCTGGAACAAGTCAACAGCTACGTATATCTTGGTCATATAATAACAGAAGATAGCAGATGTGAAACAGAAATCAAGAAGAGAATAGGAATGGCCAAAGCTACATTCAACAACATGAAACATATACTGACATCTAAACAGTTATCTCACAAATTAAAACTGAGAATCATAACGTGTTATATATATTCTGCATTTCTGTAAGGTGTAGAAACATAGACGATGTATAAGCATTTGAAAGAAAGAATTGAGGCTCTTGAAATGTGAATATATAGAAGAATGTGGCGTATCTCATGGAAAGTAGAAGAAAACAAAAAATAGGTCCTAGAAAATCTTGATATGAAAAGAGAACTAATGAGGGAGATCAAAGTTCGGTAGCTAAAATACTTTGTCCGCATAAAATGGCATAACACCTTGCAGAAGACCATAATAGAAGGGAGAGTTGAAGGCAAACGTGCAAGGGGAAGACAGCGCTATAAGTGGGAAGATAACATCAAGAGATGGACAGGAAAGAGTCTGTCAGAGTGCACCACCAAGACAAGGGACAGAAGACGTTGGAAATCCATTACAGCCAACCGTCGTTGTGGAGATGGCAGCTGATGATGATGATGTTACTCCATACACGTTGATTAGTTGAACCAGTTCATTTTCTGTCAGAAAGTTGTCGCCTGTGGCGTTAGGAAATGTAACAGACGCCAGGTGTAAGATAAACGAATATAGTTGTGTCAAAATGTATTAGTGTACGCGCTTTTCCTTTGAAGACATCAGAATCAATGGTTTCATTACGATTTCTATGAATGTATTGCTCTATCTAAGCGAGTGGTTAATAATCTGTTTTATTTCTCCGCGTAACAGTACAGATGTTGAATGTTCCATTAACAAACATACAACATTTGGCCACGATAGCAGTGGAATATTGGTTCTATAATAGGGTTTTCAAACTGTTCTGTTTAATACATACGTTGTCGAAAGTTGTGGTCGAAATAGATATTTCCTACAGTTAGTTGTTTAATCACGAAAAAGTGTTTCTATCTTTCTCTTAGTCTCATTCTCTCTCTCTCTCTCTCTCTCTCTCTCTCTCTCTCTCTCTCTCTCTCTCTCTCTCTCTCTCTCTCTCTCTCTCTCTCTCTCTCTCTCTTTTTCTATCTCTCTCTCTTTCTCTCTGTTTATATTATCTTCTTCGGTTTTATATAATGTTGCTATTGTATTATCTACTCGTGTTACCTGGGCCTCTCACTCGTGTTATTTGTCTCTTGTCTAGTTTACTATGTTTTCATTTCTCACAAGTGCCTCAAACATACCTTTATTTGTGTATTGTTTACTGTTTACTCGATTTCCCTGTTTATTTATTTTAATATCAATTACTTCCATTAAAGCCTGTGAAAGAGACCAATGAGCAAAACATTTACTAACTAGTGATTTTGTTTTGTTTTAATTAATGACCATCATAATTGCTCACAGGCAACTCCATCAGTGCTCCAAATCTTCCATTAGATCACACAAGGGGATTTCAGAACTCTGTTGCACCGACGAGGAACCAAGTACAGAAATCATAGTCTATAAATGTTTTGGTGGTGGGTAGGTTTATTAATTTTTAAATTTTGCCATTTAAAAACTAGAAAAATGGAACAAAAAATAATTTGTGTTTTTCAATTTAGTCTCTGTGTCAAAGTGGCTAAGTAGTATTTCGTCCCTATCAAATTCTAAAGGTACTAGGTTTGATTCCTAGTAGAGGGAATATAACTTATGGAATGTTTTTTTCAGCACCAGTGATCCTAATTATGTCATACCCCCCCCCCCCCCCGGTCTCCATGGTAGTGAGATTAGATACCTAGCCTTCTCGGATAAGGGTGCGAAATACAAGAGCTCCCCTGTGCATGTTACGCATGTTAAACATCCCACGGTAGTTGAAAATCGTAAGGAGTAGGCCATAAGGCTGCTTCCCTGGCAAAATGTATGAAATAGAAACTTACCCACGACACAAATACTTATAGAATGTGTGATTCCTGTTTACACACTTGGGGATTCTCTCCAGTGCACTGTGCTGAGATCCTGCTTATGAGATCTAGTGGAAATAGATAGAAGCACTGATGGAGTTGTCCTTGTGCAATGAAGATAGTCGTTAAAATCCAAACCAAACGGAATTTTTCCAGAGCAGCGACCGTATGGCCTACTCTTTACAATTTCCAGCTGCCGAGAGATTTTCAACGTGCGCAACTTGCACACAGGTCCTCTTTTTTTATCCATTATCCGAGAACGCTTGGCTTCCGACTTCAATACCCAGAAGATGAGGGGGGAGTATGACATAAATAGTAACCACTGGTCCTGAAAAAACAAATGTTCATCAGTTATGTACCCTGTACTGAGAGAGAACCTGGTACCTTTAAATTTAGATTCGGACGCCGTACCTCCTAGTCAATCCGACCTCTTGTGCTAATTAATGAATAGCTGCTTTTTCATAAGTTCTGTGACAATATATTTGGTTGTGTCTTTTTACTCTCTTCTTTCTCTTTCTTTTCCTCCATTTATTTCTTCATTTTTACGCACTTAAACTTAAGCCCCGCCACGCCTCAATCATCGGTTGACCTCTGTGCTATAGCGTTGTTTCACGGCTAATTGACCATCGTTAAGGATTAATTGTAATCGCTTAAGTTCTTGAACCAGATTTAACTTTATACGGTCAATAGAAAAATGACTGTGGCCTTTTCACGTAACTGTTGCCGCCCTACCCAGACGTAGAGATTAAATACGTGCGGTGGTGAATGCTTATCGCGACAATACTGAGGCAGACTACAAATGAAGACCAGATAATGTATCTGTAAAAAAAAAAATCTGTGGTCAGTGATTTGTCGCGAATTTATCTGTCTGGTGACTGAAAACAGGGCAGGTGAAAATTGCGTAAGCATTTCCACCCCGGTTTAGGTAATGATAATTATAGATTAAAGCCAGTATGAGGACACCGTTTAGGGACGCCAAGATTTGAGGGATAAGTTTGCAGACGGTCCTCCAGTGTGTATATGAGTAGTCGGCAAAAAATAGCCATATATGGATATTTTTCATTGTATGACATTATATTCTTAGAATATCTTACATTACGTGGGTGAAAGTAATATATTAGCTCCTACCACCTACGTTCTAGCACAAGTCACAGAATTACTATAACTATAGGGAGCCGTGCTAGCGTAGTGGTTACCACACCGCTCTGGCGACCGAGTGATCCAGGATCAAACCCGGCCGACGGCATTTGAGGATTTTTCGTCGACCGGAATTTGGACTGGATTAACTCGAGACCTGGCGAGGACATTTGAAGGAGTGTCGTCGACCAGGGACTGGCGGCTCTTGAGCCGACCCAGCTCTAATGGGTACCTCCGAAATCGGCGAGTATCTGCCTGAATGGCGAGGGACACCTGCCTCTGTACAAGAAGAAAGGGATATTCACGTAAAATCAATGTCGGGTTAAACATTAATAATAACCTGAGATTTCGCCTCGAGTATTAGCGGCGTACGAAAAAAAAAAAACTATAACTATAAATAATAACCCAGACGTGTGTTTGAGGCGTCTTTATCAAGTTGCCAAGACTATTCTACTGAGCAAAAAGGCTAGCGTGCTCTACTAGATTGAGGTAAGTTGTAAAATGTATTATATACTTTGAATTTGACATGTTTGTCCTTCCTAGTGGTTGAAAAAGTCCAGACGAGGCTGGCAACCTCAGCATATGACAAGATTATATTCTAAATCATCACAGCAAGAGCTGGTGATTGCCTCATGCCAAGTCTCACAAATAACCAAAAGCAGAGGTAACCCCAGACTCCGAATGGAGCAGGGAGTGGATGATGATTACATAAGAATGTGCATATTTTATTTTAGCATTTTGTGAGTTATATATAAACTTATTCATGTTCATTTAGGCACATGCCTTATTTTTCCATTAAATTATATAAAAGATGATATTGATTTCGCATCATATATTATGCTGTATATACTCAGGGAGGTGTCACGTAGGGTTTATATTCATTTAATTTCCTACATCTTCTTCCTATTCTTTCACCCGAATTCTCTCTTTTATTATCTCTGTATTTCCTTTTTTTCCTGTATATTTTTCATCCATTCGTTTTGCGAATATTATTTTCATATAATTCGCAAACTTTACCTGTTTTCCTTTCTCTAAAACTGAGAATCGCACCTGGGTGGTATTGCGTACATGTCAGTCGCGCTGGTCGGACGATAGGCGTGAATTTACAGTATTCGCTAGACATTCGTCTGAGGGTCTCTGGCCTGGGGCGTGAAAATTCACCCGAGGGACATGGAAAGTAGACAGAGAGTCTGCATTTCAGTAAACGCATGAGGTTTTCGTCAAAAAAAAAACCCGGCTTAGCGTGAAAATCCACTCCGCACTGCAGACGGTGGTCTGAGATTTGCAACTCATGCAAGCCCTCGGCCACTGATGGCTGTTACGTCACGCGATAAGCGGACGAAGGTGTTATACGGACAGGGGAGACTATTTCGCTTGGCGAAAAAAAATTAGGATCCTGTGTCCGATTTTAAAGATATTGGCCAAGTTTGAAACTTTAATTTCATTCTCGCTCATAGACTCACAGTAGATAGGTTGCTCGTAAACAGAATAGCTGTTAGCGAAGATCTCAGTTTGTTTCGGCAATTTGTCGAACTTCTAGACTTCCAGAAATATTTTCAGCATTTTATTCTTAAGTTGTGCGACTACCTGAAATTCTGTGGTTGAGGTAAATAATATGATAGATATATAGATTTTGTGAGTGTTAAAGTGTTTAATCGCTTAATTCATTTTAATCTATTTCTTTAGCGCAGAAGAGAAATAAAGTGGTAGGCTATTATATTTTCTAGGGAAGCATTCAGTGGAAAGCAGAATAAAATTAAAATTTCTAGCTTATAACGGCAATTGTAGCTATTTATGAATTTAATTTAACCGCTAATACTCAGTCGAGTGTATTTTTCTAAACTAACGTATAAACTCTAGAATCGAGCCTCATGAATGGTGACGGAATACGCACGTGTTCCTAATTCATGAGAATTGCTGATTTTTAAATATAACTTACGTCACAGGAAGTTTAAATGATAAGCAAAGCTCTCTGCTTGCAAGTTTAAATGTAAGTTATAACCAGTACAGATTCTGTTTATTATATTATATGTGTTATTTTTCCTCCACACAGTGAAAGTTTTGGGGTGACCCTAACTTTACCAGCACCTAGTAGTAGTTTCCATACTTGTGAAGAAATAGACAGTCCTTATTTTGAACCACGTGGGTTTCTTAAGTACCACTGGTCTAACAGTGCATATGCAACCCGAGTTAGCCAGAAATACTATATCCCAATAACGGGTTTTCAAAGACTGTAATGATAAATACTGGACCTTGGAGCCAGATCTTAATTTCTTCTAGAAAAAACTCTACGTAATCTTTCTGCCTGGTGGCGCGAAATACTTCTAGTATTAACTAACATTTCCCGACTATATATATATATATATATTTTTTGTGGACAAATCTGTGGTGTGACTAAAGTGAATCCTATACTGAGGGAAGGCACCGACCTGACATTCATTATTTCTAGAAACCTACGCTATTGACACTGTGCTCTGCTAACTCCCGCGCCTGGAATAATTTTAGGTGACTTAATCAGACATTTGAACAAATTTGCACACCCAAGTAGTCGTTCCCGGAGACTCCAAGTTAAATACGTCTTTTGGAACTGGGGACTTCTTGGCAGAAGACTGCATTTTTTTTAGTCTGTGTGAAGATCTAAAATCAGTGTGTTCCAAGAGGCAGCGAGCCAAGTCGTGAGTACATGTATGAGAGGCCATGGCGGAATGAATGAGTGTACGCTGGTTTGAGTCATATTTTCACTATTATATCTTTGACACCCTGTTGCTGTCCTAATTTTTTTTTTCAATCTGCATAATTTGTTGCTAAGGCTAGAGTTCTTGTGTTTTTGTCTTAGGTTAAATCAGATTTTTTTTGTCAAACTCTGTGCATATAATTACGAGATAAAACAACGAAAACTCTTAGAATCAAACCCTATGTATCTGTGACTCTGGCGCCATCATCTGTTCTCTTAACGGGGCTGGGCTAAACCTAGAGTTCACACTATAACGGGGCTATCATCCTTGCAACATTTCCTTGAATTTTATGACTATGTGTATATGTATTCTCCTTGATGTACTTTCTTTGATGTTGTGAGCCGATTTTTTCCTGACATTAAAATCGCTCTTGAACTTAATAATAGTGTTTGGTCAGCTCGTTCTAGATAAAATATATATATCATTGTTATAGTTTTCCCACGTCTGTGTGTTTACCTGTCGTCACGTGTATGTGCGTGCCTGTGAGTGATAGAAATATACGTAATATGTATATTGGTGTAGTCTGTCTGACGCTGTAACAACTGTTGTAGAAGATAGGTGAGAGAGAGAAGAATTCTTTTCGCTTTCAGAGACAGCCACTATATCAAAATCTATCATCTCACGTGTGTGGAAATTCTATTACCTTTCACTAACTCTCACTGAGTCTATCACCTATTCAAACCTATTCAGAAGGGACCAAACCTAGTCTTAATTCTCCTATCGAAAATCTACGACAGGAGGACAAAACTTCAAATAGAGAAAAAGCAACTGGTGGACGGGCAGCGGGGAAGGCGTTCGTTTAATGTTAGGAAAACAAAGACTTAGCAGCGGCCTTTGTCTTTTTTTTTCTCTACAGTTAGTGATTCGAGTCTACAAGACCATTCGTGCTACGAGTCTGTGATTCAGAAAACTGACAGA
Source organism: Oreohelix idahoensis (assembly GCA_024509875.1). NCBI lineage: Eukaryota > Metazoa > Mollusca > Gastropoda > Stylommatophora > Oreohelicidae > Oreohelix > Oreohelix idahoensis. The sequence continues at coordinate 254,164 of JAMPIV010019827.1, read as the reverse complement.
CATTACATGGCTCAGCACTGACAAAAGGAAAGGTAACTCCCTGCGCCCTTTGCTTGGGACGTGCTCTTTATCACAGAGAGATGAACTGACGAACAACAGCAGCAGTGCTCAACGATTTTCAGCTAAGTGCTTATTAAACCGACCACCGCAACGACCATTTACTTTCTACAAGTATCGATGACGATAACATTTATCTTTTTGCACTCAATCACCCCAAAATTGTTTATTTTTGAATGTTTCATGGTAATTGATCAATGAATTTGATATACTATTATAGAAGAGAGTGCACACTTATGAATACGTATAAATATAAATATATAAATATATAAATATATAAATATATAAATATATAAATATATATAAATAAATAAATAAAAAATATATCAATAAATAAATAAATAAATAAATAAATATAAATATAAATATATATATATATATATATATATATATATATATATATATATATATATATATATATATATATATATATATATATATATATATATATATATATATATATATATATATATATATATATATATATATATATATATATATATATATATATATTTATTTATTTATTTATTTATATATATATATATATATATATATATATATATATATATATATATATATATATATATATATATATATATATATAGATATAGATATATATATATATATCACCAATTCAGAATCCTGGACGTCGGTAACATGATGTATTGCTAACATATGAACAATAAGCCTGTGGCACCTAATTATAGCTTCAGAGATATCTCATGTTACACTGCTCATCGTAACATGACTGCTGGCATTCTTGCGCACACAGTCGCCTTACTTCTACTATCTTGGCCTCCTCTAGTGCGGCATGCACCTCGCACCAGGAATCTCATAGTCAAATCAACCACTAATAACCTCTGACTACAAATGACTCCTACATTCATCACAGACGTGGCATCCTCTCCTCGCGAATACAACTTACAACTTGGGATTATAACATCACATACTAGCGCATCCAAACCATTGCGCATTCTAACATCAATTTTAGACTCAACAGTCTAACAATAATCACTTCAGATAATATATAACTGACCCGTCTTCCATAAGGGGAGGTTTCACCTAAAAAATTTTTTTTTTATTTCTGACTTTACAAGCTCCAATTTTTTTGGGCATGTTTAGGACATCAAAGCATCTAATAAAAAATGCTGAATCATTGGAAAATAATTATATTGGGTCCTAATTTGCATATTGTTACTAAAAATAGAAACTTTTTTGTGTCAAGATGCACACTTTATTTGCAAAGATAGGACATTGGAATTTGGGTTGCTCATAGATCCCAGCATTCTCAAGACTCCCTTCTAGTTTCATCTTTATAAACTGTCCGAGTGAATTTTTATGAATTTTCAAAAATTAGACCAATTTTTCTTGATAAAAATACAGGGTAGATATACTTTAAAAATTCACTGATCAAAAAGTTACAGATTTATACTTTTAAAATTAGAAGGGGACAAGCACAACAGTATGAGATCATAGTGTGCAAAGTTTAAAGCCTTTAGCTTTACAATATTTTGAGTAATCCTGACATAATGTCATCAAAATTGCTGAAAAACAATATCGTAGAAATAAGCAAAATAGAGGGAAAACATGCCTTAAAATTGTCATACTCACATTAGAATACACCACCTGCATATCCATTCTCTTTGCTGGTATTCTTATACTCCAGGAAAGATTTTCTGTGCCTGTATTCTGCTTTTTTCATATCATATGATCTTAGGGAAGCACAGACCCATGCTGCGTCAAAACCAGAAAATCCTTTGAAGCAGTATTTCCCAAAAGATAGACCAAGATTTTCAAAAATTCCTCTTCTCCCAAGTTCTCCATCATTGAAAACTATCAAAGCATCATAAACTGAAAGTTCTAATCTGTCTCTTCCTACAAATGCTGCTTTGGGACATCTGTTACATATCAGATTGTGGAAAGACTCATTAGAGTTCTGTGTTCCTCCATGAAGACATTTTGACAACAAGAAGTCTGAAGACAATTCATCAAAGACAGGCTGAATTTCTTTAATGACAAATTTAGGCAGCCTGTTTTTGTTAGCCTTGTTTATATCCTTTGGGCACCAATCTCCACAATCTTCATGATCTCCAGCACGGTGCTTGAGAATGGCCATTATGCTTTTTTTCATATTGGAAATTGAACCAATATTTCCTCTTATTGCGGCACTGTAATGACCTTGTATTCTCATAATAGCACTCTTTGTTAATCTTCCAAAATTTCCAATACCCTTATACTTTTTCCCATCTTCTTCATTCTGCTTACCTTTACATTCTGCAACTTTATCAAGGAGACGTCGTCCCATTCGTTTCTGAACATGGCCGCAGCATTCTAATTTTTCGATTTGAAGTCCAGGATACATTTGTGGCTTTGCCTCGGCAACAGATTTAAAACTTTTTGAATCCCCATCTCCAAGATATTTTACATACTTCAAACCATGTTTTTCCTCAGATCTTCTAAAAATATTAATCATTCCCCTTGATTCCATCAGACCAGAGGCACCTTCATGATTTTTTTGGCATGATTTATGACCTGTCATCCACACTGCAAATTCTTCATCTGTTTTGTATTTCTTTCTAGCCTTACTGCAAGCATCACAGTAATTGGACTAAATTTCTACATCAACAACTTTTGCTGCTCTCACTGGGTTCACAGACAGAACTGTTGCTATGCCATTTTTAACTTGAGAAGCCTCGCCGTTGCCAGGTGCCATCACATGACACAGTAACTTCATTTGTCTTAACATCTGATTTTAATTCTTCGACAGCAGAATGCATACTTTCTTCTGCACATCTTTTTGTAGCGTACAAAATTTTCCTTTTCAACTCACTGTGTGTTGCTGATGCTACTGGTGGAGGCATATTCATATTTGTCAGAAAACGTTTACTTTTTTCTTTATTTATTCCTATGCTAAACATTGACATCTGGAACCTTAAATTTATATTTTCAGCAAATGAAGATAGTTGAATACTTTCACAACAAAATATACAAGTGAATGTGAATGAACTTGACAGGCCATAGTGAGTCTCATTCACTGTGTATAAAGACTCTGTAAACTGATCCTGCTCACTGTTTATAGTGACAGGTGATGTCAAACACTTTGGACAGGGAAACTGTTTAACAAAATCCAAAACGCTTGCAATGCTGATAATTCTGTATCCTTCAATAGTTTCAGGATCAGTGTCTTTCACAGTTGTAGAAGTAACACTATTTAATTTGCAGAAGGATGCAGATGTATTTAGAGTTTTACTTTCAGCTGGCTGAGAATTACAGTTTGCCGATAGGCCTAGGCCTATTCCATTTGTCTGACATGTGGCTTTCGGTTGTTTAAGAGAACCAGAATACCTGTTACCTCTAAATTTCCTCTTAATGGGCCTATCCTTCCTTCTTTTACCTGATGCTGTTGATTTATTAACACAATCCATTTTATTCAATAAGAAATCACTATAAATCTCACAGTAATCGCAAAAATCGACTTCGCAGTGATACAGGAAGCGTGTACAAATTAGGAAATAAATAAATCAGTTAGCCAAGCCCAATGTAAGCTTGATTCTGATTGGTTGAAGCTGGCGATTTTTTTAACCCCATGAGAAGTTTCAGCCAATGAAATGTTATTTTATGTTAAGATTCATACCTTTTAAAAATTTTAATCTAATGCCCTGGCTGGACTAAATACCGAAAAAATTATTAAAATATGTTAATAAATAAAAAAGTTATAACAAAATAATTTTTTTTTGCATATATAATTAGCTGATTTGTGGCTGAACATACGTATTTGAAAAATTAATTTAAAATATTTGTAAGCTGAAAACTGCAATAAAAAACTTAGCGTTAGGTAGCAAAATGGTGACACTAAACTGTAGCATCAATATTGTAAAAATGATAATTTTTAAACAAAATGCCAACATATGGGTGAAACCTCCCCCATATCACTTCTAGACTCTACAGTCTAACAATAATCACTTCAGATAATATATCATAACTGACCCGTCTTCCATAACGGCCATATCACTTCTAGACTCTACAGTCTAACAATAATCCCTACAGATAATATATCATAACTGACCCGTCTTCCATAACGGCCATATCACTTCTAGACTCTACAGTCTAACAATAATCCCTTCAGATAATATATCATAACTGACCCGTCTTCCATAACGGCCATATCACTTCTAGACTCAACAGTCTAACAATAATCACTTCAGATAATGTATCATATCCGACCTGTCTTCTACATCAGTCAGTCACACCACTCCCTCTAACGTTACAAACTCCTCTCGGTTATACAGACAGTTTACAATCCAACATGCTGTCCACGAGCTCACGTGAATCTCACCAACGAATGACAGCCCTGAACGACACTACAGGTATAATATAGAAATAACACATGACCGTGAAATACACGCATGTCACAATGCTAGTAGCATTCAACCATAGCAACCACTCACTCCTTTGCCCACACACACCTTGACACATACGTCATGTGTATCATGACTTAATACCTCTTCACAAAAGATGCCGGGCAGATAAAGTTACCATTGCTGTGAAACTCCCATAAGTAGAAGCACCATCATCCTTCTATCTGCATCTCTGTCAAGAGTAATCTTGTGCGAAGGTAGATACCTTTCAAGATCCACATTAGATACTCTAGGTTTTGGCCACTTTGTACCATAACTGTAGGGAAAAGGGGAGGCAACCAGTGACAAGTATAGTACATTATTTTTTTTTTTTTAAATCTAGCTTGATACTTAATAAACACATACACAAATTGTAAAATTAAAAAAGCGTTGTATTTCTCCATGTCCGAAGCATGATATAAATAGGTATCACATGACTAAGTTTCTGCAAAAGTAGCGATCTCCAATTGCTTATTCATATTCACCTATATTACAAATATGGACAATTCAAGAATTTGCGTCCAAAATCAAACGCCTGCCATGATTACGTATAGGACCAACAAGCGCGTTATTTCATCATTCTCGAAATTTAGACACCAATCCAGAAATGCGCTATTTTAAAAAAAATTAACTTTGATGTCCCATTTTTCCCTCGAAAGTTTCAATCTTATTCCTGTCTCGTTTCTGGCAAAGAAACGTTATTGCGCGCACATTTGTTCCAATCCTTAATAATGGAGGATGCTTTTTGTGTTATACAATGTTGTGAAATTTCAATGGTTTGTATTTTGAGTGTGTATAAATACGTATCTTGTATATTTATAAATAGATTTTGTCTTTTTAAGGCAGCCGGCGTGATGCTGACCACATCACCCCTAGTGTGCCGACGGTCAAGAAAATTTGGGCCTAACACCATATTCCCAATATGCCTCAATGAGCGTGTAACGGGATCCTTTACCTTTTTCCATATTTACAGTTATTCGGCTGATGTAATTGCTCAAGTCGATTGTCACGTAAATAATGATTCAGAGATGGAGTAATACAAAGTTTATCTTGAATATGTTTTTATTTTGTTTTATTTAATAGGTACCAAGGCACGATTTAAAAAAAAGCAATCCGTAAATTTACAAAACAGGTTGTGATAAAGCAATTGCTAATTATAGTATAGTAACATCTTCAGTCATGACAGACTATGGAATGGCGCCCCTTCAGTCATGACTGACTATGAGATAGCGGCCCTTCAGTCATGACTATGAGAAAGCGGCCCTTCAGTCATGACTGACTATGAGAAAGCGGCCCTTCAGTCATGACTGACTATAGAAAAGTGGCCCTTCAGTCATGAAAACTATTGGAAGGCGGCCCTTCAGTCATGACAGACTATGGGAAGACGGCCCTTCAGTCATGACAGACTATGGGAAGGCGGCCCTTCAGTCATTACAAACTATGGGAAAACGACCCTTCAGTCATGACAGACTATGGGAAAACGGCCCTTCAGTCATGGCAGACTATGGGAAAGCGGCCCTTCAGTCATGATAGACTATGGGAAAACGGCCCTTCAGTCATGACAGACTATGGGAAAGCGGCCCTTCAGTCATGACTGACTATGGTAAAACGGCCCTTCAGTCATGACTGATTATGGGAGGGCGCCCCTGAGATGATAGCTTTTAGAAGTTTTTATTTTCTTGCTGTTCATTTCGTCATGTTCTTTTCTCTTGTCCTTCTTGTGACAGCTTCTATTTGCCTTATCTGAGGTAGCGCCATAGGGACCATCGCCGCATGGTGCAATCGGCAGCTTCACCCTCCAGTGCCTTCATATCGTCTCTTGCACACATCGCTGAACCTCAGCTGCTATTGCTAGACTTGCGTGTTGTCGTATGCCAGTTGTCCGTATAACATTTCATCAAGGTTTTGCCAATGCGGCTGTCAGTTTATGTGTCCAGAAAGAATTTGTGGTTAATGATAAACCACATATATTGGAAGTGAAGCACTGTTGCAATTCACATTTATCGATAATCATTGCTTGTTCAATATCCACATCCTGAGCTAGGACATATGTTTTCTTGAGACTTATTAGAAAGTGAGAAGTAAAACGTTAGTCCATTTGCTTGTTTTCAGTTTTGCCCATGTAATGTTTCACACTTTGCTCCATAGTTTCATAAACAAAACTTACAGATAAATGATCACATGAGAATTAGGAGCGTCATGATTACATACAGCACACAAAGAACAACATCAAATATTTACCGCCTTGATTTAGCAAATGTCTTACTTGTAGCACCTACTTGTTTTAGAAGTGTCATGTCTGGCCTTAACGCTGCATTATTGTTGTGTCAAATGTAGCATCATATTTATTTAATAGAAGTGTACTTACTGCCCCGTAATAATGTGTCAAACATTCTATCATATTCATTTAATAAAAGTGAACTGTCTGGACTTAACGCTGCATTGTTTTTGTGTCAAACATAGTACCATATTTCTTTTTAGCAGTGTACTGCCTGACTTTGACACTCCACCTCAAATAAGGAATGATCTCTTGTATTTCCCAGTGTTCTCTAAAAGACGTAGAATACCTGACAGTACTGGTCCCCCAGACACATAGACAAAGACGACTAATGTAAGGTTGGGAATAAGCTTTTAACATATTCATCTAAAACAAGAATGCTACATAAGCCACCGTGCAAGATCATGTGCTGTATCTCATGCTTCTTACTAGGGGGAAGCAACTGTTATGACTCCGTACGTTATAAGGAGAGACAACCGGGATAATGATGATTTTATCTTGGTCGTTGTTCTGGAAGCTAACATTCTTATTTTGAGTATAAAGGTCTTTGTGCATTAGCCATAAATATACACAAATCAATGTGTTATGGGCCATCTGCCACTCCTTGGTTGAAAATGGAGGATGGGTCCACTAGTCATTAAAGTTCTTACACAATGTGGTGCTTGAACGACAGAGGTTGGGAACCACTTATTCAGACAGTGATACAGTTGGAGTGTTATAAATTTTTAAAATTTGATAATTCCGTCATCAAAGAATCAGCCAGTTGATAAATACATTTTCATATTTATAAACAAACAGGTACATTATCTTATAGAGTACCTTACTGATATTTTGTCCCCCGGTGATCTCAAAGTGGTAATTTTCAGACACAAAGCTCAGGACGTATGTGTGTAGTGTTTGTGTCACATATATATTAATAACATTGTTATATACAGCTGATTATATACACTGTACAACAACACGAGAGATCAAATTACCAACCAACGGTTATAACACGAAAATTATACTTTGGTATGATACCTTGCTAAACTGTTTGAACATACAGTACTGGGTTCTTATGCGGGAAACAATCTCTTTATGCAAATGATGTAATTTAAATAACGTAGCAGTTTTTCCTACAAAAAGATCGGATCTTCGTACAAGTTCGTTGAAGTGTCCAGTTCAATTTGTGAAGTTATTCTATATAACCTCAGTCATTAAAGAGACAAGCTCAGACAAAGACCGCAGTCAATCTTCCGTGGTTTTAGCACAGACGCATACGCCATGATGTTTTTGACGAGACTTTTTGTCACCATCCTGACTTCTTGTGTGATGACTAGACAAGCGAGAGCTGGAAGTGAGAGATTTGTTTGTTCGAAAAATCAGATACATAGATAGATAGATAAATAGATAGATATATATATATATATATATATATAAATAGATAGATAAATAGATAGATAAATAGATAGATAGATAGATAGATAGATAGATAGATAGATAGATAGATAGATAGATAGATAGATAGATAGATAGATAGATAGATAGATAGATAGATAGATAGATAGATAGATAGATAGATAGATAGATAGATAGATAGAGACACAGATACATTGATACATTGATACATTGAGACATTGATACATATGTATTTATATATATGTATATATATATATCACCCGTGTGTTACCGGGGCCCGAAAGGGGAGCAAAGAATAGTAACACTGCACCCTACCACGCATGTCGTAAAAAGCGACTAAGGAGGGTATGGGCATGGGGCTGTTTACCCCATCCCGTAAAAACTTCGCACAGTGGGCTGATCACCTGCTTGCCAACCAATCTGATTACGGAAACAATGATAGATTGTTTGGTCTGTTTTTGTTCCACAAAGACGCCACTAGGCGTGGTGGAAACAGCGATAGATTGATCAATTTGTTGTTGCCCTAAGACGCCACTAGGCGTACTGGCCACATACTGCTTTGCCGGTTGATGGCTAAGGATGGAAGAAGAATATATATATATATATAGGCAGACAGACAGATTTCATTTTTGGTTCTTCTTTGTCATATGAATCCATTTATTAATGACAAATCTTAAAAATACACAAAAATGCAGAAGATATGAGAAACAAAACAAAAAACCGTTTGTGCATGTACCTTGGCGCCCTTCTTTCTCTCTTTCATCGTCCTATTATTTGGGTGCACTTTTCAAAACTGTCGTTCTCTCCGGCAGTATTTCTTCATTTCTTTATTCATCGTCTTATTATTCGGCATTTTTTATGCCCTACATTTTTGCTCTGACGCCGCTCCCAGACTTGTTTACGTTTCACCACGTGAACTGTAGCATTATCGAGGTTAATTAGACCGGTCAGCGGATAATACGTTTATCACCTTATGCGTCTAACAACCTTTGATTAAGACGATCTTTGTTTACCCAATGTGGTCGCGCACGATCGATGAAAAGAAAGCCGGATTGTATGTCTGAGAGATCTGTCTGGGGCGTGCAAAGACACAGGTGATAATAAGAGAATCGCTTCCGTTGGCCCATCTCGGTATCAATATTACTAATAATCTCTCTGGGGAGCCAATATTGATGAGAAAGCATCTAGACAGGAAATAAGGTCACGTGTTGGAATTTTAAATTTGATATTTTAAAACACACGGGGGATATTATGATTTAACACCCCGACCCATATAGTCTAAATAGAATACCGTTGGCTTAATTTGAGAGCCGGAATAGACTTCGACTTCCATTGGCAAATTCGTCGGAAGCACAATCTGGGATTTAAAATATTAATTGGAAATATAATCTAGCAAAATGGGAGTTACAAATCAGACTGCATCGCCACGTAAAGCTAGCAATTTACAAGAGCCAGAAAGAGAAAGATCCGAGAAAGGATTCCAAAATTATAAGTAACAGATCGAAGTAATTAGGCAGCTTTAAAACTTAAAAGTAAACCCGCATTTTTAAATACAAAGACTGGAAACATAGAGGACCAAGATCGAAGTATTTGGGCAACATTGAAACTTAAAAGTAAACTCGCATTTTTAAATATAAAATCTGGAGACCTAAGGAATCAGATCACCCGTCATAAGAGGAATACTAAAATTTCCCAGACCAAGTGATTCGAAGGCATCAACGTGCTGTGTCCATTCAAACTGTGCCAGGCAATTGTGTTACCAAAAGTACTTTGGGGTAAGTGTAACCATTTATTTTACAAATGTGAATTTGACATGATTTCCTTGATAAGTGGTTATATATGAGGCTGGCAACCTCAACATATGAAAATAGTATGTTCATAACCAACTACAGTAAGCGCTGGTGTTAGTTTTATGCTAATTCGCGCAGAAACCTCAGAATCCGAATGGAGCAGTGATGAGTGATGATTATTTCCCATGCGTATAAAGTGTATAGTATCTTTTTTGTGAGATATATGTACCTTGTTTATTGCAATTCAAGCAAATCATTGCATTTCGTGCTGTCCAAGCACGTATTTTCCCACTTTAATACCGAGAACAATATTGGTGGTTTCTAATCATCTTCCCTGAGCTGCGTATACTCAAGAATATATTTACATGAATCCTCAAACCAAGTCTCAGTGAAGATGAATTTTATTTAAATCTAAAAGTCACCATCATTCCATTTATTTTAACCTGGTGTCGCAGAGTGAAGATAATTTGCCTATTTGTAATTTTCTGTCCTTCCTGTATATTGCTTTATTTTCTGTCTATCCTAAGTTTCCGAAAAAAATGTTTCTCACGCACTTGCCTTTTCCCCACCTTAACCCAGGTGAAGCTTCGGTCAACCCGTTCACGTTCGTTAGGAATTTCCAGACTCGGCTGTCTAGAAATTTATTGCCTGTCCTCTTCCTCATTGTTAATACTTTGAGCTCGGAACCCACAGCACGTACAAGTGACATTCAATATGCAAACTAATTTGCAGCGATACTTTTGGCTATCGTGGGAACGTTTAAAATGTAGCGGGTAAATCGAAAATAATTCTTTCTTTCTTTCTTTAAGAAACTAGTTTTTAGACTTCACTTGGTGATAAGCATATGGGAAGAGATAGACGTATTTCTTAGTCTTGTAAAGTAAAACTGTGCATAGGGAGACTTGAGTTAAACAAACTAAGTGCCCTCTAGTTTAACTTACAGAACAGAATATAAAATTCCGGAGCGGATTTATGCAGTGCAAAGTCTTGTCTCGTATTGCTGAAAAGAGGTTACCTTTGGCCAGTGGCCATATAGTCCTCGTCCACCAGTCACAATAATTCCCTTCAATCATTTCAATTATTTCAATCATTTCAATTACTTCAATTACTGCAATTATTGCAACGATTCTCAACACCAGATATTACCCATTACAACCATCACCCGTACCATACTCCACCCATTTTAACCCTCCATCCCACCTTTGGAAGCAAATTCGTTATCTGTGGATATAGCATCAACTGTAGATACGTTACACCTTTCTTGGATTTATAAAAATCGTATTCAGATTCTGTGCCCTTTGTGGATACCTTATTCGAACAGTGAAGTTAATTTCAAGCATTGGATTACGATATATTTTTCCAAGAGAACCCCAGGATATAAGTTGTTTCCAACATTCACACCAAAGGAACAAACATTCATTTACACACAAACAGTATTTCACATATTTTCCAGCAAAAGCCTATCAGGCCTGCCGGGAACTTTACTAACACAATTCATTCATAATCCTTGATTTCACTATTGGTGTAATAATTTTTTTCTTCTTTAAAATCATCAAAATTGTTGTGAGTTTGTTTTCTCGTGATAATCTTTATTATTATTTGCTGTAAAATCCTTATTGATTTATTTACATTTCTAAATTGAATAAAATTGAGTTAACCTCGATAGGATTGTTCGTTCAGTTCAGACTACCAAATCCTCAATCTAACTTTACTTCTTTACCCTACTATTTGTGAGTGACACAGTGTGTGCAAAGAGTAATATTGTCGCCAGAGAAAACAAGAAGAGCTGTGTGTGTGGTTTTTCTTAGTGAAGAACTCACTGACTCAGCCTGTGCCTTCTGCCTATCTCTCTTGCGCACCACTATCACACGTCCGTGTGCACTATTGTCCATCACGCCTATACAGCTGTCAAGCTTTACCTACTATTAATTATATTTTCATGCGACAATTATTGGGAATCTCGTCCTTAGATTTGAATTTCTGGATTCTTATTTCACAGTGACTATAGGGAATTTTGTCTTTAAATTGTTCTGCAGAAACTGTAAGGAATCTTGAACTATTAGTCTATACTGTGGACTATAATTTTATAACGCCCTAGACAACGACACTTCTGGTAGTATCTGAACAGAACAATTATAATTTTAAAGTAACAGAACGTTGCTGTCACTAATTTAATTCAGGGTTATATAATTACGTTAAATAGTTAACTAAGGTAATTAAGGGAATTGTTTATACATTGAGTAGTACTCAAGTGATGAGACCTTAAAATCACAGAAATAAGGAATTGTCAAAAATTCAATTATACTAAACTTCCATTAAATGAGTTACATTACTTCATAGAATTAATAGTACTCCCTGGGCTTAGTAAATTGATTATCTTAGTTGTATTGGTTTGTTGTAATTACAATACTGAAGAATACCCAGAAACTAGTGTAACATACTGAGAGAGTGTAACAACCTGCACAGAATATAGAAAATGACTGATTTACTAAAACTAAGGATGGGTCTTTTAAAATACACTAAAGAGGTTGGAATGAGTGAAAAGAAGGTAATGCATTTCATAAGGCCGAAATAGAAAAAAGGAAACAAAGAGAAGAAAACGAAAGGATACGGGCTCATGAGTTCCGGCTCAAAGAACTAGAGGTTCAAAATCGTCCCGCTTCTCCCACTAACGCTTCATTACCTGACAACGCCTCTGCTGGTCTAGCACTCAACTCACCTGCAATGACTTTCCCAATGGAAACATTTTGCGAGCGAAATGAACAAATTGATCTGTTCTTGGATAGATATGAGCGAACTGCTTCATCGTATGGCCTGCCCAAAAGCATGTGGAATCTTAAACTTTCTCAAGGATTAAGAGGGACGGCTTATGAAGATTTTACAAAATTAACCCCAGCAGAACAGAACGATTATGACGCTCTCAAGCAAGCACTGTTACGGCGTTTTCAGCTTACAGCCGACAATTACCGAAAGCGTTTTCGCCGATCTCACAAAGAAGGAGGAGAAACATTTTGCCAATTTGCTGCTAGGATTGAATCATATCTTGAAAAGTGGCGCGATTTGGGAAAATTTCCTAAGACTTACGAAGGATTACATGAACTCTTCCTGGTAGAGCAAATCAAGGAAAAAATGTCACCAGAGATGAGAAAGTTCCTAGTAGAGCACGGGGCAGACCGACTCGAACCAATCCTTGCGTTAGCAGAAAGGTTTCAAAATGCTATAGCAGAGACTCAAACCTTCAAACGGAAACCTGCTGAACTTCAACCTAAACCAATCACCCAGCCCACCCAAAATCAGCGATCACAGGTAAACGCTCCAACGCAGGATACACGCAGAGACCGGTTAACTAACTCAAACACGAAAAATGCACAGGAAAACCCCCATTACTTCATGAGGAGGGAGAGGAAATATTGTCATCATTGTAAGCAGACCTTGCACAATACAAAAGAATGTAGAAATCGGCCCAGCCCGCACTTGGCGGCGTGTTTACTAGGAGACGCACCAGAACAGCGTCAAGACAGAACAAAATGTGGTAAACCAGAACGGAATTCTGTAACGGATCAGATTATCGCAAACGGGAAATTTGTGCGCTGTCTTTATGACACAGGATTACAGTTTGACTGTATAATCGCTTCACATTTGGTCACACCTGAGCAGATAACCTCGGAGACAGTAGATCTGTGTAGAGCCGTGAAAGGAGACACTCCTATGATATTGACAATAGCAAACGTTTATATTGATTCGAAATTTGTTAAAGGATGGATTCGAGCTGCCATTATGGAGAATCCAATCTATGACGTAATTCTTGGATGTTGCTATGTGTTCTTGGGGGAACCAAGAAAATCTCTGATAGCTGCAGCAGTAACTACAAGAGGTCAGGCGAGGACAGAACCGGAACCAGGACCAGTGACAAACCTGCTACCACGGGAATTGAAGGATGCTCAACACAAGGATCCATCACTGGGACCATGTTTTAAGAAACTGCCACTTGCCAGTAACCCGCTGAAAAAGGGAAACTTTTATTCAAAATCGGGATTACTATACCGTAGGTCGGGCAACACTGGACAAGAACATAGCCAGTTGGTTGTTCCAGCTACTTATAGGTCACAAATTTTAGAGATGGGACACGCTCTTCCTTTTAGCGGCCACATGGGACAAAATGCTACCATGCAAAGAATAGCAGCGCACTATTACTGGCCTGGGATGAACATGGACATCATCCGATTTGTGAAATCCTGTGCGCAGTGCCAAAGGGTGGCACCAAGACACTGGACACCCCCTGCTCCATTGGGGGAAATGCCTATTGTCGGTACGCCATTCGAAAGAGTAGCTGTAGATATAGTAGGCCCACTCTTAAGAACAAAGCGGAGAAATTGCTGTATTTTGACTCTAGTCGACACCTGTACTATGTGGTCAGAAGCAGTGGCGCTCGATTCTTCTGATTCTGTGCATGTCGCAGAAGCGCTCGTGAGTATTTTCACAACGCTCGGATTTCCACAGCAAATACTCAATGATAATGGATCGCAGTTTAGAGGACATCTGATGGAAGAAGTCTTTAAGATCTTCCGTACTCAGCATATCCACACCTCACCCTATAATCCACAAGCAAACGGACAGGTAGAGAGATATAACGGGACCCTCATCACCGTGCTGCGAAAATTAGCACAAGAAAGACCCGAAAACTGGGACTTATTCTTGCCGGCTGCCTTATTTGCCTATAGGGAAGTGCCGCATGCCTCCACTGGTCTACCTCCTGCAACATTATTATTTGGACGGCCAATAAAGGGACCCCTGGAAGCATTGCTTAGGTCTTTAACCGACCAGAAAGCAGACGAATCTATTGTATCTGCATCAAAATATGTGCAAGAACTGAAGGAAAGGTTAAAGATAGGTTGGGAATTAGCCAACACTAACCTCCGACAAGCTCGTGCCAAGCATGCAAAACGGTACAATAAGACTGCGAAGGAAAGAGTATTACAACCTGGAGAGAAAGTACTGCTGTTACTCCCCACAGGGAATAACAAACTTCAGATAGGATGGCAGGGACCATTTGAAGTACTCGAGAAAATCTCTCGAACAAACTACAAAATCTCCATACGAGGGAAGGAAAAGATTTATCATGTTAACTTACTTAAAAAATACATGGAATGCCTCGCTGCTCCTCAAGCACATCTCCTGACCTTAGCGGTTGCAATGGAAGCGGATAATGACTCCCACGAATGTGCTGAATACCCGCTAAAACAAGAAGAATCACACACGGATGTGAAGCTCTGTGAAACATTAACTGAATCGCAACAGCATGATGTAAGACAACTGTTGGCTGAATATTCAGAAGTGCTCACCGATAAACCGGGACTAACCAACCTCTTGGAGTTTGATATAAAAGTATTAGATCCTAAGCTTGTCAGGACTAAGATTTACCCAGTCCCTTACGCTAAAGCCAACGCTTTACGAGAAGAGATTGACAAGCTACTGCAAGATAACATAATCTGTGAATCGACATCCCCTTACAGTTCAAGTGTAGTGCTTCTACAGAAACCCAACGGGGAAACTCGGTTATGCATCGATTATAGGTTACTCAACACTGTAACAGAGTTCCAACCAGAACCATTACCGAGCCCTAATGAACTCTTTACAAATCTGAGCAGAGCAACCATTTTCTCTAAAATAGACCTTAGTAAAGGCTATTACCCAATTCCGGTAAACGAAGAGATTAGACCATTGCTCGCCTTTAGTACCAGTGACGGACATTACACGTTCAATGTAATGCCTTTTAGATTACATAACGCACCTGGAGCTTTTACCCGGATGATGAGAAAACTATTACACCTTTTACAAAGCAACACCATTCATAATTTTATGGATGATATTCTCGTCGCAACGGCTACATTTGAAGAACATGAAGAAGCGTTAGTCCTGCTCCTCAGGCGGCTCAAGGAAACTGCTTTAACAGCACGCCCAAGCAAGTGTCTGATTGGATTCAGAGAACTTGAATTTTTAGGACATACGATCACTCATGGTTGCTTGTGGCCAGTAGAGAAAAACGTTGACAAAATCCGAAATGCAAAGCGACCCATAACGAAAAAGGACACTAGGTCGTTTTTGTCACTCTGTGGTTATTATCAACGGTTCATTGAGAACTTTAATAGTTTGACTGCACGGTTGACTGACCTCACAAAGAAAGGTCAACCTGAAAAGGTAACATGGACGGCTCAATGTGAGAGCGCCTACACCACACTCAAAGAAAAGCTGACGACGAAGCCCATATTACGCCTCCCTGACCTCACAAAGACCTTTGTGCTAAGAGTAGATGCCAGTAATCTTGGAATAGGATCAACGTTGCTTCAAGCTTTTTCCCGTGGCCTATACTAGCAGAAAATTGAACGCTGCAGAACGCAACTATTCAACCATTGAAAAAGAATGCTTGGCTCTAGTGGCGGGAGTAAAAAGGCACCACGAATTTCTTTATGGAGTCTCATTTGTCGTGCAAACGGATCACGCACCCCTCACGTTTCTAGCAGCTTGTAAAAGCCAAAATGCAAAAGTAATGCGATGGGCTATTTTGCTAAGTGTCTATTCCTTCAGGGTCGAGTACATCCCAGGTCCTGAAAATGTAGGAGCAGATTTTTTAAGAAGACATTCAGTAGAGGAACTCGCTAGTAGTGCAGAAAATCATCTTTTAACGCCAGCAGATAAGAAACAATCTGAGGGAACCTCGGAAGAAGGAACAGAGAAGGAACTAATGGACGACACCGGGAATGATACACACAAGCCAAATTATCATCTCTCTCTGATTTAGTTGGGCAACTAACTTAAGTTCGGGGTATCTGTCGCAGAGTGAAGATAATTTGCCTATTTGTAATTTTCTGTCCTTCCTGTATATTGCTTTATTTTCTGTCTATCCTAAGTTTCCGAAAAAATGTTTCTCACGCACTTGCCTTTTCCCCACCTTAACCCAGGTGAAGCTTCGGTCAACCCGTTCACGTTCGTTAGGAATTTCCAGACTCGGCTGTCTAGAAATTTATGGCCTGTCTTCTTCCTCATTGCTAATACTTTGAGCTCGGAACCCACAGCACGTACAAGTGACATTCAATATGCAAAATAATTTGCAGCGATACTTTTGGCTATCGTGGGAACGTTTAAAATGTAGCGGGTAAATCGAAAATAATTCTTTCTTTCTTTCTTTAAGAAACTAGTTTTTAGACTTCACGTGGTGATAAGCATATGGGAAGAGATAGACGTAATTCTTAGTCTTGTAAAGTAAAACTGTGCATAGGGAGACTTGAGTTAAACAAACTAAGTGCCCTCTAGTTTAACTTACAGAACAGAATATAAAATTCCGGAGCGGATTTATGCAGTGCAAAGTCTTGTCTCGTATTGCTGAAAAGAGGTTACCTTTGGCCAGTGGCCATATAGTCCTCGTCCACCAGTCACAATAATTCCCTTCAATCATTTCAATTATTTCAATCATTTCAATTACTTCAATTACTGCAATTATTGCAACGATTCTCAACACCAGATATTACCCATTACAACCATCACCCGTACCATACTCCACCCATTTTAACCCTCCATCCCACCTTTGGAAGCAAATTCGTTATCTGTGGATATCGCATCAACTGTGGATACGTTACACCTTTCTTGGATTTATAAAAATCGTATTCAGATTCTGTGCCCTTTGTGGATACCTTATTCGAACAGTGAAGTTAATTTCAAGCATTGGATTACGATATATTTTTCCAAGAGAACCCCAGGATATAAGTTGTTTCCAACATTCACACCAAAGGAACAAACATTCATTTACACACAAACAGTATTTCACATATTTTCCAGCAAAAGCCTATCAGGCCTGCCGGGAACTTTACTAACACAATTCATTCATAATCCTTGATTTCACTATTGGTGTAATAATTTTTTTCTTCTTTAAAATCATCAAAATTGTTGTGAGTTTGTTTTCTCGTGATAATCTTTATTATTATTTGCTGTAAAATCCTTATTGATTTATTTACATTTCTAAATTGAATAAAATTGAGTTAACCTCGATAGGATTGTTCGTTCAGTTCAGACTACCAAATCCTCAATCTAACTTTACTTCTTTACTCTACTATTTGTGAGTGACACAGTGTGTGCAAAAGAGTAATATTGTCGCCAGAGAAAACAAGAAGAGCTGTGTGTGTGGTTTTTCTTAGTGAAGAACTCACTGACTCAGCCTGTGCCTTCTGCCTATCTCTCTTGCGCACCACTATCACACGTCCGTGTGCACTATTGTCCATCACGCCTATACAGCTGTCAAGCTTTACCTACTATTAATTATATTTTCATGCGACACCTGGTAAAACTAATTGACTATTAAATTTGTTACATGTTATTTGAAAACTAAACAATCATTGTTTATTGAGTTATTATTAGTACGAAATCAAACGTATGAGCAAGACTCTTATATATATATATATATATATATATATATATATATATATATATATATATATATATATATATATATATATATATATATATATATATATATATATATATATTGTCACGGCGCTATTTTGCAGTGCATCTTTTGTACGAAAAGTCAGCCGGGCAACGCTGGGTATAGCAAAACCGGCGATCATGTGACTACCGGAAGCCGGGAAATCAGGCGTGAAGGTGGTCGGGGAGAATCTAGCCATCCTGCTGGTCGGACGCGGATATTTCCCTTTTGCCAGCAAGTTAGCTGGGAAGTTCATGTGCTATACTATTTGTTCTAACTGCTTGCCATATTTCAGTCCTGATGGATTATTACGTTGTTATTCTAGTACATAAAAATTGAAATGATAGAAGCTCTGGAGAGCTTTGGTATAGATACAATCACAGAAATATGCAACGATGTATACAATACAGGAAAGAATAAAAAGTAAAGTAGATTTCGAAATCCAGGAAGAACAGTTTGGTTTTAGACGGAACAGTGGAACAAGAGAGGCAATATTTTGCCTAAGAATATTAGCAGAAAAATATACAGAGGTCCAAAAAAGTATGTATATGTGCTTCATTGACTATAAGAAGGCTTTGACAGAGTCCATCATGAGAAAATAATTGAATGCCTCGAAGACATAGGTATTGATGGAAAAGATATAAGAATACTCAGTAACCTTTATTGGGAGCAAACTGCCGCAGTAAGATCTGGAAGGAATTATTCACCATACATAGACATAAAAAGAGGTGTCAGACAAGGTTGTGTGCTGTCCCCCTGCCTATTTAATTTATACACCGAAAAAATTTTCAAACAGATACAGGAAATACCAGGACTAATCATCTGTGGAAGGTCAATAAACAACCTTAGATATGCAGATGATACCGTGTTGTTAGCTGAAAGCGAACAGGAGTTACAGGAACTAGTGAAGCAAGTGAACAGTATAAGTCATGAATATGGACTCGACATTAATATTGAGAAAACAAAAACTATGATAATTAGCAAAACAGACGATAAACCCACATTAAAGATAAGCGTAAATGGGGAAATCCTGGAACAAGTCAAGAGCTACGTATATCTCGGTCATATAATAACAGAAGATGGCAGATGTGAAACAGAAATCAAGAAGAGAATAGGAATGGCCAAAGCTACATTGAACAACATGAAACATATACTGACATCCAAACAGTTATCTCACAAATTAAAACTGAGAATCATAAAGTGTTATATATATTCTGCATTTCTGTATGACGCAGAAACATGGACGATGAATAAGCAGTTGGAAGAAAGAATTGAGGCTCTTGAAATGTGGATATATAGAAGAATGGGGCGTATCTCATGGAAAGAGATGAAAACAAATAAGGAGGTCCTAGAAAATCTAGGTATGAAAAGAGAACTAATGAGGGAGGTCAAAGTTCGACAGCTAAAATACTTTGGCCACATAAAAAGGCATAACACCTTGCAGAAGACCATAACAGAAGGGAGAGTTGAAGGCAAACGTGCAAGGGGAAGACAGCGCTATAAGTGGGAAGACAACATCAAGAGATGGACAGGAAAGAGTCTATCAGAGTGCACCATCAAGACAAGAGACAGAAGACGTTGGAGATCCATTACAGCCAACCTTCGTTGTGGAGATGGCAACTGATGATGATGATGATGATATTCTAGTACAGTGTAGTGTCTAGATGGTATTTGCTACAGGCCGTAGATTTATAAGTTGTCAATGAGTTGGGTGTACCATTGTCACAGTTTTGACGCTTAAGGTGAGCGATAGTCATCACAGTGTGTTTTTCAGTGTAAGTCGTACTGTCGTGTATGATTCTGATAGACTATGTTGTTAAGGCAAGTTACATTGGCATTTCATTATTATATTGTATTTCATGCGTTTGTTGGCCGTGTGAGGTTTTAATATAGTGTGCGTAATATTAAAGGGAAGTACCTGTAGTGTTGATTACTTATGTCAGCTATTGTTGTGTGGTCATACTTCTGGAAGACGAGCTTATAATTGTTATTATAAATCCACGCTGTAGTGGTGCAACCATAGCAAGTTGCTTCTGACATATATATATATATACTTAGACATATTTACTATATAAATATATACTCAGACATATTTACATATATAGAGCTAATTCATAGAAAAGAATTTCGCTGGATTTACACAAGCTGGTGGATTGAACGGTTTAAAACGATTTCTTAATTCTTCATAAAAGGCGGCGGACCGATATAAGTTCGTGCAGCATTGTTCTTGACTTCGGAAATATCTTATGAACACTCCCTTGAGATATAAGCATCATTATCCTTCTATCTAAAACTCTGCCAAGAGAAATCTTGTGCGAAGGTAGACACCTTTGAAGACCTATATTAGTTACTCTTGAGTTTTGGCCGCTCTTGAACCACTACTGCAGAGCTAAGGGGAGGCAATCCATGACAGCTTCCAAGTAGGTTCTTCAGTTTTCTATCCATCTATCCTTTATTGAACTGTATCCAAAGCTATAGAAATCCTAAATGGTGTATTATTGAAATTGGATATCGTTACCTTGTGTTTTAATATAAGTGATATTTGTCTGCATAATATAGTTTTTTAACACTTACTGACAGATTCTGGAGTATGTAAAAAAAAAAGCCCTGAAATTTTATTGTCATATTCCCGGCTCCGACTACACTCTTCTACTGACCATATGGCAACAAACTGGCACTTCAGAAAGCTGAATTTATTTTGCCAACTCCACCAAAAATTCACGGAATCCAAGACTGACTATAGTCTTTTACTGACCATATGGCAACAAACTTGCACTTCAGAGTTCTGAATTTATTTTACCTACTCCACTAAAAACTCACGGAATCCAAGACTCATATTCCACAACTGTGGTTACTGGTCAGTACGTTTCATTACAAGAAAAAATAAAACATGTCTGATGTGCCCCTAATCATCCAGTAACGGGATGAATAAAGTCAGAACAGAGTTCACAAACCTAAACAATATTTGGAAATCTTACCAGTACAGCACAAACACCAATTTAAGAGAATTGCATACTTTGTGTTCGTCTGTACGGTGCAGAGTGAAGGAGAGTAACAGAAAAAAAAAAGTCTAAATTATTCTCTTTCCACACAACCTACCTTAGGAAAATTCTTTGATTAGTTTTTGTCGAATACCATCTGCAACCAGAAGAAGCTTACACGGTGCAGCCAAAACTATAACCACACCATTATTCTCGACATACGCTGGAACTGGGTTGCCATGACCTCAGAAGAGACCCTGACAGCATCACAAGAACATGTACGTTATGGACCCCAGAAGGACGGGGAAAGAGAGACAGACCAAATACAACTTGACAGAGAACAGAAGAGGCTGAGACGCAAAGCATGAACTAGAGTTGGGACACTACACGAAGGATAATCACAGACACAATGGGGACAGTTTGTTGCTGCCCTACAAGACGCCATTAGGCATGATGGCCACTGACTGTTGTGACAGTCTAAGGACTAAGGATCCACGGAAAAAGAATCATTCAAAATAATAAAAATACGATGTCCCGACACCCCCCAGTTATTTGACAAGAAAGAATGTTTTAGAACAAAATATGTGTTCAATCAAAGAAATGTCCGTTGCACTGTTGATCAGTTATCAACATTCATCACCTGTTCAGTGTTTTCAAGAATTGTAAATTCACAATGTAATTTTCACATTTAGCTTGAACTCCAGAAATGAGATAAATGTAGAAGAGAAATACAGTTAGATAGTATTAATCAGACATGTAAACATAGCACTAGAAAACAGCTTAACTGGAATAAACACAAGTAAACTGGTAAGAGTCGAGCAGACGATTAAAAAACATACCACGCCTTTTCTATTAAACTGTATTTAAATAAGCTAAGCTAATCTTCCTCGTGTCTAGGCCTCTCTGAGAACATTCTAAACTTTCGCACAATCGTGAATGGTGTGTTGGACAACTCGGAACAAATCAAAAAAGGATTTACAGATCACGCCTTCATACAAGTAAGATTGATACCTGTCGACAAACCTGAACTTAGCTCGGTAAGTTTACATTTTAATACCTGTTTAAAATATTATTAATCGTTCAACCAGTTATTCTATCTATCTATCTATCTATCTATCTATCTATCTATCTATCTATCTATCTATCTATCTATCTATCTATCTATCTATCTATCTATCTATCTATCTATCTATCTATCTATCTATCTATCTATCTATCTATCTATCTATCTATCTATCTATCTATATGTCAGTATGGTTGTTCGTCAATCTGTCTGTCTGCTTATTTGTTTATGAGTCTTTAAGTTCTGTCAATCCCTGTAACGTGTGTTTCAAGTCACCGAGACGTAAACAAAGTCACATTGTGACGAAAACGTGGAAGTAAAAGATCATCATAATGATCATTTTTATAATTATCACCATCATCATCATAATGCTCATTTTTATAATCATCAACATCATCATAATGATCATCTTTTTCGCTGCATACGGAGTATTCACATCCTCTGTCCGTTTTGGTTGTTGTAGCAATCTGTATTACATGATGAAGCTGCCAGACTGCTAGCACAGCCTCATATTGAATCCCGTGTACAACATATGTCAATGACGGTTCATAGGTTATGTCTACCTGTGTCTCATCATAGACGCCTGAGAACTAGACAGGGGTGTACAAATGCCTACACCTTCAAGTAAAAATTATGACCAGGTCGTTAAACTTATTGTGATAAACAAGAGATTGCTGGCCAAGACACCCTCGTAATAATATAACAATATTTTTAATGACTTGAAAAACTGCTTTTTGTAAAAAAAGGACCCGTTGCTGCTAGTGGAGGAATCTCTGGATGGAACAGTAGTCAGATTACAGCTGTGTGTGATTACAGAGGGGAGTGATAACAATATTTATGTGAGAAAATACAACATCACCGATCCAAGTCGATACAAGTTTGTATTTTTCATTCACTGTTCAATGGTTTCTGTTGTATATAATTGTTATTTAGAGTAATGTTACACAAACACTATTACCAATTGAGTAGTTCATCCTGTACAACTACACAAAGAAATAGGAGATATCCTATTGCGATAGAAAGGGCCTAGTAATCTGCAATGGACCTTTGTTCTGGCGGAAAATGTTTGTCTGCTGGTACCTTTAAGGATACTTCAATAATCCTTCCGGAAATCTCTCTTTAACAAACATTAAGCTCGAACAAGAAGACGTTAACTCATGGAGAAAGCCTCTGACCACAGCCAACGACAAATAAATAATTTGTCCATGGGATTTGTCTCTTGGTACCCCTCATGCAAAAGCTTCCATAAGACCACTGGCTTAACGGATATATCAGATCCGACAAATTGAGAAGATTTGAATCAGTTCAGACGAGCCACCAGAGCAAAATTGTGTAGCTGAGGTTTAATCAATGACTTGTATACAAACAAAAAAGAGGATATATGATAAAAATCAATGACAACAGAGATTAGTCTGGTGACCTTTGACATCATATTACTAACAAATCAAGACACTTTCATGATATTAACAAACAGACATACTTACTGGCTTAGTTGTTCTAATCTTGGATGTATAGGTTAGCCAAAGAGAGCGCCATGATATCCACTCGACTGTTTTCCGTTCCGCCTGGTTCCAGCCCAGTCTTCTGTCCTTCAGGGATTGTCTGATGCTCCCAGGTATCCGGTCTTCTCCTAACTTGTAGACATGGTCAAATCATCATAACTGGGACTCTTCCGCTCGGATTCCGAGGGGCCGGGTGTGGAGACGATGACGTATTGCCTGGTTGCAGACCCAGTCTATTCTTGTCAATTGGACCATCTTTCTTCAATACTTCACTTTTGAAGTTTGATGCTGGCTCTCGTGGGATGTAGTGATAATAGAGGAAACATGTTCATAGCATTACTAGGCAGTCGTTGTACTGGAATTTCGCGGATTAAAAAAAGGCACATTTAGACTGACAAGCACAGAAAGAAAAGTACTGAGGACATATTAAAATGATCTCCTTGCTTTATATCAAACATAAATGGGTATATAATTCTGTTATTGATATCATCATGTAGCATGTCCTTTGCAGAACGTCGCTCTCATCACAGCCCGCGTGAAAGACTCTCGGTCTCTAGCCAGCCCTCCTGCCTCCTCCATTGTCATGTTCAAGGTGTCTTCAATGTCCTGTGTCCACCGTCGTTTTGGTTGGCCCCTGCCTCGCCTTCCAGGTACCATACCCTCCATCACTGCTCTCTCAAAGCCACTTTGACGTTTAATGTGGCCAAAATATTTCAGTTTCCGGGACATGATATTGTTTACGAGCCAGTTTTCCTCGTGTTCAGGTCGTGTAGGATGTCTATATTTTTCTTCTTCTTGGTCCAAGATATTTTGAGAATTTTTCTTAACACTTTGCTTCGAAAGATTCGATTTTTTTCTTAAATGTTTGATTAATGGTCCACGATTCACATCCATACGTTGCTACCGGAAAGATGCACGTTCTCAGAAGTTTTACTTTTATTAGTTTGCTGGTTGTGGTGGGTTTAGATGTTAAGAAGATTGGTGTGTAATATAGTTGTACTAGAGTGAGGTCAACTGTGAAGGTCCCTGACCTAAACAATGGACAGCTGTGTTACAGAGAACCTTTCTTAATACCACCCTACGATCTCACTCTAAGTTATATGTTTGAACTAGTATGACTGTAAGCTACATATAGTGTTTAGGGTAATGTAAGAATGATGTTATAGGAATTCAATACAAACACATACACATACAGATATTAATGCTATTATGAACTTAACTAACACCAGTGGGTACATTTTATAGTTTTGAATTTCTTTTTTTCTCAAATTTATTTGTCCTGAACCTAAAATTGTTTTGGTCAGGACCACAACTCAATTTGAATCACAATATATATACAAATATAGATATATTTACATAAATAGGACCATATGTCCAATGCACATTGTTACAATTAAAATTTTCAAATATTTTTTCTTAATATATGATGACTACTGGTATTTGGAGACAGGTTGGGGATTTATCATCATCCCACAGTTCTTCTGTTACACCTATGCCTGTTTATTTTAGTCATTTGGTGGACTTTGATTTGTTATAAAGGAGATTCGTTCAATGTTTCTGATAAGTTGTCCCAGGCCAGATATTATGACTTTTCTGGACCCAGGGATCACAGCAGTTGTAGTAGATTCGGCCACAAGCCACAGTTTCCTCTGATAATCAATGCTTGAGTATAGAATTTGTACCAGAGACTTCTCACAACAGTGTTGACTTTCTCAATTAGAACAGTCACTGACACCAGACAAGTGCCAGCATAACCCCTGCAAATGAAAGTTATGTTCCTGTCTTAACATCACTCCAATTCTACCCAATTCACAAATAATAATACAATTTAACAAAAGAACCTGGTCAGCTTTCTCTGACTAACCTTACTTCTTCACTCTAATTTGATGGAACAATTTATACCAGTTTCTCTTCTTTTTTCCTAATGGTTGTTACGCCTCTGCCATTTACACTGATCTTTCTCCATAAAATATGATGGGTGATATGATTCATGATGCCCCCTGCATGAGCTTTTGTATCTACCTCTCTCTGGTAGCTTATATATATTGGTTACCTTATAGGCCCTGACAGAGGTTGCTGGGGACCTATGTACTGACTAATCATGATGGATTTTCATCTAACTTTTTCTCACACTCACATTTATTTCAAATAAAACATAATTAATAGTCTTCTTACCACAATTTTCAATGAAAAACACACAAGTTATACGTTGACTGGCAATAGAATTTCACTTTCGTTCCTTCTGCCCTGTCCAGACTGCTGAGATATACGAGGGGCGTTCAGAAAGTAATGCACCACATCGTTTGTCTCAGCTAATAATGAAGATAGAAGCATGAAATTTCGCACAGTTCAAATATGGCATGTGCCATTTGTGTGCATCAAATTGCACTGCAACCGGCCAAATAATACGGCTGCCCTAAACCGTTGAAATGGAGCGTGTTAGCAACTTGCGTTATAAGCAGCGAATTGTGATAGAATTTCTCGTTGCAGAGAAAGAAACTGTTGTGAACATTCACAAACGTCTATGTGATGTGTATGGAAGTTTTGCAGTCGACAGGAGTACAGTCAGTCGCTGGGTTCAGAGAATCAAAGAATCAGGAAGTGGAGATACGGAGCTGCTTGATCGGCCGCGCTGTGGACGTCCTGCCACAGCCACCAACGCAGAAATGTTGAAATGCGCTGAGGGCATTATTCTTACTGATAGGCGAATCACTACTCAACAATTGGCCTTACAGCTGTCAGTCAGCATTGGTAGTGCAAATTGAGTTATAAAAACTCGGATTTTCTAAGGTTTGCGCAAGATGGGTTCCTCGAAGTCTCACAAATGACCACCGATTGCAAAGGAAAGCAATTTCTTCTGAATTGTTGGAGCGTTTCAATGCTGATGGAGAGAACTTTTTGGCTAAGATCGTTACAGGTAACGAAACCTGGGCACATCATTTTGAACCTGAGAGAAAAAGACAGTCAATGGAGTGGCATCATCCGCAATCACCACGAAGAAAGAAATGCAAGACAATTCCTTCAGCTGGAAAGGTCATGATCACTGTCTTTTGGGACATTGAAGGTGTGATTCTTGTGGACGTTATGCCAAGAGGAGAGACAATCAATTCGCAAGCTTACATTAAGACATTGAAAAAACTCAATCAACGTTTTCGCAGAGTTCGGCCACACAAGAATCCAGTAGACCTGCTTCTCCTTCACGACAATGCGCGCCCTCACACAAGTCTGGCAACGGTGGAAGCAATCACCAAATTGGGTTGGACTGTACTACCCCATCCACCCTATAGTCCCGATTTGGCACCCTCTGATTTTTATCTATTTGGTCCACTTAAAGATGCACTCCGTGGGACAAGGTTTGAAGATGATGAAGTAGTGATTCATGCAGCGAAGAAATGGCTACATGATCAAGACAAAATCTGGTACGGGCTAGGAATACAAGCACTTGTTTCGCGCTGGCATAAAGCCGTACACATTGATGGGTATTATGTTGAATAATACCGATGTTTACATGACATATCCATGTATATTTTGTATAAATTTCATGCTTTTTGAATAAACAGCTCCTGGGAAAAACGATGTGGTGCAATACTTTCTGAACTCCCTCCGTATATTCTACAGCAATGCTGCTCTCAACGCACCTTGTTTCAACAACAGTTTTGAAAAAATGACGTCAAAGCCTTATAAGTTTAAACGCAGCTTTGGTAAGCTGGCCAATGATTATGCATCTCTCAATTGTAATCAAAGTCTTTCACAATAAAATTCAAACTTTTCCTACGTTACTAGGTTAATATATGTTTAGTTTGAGGTCGGCCAATAATATTTCGCCTTCCTTCAAATTTCATCTAATCCTATTCATCGTACTTTCTTAGTCTTTATTTCTCCAAAGTTTTTTCAAAAATATGCCATAAAAAAATTAAGCAGGCATGACTTGTCCTGATAGTCCGTCTGATCCTCTATAGTATATATTATTGCCAATATTTGGTTATTTAGTTGACTATTCGTGTAACTATCAACATATTCTTGCTCAGGAAGTCCCAAGGCACATGACTATATAATTTTTATGGGGCTAGGTGTCTTGGTTCAGAATTCCATATTTTTTCTATGTTAGTTTTTTTTTATTTCTATAATATCCAACCTGTTCATGTCTTTTCCCAGTACTTTCAAACTAATTACGAGAGTCTCCCGTAGTACGAGAGAACTTACGTCATAAATGCTGTCTGCATGACCCAATTCCCGAACACTTTTTAACTTTTACATCGTATTTTGAAAATCGCCCTAGGCAATTCTTGCGAGTTGGTTTTATTTTTAGAAACAATGCGAGACGTGGTTAGCATTGGGCCATCTATCCGTCCCTCCCCCCCCTTCCCCTCTCTCTCTCTCTCTCTCTACTATGTCTTCTAGGCAAATACTCCGTTTGAACTTGGGAAAGTGTTACGTTCATGTCAAGGACGAATTTGAAAAGTGGGTACCTTTTATTCAGCTATACTGCGTTATCAAAACTAATACACTGAAGGCGTGGGTGATGAAGACAAGTCTCTACTAAATTTTTTTAGTTCTATCTTATTCTTGACTTTATGCTCTATACTGTTCTATTCTAATTTAGATATTGTATTTAGAATCTCATCACACTGGTGTTATGCCATAGGTTCTTCATTTCATTTAACTTCTGCATTGCTATGGCCAGTCTCCTTCTGACTTCTTTTGAGCAATCTCCATTGTTGTTAATTATGGAGCCCTGTGGACATTATCTTTGTTTTTTTTTGTGTGTTCAGGAAAAGGTTCTGATCCTCACTGTGTCTTTTGACAGACCGGATTAACTGTTCTAATCCGTTGGCACTGTTTGAACGAATAACTGTGTCATCTGCGTACCTGAGTTCTGGGATCGCATTTCCACCAATTGTGAACGGATCGCAATGTTCACATTCTTGGTCACTCCGAACATTTCTCATTATATTTTCTGCATAGATGTTAAACAAGTATGGAGAGAGGATGCAACCCTGTCTTGCTGTGTTATTGAGATTGAAAAGACAAATGCAGCGAGAAAAAGAACAGGTCACACCATCACATAAAAAATATGAACCTAGTTAGGTAAAGTCTCTATCACTTCACTCCCTCTGCAGTTTCTGCTATGGGACCACCTTTTTAATCAGAAATCAGACATTCATCATTATAATCATTCATCTCTTGAAGGAACATAGAGCTTAGATAAATGTCTGCCAAACCTTCACGTCCTGTGGACACGTGATTTTAAACTCTAACTGATCTATTTTATATCTGTCGGCACTTCTCTTCTTCAGGCTTTTTTCGTTATAACTTTTGGCGTGATGGAAGTTGAATAATAAATAATAACTAGTTGTGGCGTGATGGAAGTTGAATAATAAATAATAACTAGTTGTGGCGTGATGGAAGTTGAATAATAACTAGTTGTGGCGTGATGGAAGTTGAATAATAACTAGTTGTGGCGTAATGGAAGTTGAATAATAACTAGTTGTGGCGTAATGGAAGTTGAATAAAAACTAGTTGTGGCGTAATGGAAGTTGAATAATAACTAGTTGTGGCGTGATGGAAGTTGAATAATAAATAATATCTAGTTGTGGCGTGATGGAAGTTGAATAATAACTAGTTGTGGCGTGATGGAAGTTGAATAATAACTAGTTGTGGCGTAATGGAAGTTAAATAATAACTAGTTTTGGCGTGATGGAAGTTGAATAATAACTAGTTGTGGCTTAATGGAAGTTGAATAATAACTAGTTGCGGCGTAATGGAAGTTGAATAATAACTAGTTGTGGCGTAATGGAAGTTGAATAATAACTAGTTGTGGCGTAATGGAAGTTGAATAATAACTAGTTGTGGCGTAATGGAAGTTGAATAATAACTAGTTGTGGCGTAATGGAAGTTGAATAATAACTAGTTGTGGCGTAATGGAAGTTGAATAATAACTAGTTGTGGCGTGATGGAAGTTGAATAATAACTAGTTGTGGCGTGATGGAAGTTGAATAATAACTAGTTGTGGCGTAATGGAAGTTGAATAATAACTAGTTGTGGCGTAATGGAAGTTGAATAATAACTAGTTGTGGCTGTTACGGGCTCTTCCGGGACCCCAGTATATTCTGGGTGCTTCGATGACTTCTAGTATTTGTGGATGACCAAGTTATTATATGCGTATTCAGTTTATAGAGTCAAAGTCCCTCGGGTTCTTATCACTTTTGTAGGATTCCGTAATACTGTCCGTTGGTATCGATAATGTCTGCTTTAACCCTTGTGATACATTCTGTGCTGAACATGTTTCATATTAAATATTCGACCCTTGACTGACCTGTATTAATCTCTTGTCTTATTGATTATATTGGCAGTGTGAGATGCAGCGTGTTAAGACATTAATCATCACTGGTCATGATCAGTTGAAGATAAATAGCATTTAACTCAACTCCGAATACGACAGTTGATAAGACTGTGATTTTGACGACTCAAAATATTTAATTAGTAATTTCATACCATGAGCAGACACCAACTACATGGGAACAAAAGTCACATCACATTCATGTACGATCTGTAAGAGTTCTCATTAGTTCATAAGCACATGTTCACAATCTCTATCTAGAGTTCTGGTTAGAGGTCAGTTCCTTTTAACGGCCAATGTCCTTTGGCATAAATTCAGAGGCTAACTAGACTTAACTATCCTGCTAGTACTGCAATACACTTATTATGCTAGGCTTACGTCTACTGCTAGTCGTTTAATATCCGTTACACTAGGCTTACGCTTGCCGCTAGCTGTACAATATCCATCTATACTAGTCTTACACTATTGCTAGTAACATAATGTTCCTTTGGCATACCACGCCAGGCTAATCTGCCATAATTATGCAAACTGCGTTATTCATACGACGACTTACGTTTGGTTCAAGAAATACACTGCTCAAATGGCTTCCCAGCCACACATCCATAAATAAGTGGTTGTACCACGCAATATAAGTGGCAATGGCCACACTTCTGAAACACACTGCCGTTCGGGTCAAAACCCACAAGTCGAATTATATAGTGGCAATGGCCACACATGCCATACGCTGCCGTTGGGGCCGAAGCCCACACGTCGAGTTATATAGTGGCAATGGCCACACATGCCATACGCTGCCGTTGGGGCCGAAGCCCACACGTCGAGTTATATAGTGGCAATGGCCACACATGCCATACGCTGCCGTTGGGGCCGAAGCCCACACGTCGAGTGACGTTATAAAGACATACGCGTCATGCATAGTGATATGCATACTACGTCGTTAATCTATATTCAATTGCGATGTCCCATGGTGCAGATCCGAGTGTGATCAAAACTCAAATGCATGCACACATGCAACAATCATCGACATCGGTCGATGAGATATATCTCTATTCATTTGAGGTGTTCCATGATACAGCCATTCGGATCGAGCACAAATCCAAATGTCTGTAAGCATGAAACAATCATCGACATCAGTCGCGGAGATATAATCATTTGAGGAATGCGCCATGCTGCAGACATGAAGCAATCCTCAACATCATCCCCCTCACTTCCAAACGTGACACTTGTGGCACGGATGATAGTGATGGAGAAGACGCCCGTCTCCCGAATATATTAATATTAGTACTACCTACTTATAACTATAATAATCTTTAAGTAGACACATTAAATTTTATAACATTAATAATAGCACTTGTCAACATGGTGACTAAAGAGTTAATTCAATTTCTTCTCAGAGACGTTGCGCGATAAAAGATCTGCCAAGTTATTGTCTGATCCAGCAATAGGCAGGATCGTAAATGAAAATTCTTGAATCAACAAATACCATCGGTGTATTCTAGCGTTACGCATAGTTCTAGCTGTTATGTAAGTAAGAGGACTGTGGTCTGTCATAATGTAAAAGTGCGTGCCGATGAGATATCTTGACAGCTTCTCCAGGCACCATACCATAGATAGGAGCTCACGTTCACCTGTCGCATACTTCTGTTCAGCCGGAGTCAGTTTCCTCGACACATAGAAACATGGATGGAGTGTTTCCTTGTAACATTGCAGCAAACAACCACCCATGGAGTAACTCGAGACATCTGATTGAAGTATGAATGGAATACGTATATTTGGTAATAACAAAATTGGTGCATTACTAAATAATTTCTTAATTGTTACCAAAGCGCTTTCGCAATCTTTGTCCCAACGTACCTTATTAGGACTACCTTTGGTCAACAGTGCGGACAAAGGTGTAGATCGTTGTGCGAAATGCGGGATGAACTTATGGTAATAGTTTATCAAGCCTAAAAGGCTTCTAACTTGTTTCTTAGTTGAAGGGGTAGAAATCTCTAGAATTCTTTTGACTGTATTGTCGTCAGGATACAGTTTGTGGTTACCTATGCGGTGACCAAGAAAAGAAATTTCCTGACAACCTATTTGGACCTTTGAAGGTCGCACAGTCAAACCATGCATACGTAACGTATGTAGAAGGGAAGTTAAACCATCAATATGGTCTTCCCACGAGTCATGAAATAGGCAGATGTCATCGATGTACGTGATGACATCTTTACGATCGCCAAGAAGGCGGCGCATCATGCGCACAAACGTCGCTGGCGCATTCACTAACCCAAAACACATATAATTCCATTGGTAGAGCCCAAAAAGAGTTGTGAAAGCTGTGTAAGGTTTGGCATTTTCGGCAAGAGGAATTTCCCAGTAGCCTTTAGAGAGATCTAGTTTGCTAAAGAAGGTAGCATTAGAAAATTCTGATAAAAGATCATCTAAAAGAGGCATAGGCTCACCGTCTGTGATTGTAATTTTACTCAATCGCCTAAAATCAATACAAATACGTAAAGAATCATCCTTCTTTTTAACTATCACCATTGGGAATGCATATGGTGATTCCGAAGGAGATATCACACCTAAACGTATCATCTCTTTTAACTCTTTCTCCACCCTATCTTTGTGGTGTAAAGAAATAGGATAGGGTCTAAGTTTGATAGGTTTATAATCAGTAAGAGTAATATCATGGGATATAAGCGATGTCTGACCTGGAAGGTCGGTGAGAACATCATTGAAAGAAATAAGAATATCCCGAACTTGATCTTGTTGAGACGAAGACAGTGAAGAAGAAATAGTCACGTCTTTCCAAGATTCCGATGATTGCAAAGAAGGTAGTTGAAATTGTAAAGGGATAGACGAAGTAGTATCTTCTTCATGAACAACTGCAAAAGAAGCAGTATGATGTGAAGAATCATCAATAGAGTTAATGACAGGAATTAATTCCTGTGGTCTTTCAACTGCTAATTTTAGCATGTTGACATGGAAGGTTTTGATTTTACCTCTCACGTTTACCGAGTAGTCAACATCTGTGACTTGTTTGATAACATCAAATGGACCTTGCCATGATATCAGTAATTTGTTATCGTTATGAGGTAGCAACAACCAAACTTTTTCCCCTGGTTTGAATGATCTTAATATTCTCTTTTGATTATGTAATAATCTTGATCGTTGAGTGGCTGATTTTATACTCTGGGATGCATACGTGCACGCATCGATGATTCGTTGTCGGAGATCAATCACTAACTCGTAGCTGTTTCGAGTGGCTGTATCAATTGACGCTCCAATCAACAAATCTTTGAGTATCATCATTGGTCCGCGAGGATTCGAACCATAAACCAATTCGAACGGAGACCATCCCGTGCTCTCGTGAGGCACTTCACGAAAAGCGAAGAGGGCCGCCGGCAGAAGCCGATCCCATTCACGAGGGCATTCTTCAGTTATCTTAGATAACATCTGTTTTAGAGTGCTATTGTAGCGCTCGCACACACCGTTTGATTGAGGCCTATACGCACTACAAAACGAGTGGTGAACAGATAGCATGGATTCTAAATCCCTCATAATGTTGGAAGTAAATTGTGATCCTTGATCTGACAATATATCCTCCGGAAAACCGATTCGACAAAATATCGAAAATAATGCATCAGACACGGATGCAGTTGTGATGGTTTTCAATGGTATGGCCTCTGGCCAACGCGTGCAAAGATCTACGCAAGTTAAAATATATACCTTGGCATGTTGTACATGATTTGCAGTATAACTTTGTATCTTTATTAACCCCAGGCCAATAAAATTGTGACGTAACACGAAACAATGTTCTTTTGATCCCCATATGCCCTGCCATAGGGGAGTCATGACCTGTTTGTAGGACCAATGGTCTGTATTCTTTAGGTACTATCACTTGATGTATAATTGTTTTGCCATCATCATAATATCTAGTGAGTATTGATTTCTTTATCTTGAACCATTGTTTAGCCCCTCTTGTGTATTTAATAGTTTTTTGTTCTGCTCGGCTAAACAATCCTTGTAAAGTTGGGTCACTCTTCTGTTTTTCTGCAAAAACAGAAGGTGAAACAGTGCCAACTTGAGACATAATTGTATCCATTATAGGAGGAGGTGGTGTAGCCATGTCCGTAGCTAACTGTTGTGCTCTCGTTACAACAGCATTTGCCACCTGTGGGTGAGATTCAACCCACATTGCAATCTCCTCGGGAGTGCAATCTTTAACTCCTGGTATGTTTCCTATTATAATTTCAGTTATGGGTGCTCTCAAGCCGCAGGCATAGACAGTGCCTGTGTAAAAAGGAGTATCAATGTATACTCGTGCCACAGGGAAAGTTTCTATATTCCCACCAAATGTGACACACTTAACTGATTTGCCTGTAAAAGCAGAGGGCTCGATAAGCGAGTGCTTAATGCCTATCGTTGAAGACCCAGTGTCACGCAAAACTCTTCCTACCTTACCATCCAATATTCCGGGATGAAATGTAAGATAACCGACATTTACACATGCCGACATTGTTGGCATACAATGACCACAATCAAGTGTAATTGTAGACTTTAATCTGTTTTTCGACTGACACTCATAACATGTATCATTCATTACCATACATGCGTTCGCATGATCATTATCATCATTACCTTTTTCCTTTTTAACACTGCAACTATTTGCATGTCTCTGTTTATTTTTGTCTCTCGACGGAGATCTGGCATTACCTTTGTTATTATTGACTGACTTTTTATTGCTATAATAAAAATCAGTAGAGTCATCTTTCCTGGCATCTCTACCATAAGATGATCTCTGTTTATAGTATCCTTTTTGATGTGAACCATCATAATCCCTGCCTCTGTGATACCCACGATCATGAGGTGAATATCCTCTATAACCTCGTCGATATGAATTCGAAGGAGAGCGATGACGACGGAAGTTATAAAAACCTCTGTCGGATTGATAATAATCTGAACGACAACGTCCATCAAAGCTCTTCGATCGAGGTCTGTGATCATGTTGTGCAGCGCACACAGGCATAGGATCTCGAATAGTCGATCTATGAAGATCTTTATTCTGATGTGCGGTTTGATACTGTTGTTGGGTCGTTCATACTCATAGTCAAGAGGTAGTTGTAAGCTAGTGTATGGTGTCACTGATCTATGCTAGCTTAAAATACGCGAATGGTTTTCTCAATGAAAATATCTGAGAAGTGTTCTTAAGTTGAACTCCAACAAGCAATAGTCAATTCTCCAATTCAGGACTGCACGCAAGTCGTTGGTGAAAGTACATGTTATTTATTGACACGATACAGACGGGAATACACAAGACGATCATGGTTACAAATTACAGATGCAAAATGTCATACTTTAAAGTTGCTGATCATACTCTTAAATTCTTGGAGATTCTTCAACAATCAAGTCCTCTTCTATTCAAGTGAGCTGAGGATCACTTCTGTTCTCCGCTAATATATATTTACGATGAAGTCCGTTGACCTTCTTCCAAGGACGTCTATCGTGGTAAACGGATTCATGTTCGAGGATCAATCTTTGATATCATACTCGTAAAATTCCCAGACTTTCTTCATACAATACTAGGGTAGCATATATATAATCCAGATAAAGTTATACACGGCAATACAATCAGGTTAGAGTTTTCTGTTGACTAACCTCTCCCAAAATCCATGCCATGACTTTGGCATTGACGAAACGGCATATTAAAACATGAGAAGCATACAAAATCAATTAACTTCGTATCCTCGTAGGTATCCTCCCTCTACGGTAATTCAAACAAGGCAATCGACTCCGTTAGTCTATTCTAGGAATGACATACTACGATGGATTCACGCTAGACCATAACTAGGAGCGGCCTGATACTTCATTTAAAATCAATAAACATTCAATATGAAATGGGGCGACACTTACATGATACTTCCACAATTGGCTTCGACATGAAGACCAATATCTATATCAATAGAACTAATGGCTTCCACTAACTTTGCCACGAATACAAGAAATATTCCACGGCCATAAACATGGTCCGTACTGCCCCGTTCAAAACATGACGTCACAATCCCCAAACTAGGTTACCCGTGCGTCCAAAGCAACTCACACTGCATTGTGCACGTCAGTGCGTGAATCAATCGAACGCACAAATAATATAACTATATTAAGACTGGTGCGTACATTTGGCAGGACCGAAGACTACCCCCTTAGGTAATAAATGTACGTAACAGCTCCCTTATTACCTCCCCTTAAAAAAATTAATTCTATTAATTTTTTTTTTGAACTTAGTACCCGAGAGAGGTGAGTCAAAACTACCACAAGATATGAAATGCATAAAGTTATATCATATTAAGAAAAGAATATTAAACGAAATCAATATAACAAAATGATAGTATGCATTAAAGCACACATCCACGATCGACCTACTTTGGAACGATGTGGTAATATTCGAAGTAAAAACAAGTTGAAAATGAAAAATGAACAGCAACACTGATGATGATCAATGACAAGAGAATCAATAAAACAGAAAAATTGAAAATACAATGTGCAAAAATGAAGCAATGCAAAATTAAACACTTTAGGAATCAACACCCTTAACGTTTTCTAACACTAGTATGGTTGACTAGTGATCTAACAGTGAGATATCATAACTAAGACCCGTGAATGCAGGTATTAAGTGACAACTAAGAAAGTTAGTATGTGTGTGATCCATAATCAATTAAATAGATTAAATTGAATTATTCTAATTTATATATATTTCTTAGTTACTAACAAATAACCATTTACTAATATATTATAAGTAATTCCAATATCACTATCAATATGTCAATGTTCAGTTACAACTAGTTAGTAATCGACGAGACGATGTTCTCAATGTTCCATACACGATAAAATATATTCTCGAACACGATATGTAGTGTAATATGTTCCATAGGAATAACAAATGTATATTTGTCGCTGTTAACAATGTTTCCATACTCATAAAAAATTACTCTAATACCACTGTTCCCGTTTTAATAAAACGTTACTACACAAGAAGTAAAGTTATAATCTATAAGTAAGTATATCATGAAAGTTATACTTATACGAATAATTCAGTTATATAAACAGTCTTTATAGATGTACAATCAATGATAATGTACAAAGTTATTCATGTTATCGGTGAGGATGTTTCAACATCTGGAAGTGGTTTAGTTTCGACAAGTTCGCTTGGGCATCTAGACAAACAGTCTGCGAACACATTCTTCACTCCAGGAATAGCTCGTATTTCAAAATTGAATGGTTGAAGCGCTATAGCGTAACGCGCTGACTTCGATGATTTAACGTTCTTCGTGTTCAGTGCGGTAAGAGCTTTTTGATCAGATTCCACCACAAAGTGTGAGCCGAGAAGGTAACGTTCCAGTTTTGTGATTGCCCACACTAATGCGAGGAGCTCTTTATCGAGAACGGAGTATTTGAGTTCGCTCTCCGTAAGTTTTCTGGACACGTACATCACCGGAAATAAGGTGCCGTTATATTCCTGCATCAAAACTGCAGCAATAGCGTAAGAACTTGCATCACTGCGAAGAATGAAAGTGAGATTTTTGTTAGGCAACCTCAAAAAAGGTTCATTTGAAAAAAAATGTTTTATATAGTCTAACGCCGTTTGGTGATCCTGCGACCACTTTATTACATTAGATGTGCCTTTCTTCAGTAGAGACGAAAAAGGTGCAGTTATAGTAGACAAATGAGGGATGAATTTGGAATAGAACTGTATTAGTCCTAAAAGCGACCTAACTTGTTTTTTTTGTCTTAGGTGCCGAAATGTTTAAAATTTTAGAGACGTTACTGTCTTCTGTATACATGAAACCATGACCTATGCGGTGACCCAGAAATGAGATGTCATGAAAACCGACAAAAGCCTTTGAAGGTTTCGCTGTTAGGTTATAATCCCGTAAGGTAGAAAGTAAAGCTTTTAATCCATGAATATGTTCATCCCAAGAGTCACTGAAAAGACAGATGTCATCTATATAAGTAATGACATCGGGACGATGAGACAATATGCGGCGCATCATGCGTACAAAGGTAGCTGGCGCATTCATTAATCCGAATGGCATAAAATTCCATTGAAAAAGACCCCGTGGCGTCGAGAAAGCGGTGAATGGCTTTGCTTTAGGAGTGAGTGGCACTTGCCAATAGCCCTTTGAAAGGTCAAATTTCGAAAAGAATGTGGCATGAGATAATTTCTCCAATAAGTCGTCTAAAAGAGGTAACGGTTCCGCATCGAATTTTGTAACTTTGTTTAATTTCCTGTAATCTACGCAAAGACGTATATTGTTGTCCTTCTTCCTAATGATTACCATAGAAGAAGAATATGGTGATGAAGATGGTTCAATTATATTTAATTGAAGCATCTCATCCAATTCCTTATCAACCTTATCACGAAAGTGTAAAGGGAATAGGATATGGGCGAACTCGAATAGGCGTATCGTCAGTCAGAATAATGTCATGTTGGATGACTGACGTATGACCTGGGATGTCAGTGAGGACATCCTCATACGAGTGTAGAATATTAGAGACTTGCTGACGTTGATCAGCCGAAAGAGTAGATGAGATTGTAACATCATTCCATTTCTCAGTGGAATGGAGTGGTACAACTGGTATTGGTAGTTGTACATCATCGAAAGAAGATTCTTCTTCTTGGATGACTGACAAACTAGAATAGTGTTGAATAGGAGGTGTA
The DNA here is from genome assembly GCA_024509875.1 of Oreohelix idahoensis. Lineage (NCBI taxonomy): Eukaryota > Metazoa > Mollusca > Gastropoda > Stylommatophora > Oreohelicidae > Oreohelix > Oreohelix idahoensis. Next base: position 215,187 of record JAMPIV010019827.1, on the reverse strand, counting down.
GGATCGTCAGTTGCCTGAAACACTGACTGTAGATAATCAGGACGTGAGTAATACTCCTTCAACATGTTAATGTGGAAGGTTTTATGTTTACCATTAACATCAACGATGTAGTCGACATCGGATATTCTTGAGATGATCCTGAAAGGACCTCTCCAGGTAATTAAAAGACGATTGTTATGCGCAGGGCGTAATACAAAAGCTTCGTCACCAGGAATAAGCTGGCGAAGACGTCTATACTTGTTTGCAAATAGACGAGCTTTTTCTTTGGCTTGTTCGGATGATGCAGTAGCTAGTCTACAAGCATCTATGATTCTCTTTCTCAGAGAGATCACATACTCATAAGAGGATTGAGTTTCCTCTTCAATATTCTCGTCAACCAATAAGTCGTGGATTAACGACATCGGACCGCGTGGTTGCATGCCAAAAACTAGCTGGAATGGAGAAAACCCCGTGGCTTGATTTTGTACTTCGCGATACGCGAACAGAGCAGCGGGTATGACCCGATCCCAGTCTTGGGGATGGTCTTGGGTCATCTTACCCAACAACTGCTTGAGTGTCCTATTGAGACGCTCAATTAACCCATTTGACATCGGATGATAAATAGAACTAAGAGATCTGTCTATACCTAATGTCTTCATAACTTGAGACATGGATTCAGAAATGAACTGAACCCCATGATCCGACAAGATTTTCCGTGGAAAACCAATGCGTGAGAAGATTAACATCAATGCCTCTGCTACACTGGCAGATGAAGTGTTCTTGAGAGGGATGGCCTCAGGCCAACGAGTGCACATATCAATGCACGTAAGGATATGCGTATGCCCTCTAGCAGATGGAAGCATCGGACCAATAATGTCTATAGCCATTTTATCAAATGGTCTAATCGGGATGTCCGCAGCTTGAATAGGAGCCGCATGAAATGGGCCCCGTACCTTAACTTCCTGACATATCAAACAGGACCGACAATAGAGAGTGATGTCCCTATGGACGCCTGGCCAGTAGAATGCCGAAAGCACTCTGGATTTGGTACGCGAAAAACCCATATGGCCCGCACATTGCGAGTCATGCGCATGTCGTAATATACGAGATCTCATAGAGGATGGGACTAAGATCTGATAACATAAGGATGAATCCTTTTCCCGTATTACTCTAACCAAAATCCCATTTTTAAGTATAAAGTCATGTCTAGATTTTGCAAGTTTGTTGCTGGTATTCTTTTTGTTCACGTACTGAAAATTTTTTTTTTAATGAATCATCATTCTTTTGCAATGTTGCAAACAACTCCCGTGAAATAGGAGCATCATCATCACAAGTGGTATGAACTGTAGGTTCAATAGGTGTATCATGCGACATATTAGTAGCTTGCGCTCTAGTCACTACTGCATTTGCAGTTTGAATATGTCGCTCTTCCCATTCAGCAATTTGCTGTGGTGTACACTCTTTAATACCATGTATGCGACCAAGTATTAAATCACAAATTGGATTCGGAAGGAGACATGCCTGGATCTTTCCTGAAAAAAAATGGTGTATTAAGATCAATAATAGCAGTGGGAAATGTTTCAACGGTGCCACCAAAAGTCACACACTTGACAACCCTGCCCGTGGCACAACTTGGGTTGATCAGCGAAGTCCGGACGCCCACAGTGCTACAACCTGAGTCAAGTTGGAGAGAGCATGAAATGTTGTTGACAAATCCCTTGTTAAACTTAAGAGAGCCCTGTCCCTGGTGTACCGACGCAGCAGTGGCCGTACAGACTGCAGGTAGACTAGGCAAGGTATGTCCGCAACGCAGCGTCGTGATCGCCTTAGGCTGGAAAAGAGTCGAGCATTCTGAACAATCTTTCACCTGGCTACAATCAAGAGAACAAGACATAGCATTGTGTGTTTCAGCTACTTTACCCTGTTCAATGTTAGCCTGTGTATCAATTAAAGAGACATTAGAATGTCTACGTGTCTTACTCGACGGTCTATCTCTTAGACGCGATCGATTCTGATTATTTGCATTAAAATTGCCACCATTGTCCTTTCTGCTTGAGTTAAAATTTGGATGAGTCCGATAATTTGTATAATTAAAGTTATGATGTTCTTTAAAATTTTTATTCCAAGAACCTTGTATATTTTGGGTACCCTGAGATTTTGATTGCAAATTTTGTTTACTGCTGTTTCCTTCATTATATTTAAGATTATTGTTATCAAAATCTTTTGATCTGGAAGATTGGCCCGAAGAAACAATAAGTGAAGCAGTTTGTTTGAATTGTTTCCCCTTATAAATATTGTCATTCTTATTATTTCCCTTTCTAATTTTTATATCTTTAAAATCCAACCTCAATTTTTTTTATCTGAGAAGTAGTTTCTAATTTAAGGTTACTAATTTCTTGTTTGAGAGTTTTGATAGTATCTAAAGCCTTAGCTCTCTCCTGCCCAAGTTCAAGTTTGAGTGCTTCGATAGCACTATGATGACTAGTCATAAGTTCATCAATCCTCTTAGTAAAAACAGAATCTTCCTCATGAATTTGGCCATTAAAATCTGTATTATTCTGCTTCAATGCATCTACCAACAATTTCCTAGAATTTTCTAGCTCCAATTGTAAGGACGTGAAGTTTGTATTGGTAACCCCGGCCTGTAATGTAAGAGTCCTTACTCTCTCGTTTAAATTATTAATCACTAGCTCCTTATCTTCCAGGAGTTCCGACAATTCATCTATTTTGCTCTCTTCAGCAATATCATCCAAAAAATTGGTCCTTCCCGTGTCATTTCCTTGTTCGTACTTCATTTGTTTCTCCATGAGTAATTTTTCAATATTTATCTGTTTTTCCTGAGACAATTTCTCCTGTTGACATAGAAGATTCCTGAGCTCTTGATCAGTCAAATCAAGATTTGCTACTTTTTTATCCAAAACTGTTATGTTCTGTTCCTTTAATAAATCCTTGATCATTTCTGCTTCATTAAATGTGTAGTCTGTCTCAACAGCAATAGCCAACATGCGCTTGAACCCGTTGACCAGTGAGTGTGTGACAGAGACAGCTGTTGGGTAGCCAACACCCTTGTCTTGGAGTAGTTTCTTAATTTTTTCTTCTTCTACGAATTCTCTGAGCTTCTCTTTATACAAACCACGGGATTTCCCTAGATTAATGAGATACTGTACATGAGATACCATAAACTTCTGAGCCGTGGCATGTTCAACAACTGCAAAAGCTGTTGCCTCATCAGGAGTCATACCAAGGGATTTAGCTTGGGACATAAAATATTCCCAGGTAGACATTATGCTATATAAGTAGTCACAATACTCTTGATTTATAAAATGATAATTAATCAATGTAAATTAATTAACCTTGTTACTTTGCCAAGTGTACGTCGTTCCTGTCCTAGAACGGTATATTTTGTTATCATATAGTTATGAAATATGTTAATAATCAATATAGTAATTTATGTAATGAAATGTCATGTAATCAACAACGTGAAAGACAATAGAAACATTACCGACAAGACACGATAATCAAAGACGAATGAACACAATCGTAGAAATCAACAAAAATAGAAATGTATAACTAAAATAGAATATCGTAAAAATTTACGATGATAACTACGACCAGATATTCAACAGAACAATTGACAACACAGTGTAAAAACATAGGTTTTGTAAAAAACTGAACGACAGGAAAGGTGAGACGGACGCATAATACAAACAAAATTCATCATAAAACTAAATACGAGTAAAAATAACTACGAGAGCAACAATTAAAACTTGACGAAACAGCTAAACAGATACTATTATAAGGAACAATTAGCGATCGGAACTTCGGCAAGGTTTCTAGCCTTGAACCGGAATTATCGCTCAATTGAAACTTACAAGTTGAGCCCTACAGAACGTCTGACGAAGAGCCCGAATAGGCTTCGAGATGGATCTCGTTCGTCAGATCAACCTCCCTACCTCCCACGACGAATGCACAACATATAACATATAACATGGAAAATGTAAATATGGACATAACAATAAAAGGCACAGCTAAAAGTAATAAAAGGTACAACGAAAGCACGTTATACTTATCTCGCGTGTGCCGGGAAAAAAAAACAATGTGCCTCGTCTCCGTGGATGTACGTCTGAGGATAAATACTTCGCTCTGCGTATATAACACCAGCTCGCACGTAATAATGGCGAATAGGTGATCCCAAGGCAGTCAGTCACTGTACAACTTGACGTGGAGGTTGATTGATGACCTTGAACAATTGAGTTGATTTTGATTCATTATCACGCTAGGATCCAAAATTGAGATGATGTCGCCTTGAAAGTACAACTCTTCTTTTCAACCGATACTTGGATTGAGTACGTTCCTGTGAAATTATTAATTTCCAGACCACACTGGCATACCATTTACTGTTGGGTCGTTCATACTCATAGTCAAGAGGTAGTTGTAAGCTAGTGTATGGTGTCACTGATCTATGCTAGCTTAAAATACGCGAATGGTTTTCTCAATGAAAATATCTGAGAAGTGTTCTTAAGTTGAACTCCAACAAGCAATAGTCAATTCTCCAATTCAGGACTGCACGCAAGTCGTTGGTGAAAGTACATGTTATTTATTGACACGATACAGACGGGAATACACAAGACGATCATGGTTACAAATTACAGATGCAAAATGTCATACTTTAAAGTTGCTGATCATACTCTTAAATTCTTGGAGATTCTTCAACAATCAAGTCCTCTTATATTCAAGTGAGCTGAGGATCATTTCTGTTCTCCGCTAATATATATTTACGATAAAGTCCGTTGACCTTCTTCCAAGGACGTCTATCGTGGTAAACGGATTCATGTTCGAGGATCAATCTTTGATATCATACTCGTAAAATTCCCAGACTTTCTTCATACAATACTAGTGTAGCATATATATAATCCAGATAAAGTTATACACGGCAATACAATCAGGTTAGAGTCTTCTGTTGACTAACCTCTCTCAAAATCCATGCCATGACTTTGGCATTGACGAAACGGCATATTAAAACATGAGAAGCATACAAAATCAATTAACTTCGTATCCTCGTAGGTATCCTCCCTCTACGGTAATTCAAACAAGGCAATCGACTCCGTTAGTCCATTCTAGGAATGACATACTACGATGGATTCCCGCTAGACCATAACTAGGAGCGGCCTGATACTTCATTTAAAATCAATAAACATTCAATATGAAATGGGGCGACACTTACATGATACTTCCACAATTGGCTTCGACATGAAGACCAATATCTATATCAATAGAACTAATGGCTTCCACTAACTTTGCCACGAATACAAGAAATATTCCACGGCCATAAACATGGTCCGTACTGCCCCGTTCAAAACATGACGTCACAATCCCCAAACTAGGTTACCCGTGCGTCCAAAGCAACTCACACTGCATTGTGCACGTCAGTGCGTGAATCAATCGAACGCACAAATAATATAACTATATTCAGACTGGTGCGTACATTTGGCAGGACCGAAGACTACCCCCTTAGGTAATAAATGTACGTAACAACTGTCTTCCGAGTTTTTCATACTCATCGATAGAATTAGGATGTCTTTCCTGTAAAAATGCTTCTAATTCAGTGCTGCATGCGGATAAAACTTTATCTCGCAGCATGAGATCTATAACACCTTCATATGTTTTATTTATACCAGATAGATCAATCCATCTGCTAAGGAAATGTTTAATAGATGCAATGAATTCACCAAAATCTGCATCCTTGCTTGGTTTAGCAGCATGAAAGCGATCTCTGAATCCAGACTCAGTTAACTGGAAACGTCTTAGTAATACCTCTTTTACGACATCGAAATCGCTTCTGCTCTTTTCATCAAGACTCATGAAACATTTAAGTGAGTCACCAGTCAAAAAAATCAAGTAAAAGACTGCTCCATCTTTCCTTGGGTATGTTCAGAGCTGTGACCTTGATGATGAATCTAGATATGAAAGAGTCAACACAATCGCGAGTTTGGTCAAAATGTATCATTTCTGACTTAGGATAAAAAATATTTGTAGCAGCCGCAGTCTTAGTCTGTTCAGACTGCACTTTAGCTAATTCTAAAGCTTTTTCTTTTTCTGCATGAAGTTTTAATGTTTCCATTTCCATGGCATTTTTATGGGCTTGATCCAGTTGCATAAGTTCCATTCTCCTTAATTCCATTTCTTTATCTTTTTGCTCTCTGTCTTTTTCTTGTTGAGCTAATTCTTTATCTCGTTGTGCCATTCTTTCCTTCTCAAATTCTCTGTCTTTTTCTTGTTGAGCTATAGTCAATCGTTCTAATTCCAATTTCATGGATATTTCTTTTTCCTTCAATTCCCTCTCTTGGGTTAATTCAAACCTCCTAAGCTCATCAGCTCGTTTAGTCATTTCACGCTGTTCCATTCTTTCCAGACGTGATAAATATTCATCATATTTCGTATCTGCAAAACTTTGTAGTTCCGCTCCTGATTTTCCATAACTTTTTCCAATATCAATGAATTCCTGTAGTGTAGACATGATAATAGGTTTCTGAGTACCTTCAATAGTCTATAATATACACCAGGACTATAGAACTCACTATAATATGTACATGAATATATTAATCAATAACAAACAAGTTCGGAGAACATGTGACAAAGACAGTGAAAACAATCAAATGATTTACAATGAAATGATTTTTCAATTATACGACAACAATTTACACTTATAAAGTAAATAAAGGAGACTTATACTCAGTAAGCAGTAAAAGAAAGAAAAGAATTTACATCACAAAAATATAACAAGACAAGTCGTCATAAACGAACGTGTAGACAAAGAAGTTTTAGATCACACACGACAACAATTGTCAACAGTACTGAAAGTAGGTTATGTAAATAAAGAGGACGTAATTCACTTGACGAAACTGCTAAGTACACAAAATATGGTTATATTGCGAACCGAAGAAACATTTATATCCTGACTCCAAAGAAAAAATATAATCAGTCAGATCCTCAGTCAGCAATATAAGCATGTAAATCTAATAGAAGTTAACATTCACTGAAGCTTTCCTGGGAAAATTCCAGTCAATATTAAACACGACGAATATACGAATATACGAAAAACATGAATGGGGAAACACAGATGATAGTAAAAAGTAAGTAAAGTGATGATGAACTGTAGACCAAAGCTAATGCAAGGACAATATGATAATGTTCAAGCGCCCAAGTAAAATCAAGAACTTATCTGTTTAGTTGTCCCTCTGAGAAATACATGAATGCATGTAATTCTAATCCAAGTGTCTTCAACAGCTGAGGTCCATTGATGGTAGACCTTGACCTTCGCAGCAGGGTAACCGTTTGAAAGTATTGCTTCGGTTTTGGAACGTAGTTTCTTCAATCGATATGCGTCGCAGTCTCAGATGAATTTGATGAAGAGATACATTCTCCAATGGTTCAGGTTCTCGAGTGGAAGATTACCGTTCTATCTGCGTGAGTCAGTCTCTTTGGTGGAAGAAAATTCGGATTCTCTCAGGCAATGTTGTCTGCTAACGTTGACGGCATCGATGTAGTGACGTCACTTTCTGTCTTGCGCATTTCAGTTGCCGGTTAGGATTGAATGAATGATTTTGCATTTAAAACGTTCATCATCAGTTTAACTTTCTTCGATACTTGAAGGGGGGGAATCCAGTATTCACAAAATCCAGAAACTTTCTGACACCAGTATGTTACGGGCTCTTCCGAGACCCCAGTATATTCTGGGTGCTTCGATGACTTCTAGTATTTGTGGATGACCAAGTTATTATATGCGTATTCAGTTTATAGAGTCAAAGTCCCTCGGGTTCTTATCACTTTTGTAGGATTCCGTAATACTGTCCGTTGGTATCGATAATGTCTGCTTTAACCCTTGTGATACATTCTGTGCTGAACATGTTTCATATTAAATATTCGACCCTTGACTGACCTGTGTTAATCTCTTGTCTTATTGATTATATTGGCAGTGTGAGATGCAGCGTGTTAAGACATTAATCATCACTGGTCATGATCAGTTGAAGATAAATAGCATTTAACTCAACTCCGAATACGACAGTTGATAAGACTGTGATTTTGACGACTCAAAATATTTAATTAGTAATTTCATACCATGAGCAGACACCAACTACATGGGAACAAAAAGTCACATCACATTCATGTACGATCTGTAAGAGTTCTCATTAGTTCATAAGCACATGTTCACAATCTCTATCTAGAGTTCTGGTTAGAGGTCAGTTCCTTTTAACGGCCAATGTCCTTTGGCATAAATTCAGAGGCTAACTAGACTTAACTATCATGCTAGTTCTGCAATACACTTATTATGCTAGGCTTACGTCTACTGCTAGTCGTTTAATATCCGTTACACTAGGCTTACGCTTGCCGCTAGCTGTACAATATCCATCTATACTAGTCTTACACTATTGCTAGTAACATAATGTTCCCTTGGCATACCACGCCAGGCTAATCTGCCATAATTATGCAAACTGCGTTATTCATACGACGACTTACATTTGGTTCAAGAAATACACTGCTCAAATGGCTTCCCAGCCACACATCCATAAATAAGTGGTTGTACCACGCAATATAAGTGGCAATGGCCACACTTCTGAAACACACTGCCGTTCGGGTCAAAACCCACAAGTCGAATTATATAGTGGCAATGGCCACACATGCCATACGCTGCCGTTGGGGCCGAAGCCCACACGTCGAGTTATATAGTGGCAATGGCCACACATGCCATACGCTGCCGTTGGGGCCGAAGCCCACACGTCGAGTTATATAGTGGCAATGGCCACACATGCCATACGCTGCCGTTGGGGCCGAAGCCCACACGTCGAGTGACGTTATAAAGACATACGCGTCATGCATAGTGATATGCATACTACGTCGTTAATCTATATTCAATTGCGATGTCCCATGGTGCAGATCCGAGTGTGATCAAAACTCAAATGCATGCACACATGCAACAATCATCGACATCGGTCGATGAGATATATCTCTATTCGTTTGAGGTGTTCCATGATACAGCCATTCGGATCGAGCACAAATCCAAATGTCTGTAAGCATGAAACAATCATCGACATCAGTCGCGGAGATATAATCATTTGAGGAATGCGCCATGCTGCAGACATGAAGCAATCCTCAACAGTGGCGTAATGGAAATTGAATAATAACTAGTTGTGGCGTAATGGAAGTTGAATAATAACTAGTTGTGGCGTAATGGAAGTTGAATAATAACTAGTTGTGGCATGATGGAAGTTGAATAATAACTAGTTGTGGCGTGATGGAAGTTGAATAATAACTAGTTGTGGCGTAATGGAAGTTGAATAATAACTAGTTGTGGCGTAATGGAAGTTGAAAAATAACTAGTTGTGGCGTAATGGAAGTTGAATAATAACTAGTTGTGGCGTGATGGAAGTTGAATAATAACTAGTTCTGGCGTAATGGAAGTTGAATAATAACTAGTGGTGGCGTAATGGAAGTTGAATAATAACTAGTTGTGGCGTAATGGAAGTTGAATAATAACTAGTTGTGGCGTAATGGAAGTTGAATAATAACTAGTTGTGGCGTAATGGAAGTTGAATAATAACTAGTTGTGGCGTAATGGAAGTTGAATAATAACTAGTTGTGGCGTAATGGAAGTTGAATAATAACTAGTTGTGGCGTAATGGAAGTTGAATAATAACTAGTTGTGGCGTAATGGAAGTTGAATAATAACTAGTTGTGGCGTAATGGAAGTTGAATAATAACTAGTTGTGGCGTGAAGGAAGTTGAATAATAACAAGTTGTGGCGTGATGGAAGTTGAATAATAACTAGTTGTGGCGTGATGGAAGTTGAATAATAACTAGTTGTGGCGTAATGGAAGTTGAATAATAACTAGTTGTGGCGTAATGGAAGTTGAATAATAACTAGTTGTGGCGTAATGGAAGTTGAATAATAACTAGTTGTGGCGTGATGGAAGTTGAATAATAACAAGTTGTGGCGTAATGGAAGTTGAATAATAACTAGTTGTGGCGTAATGGAAGTTAAATAATAACTAGTTTTGGCGTGATGGAAGTTGAATAATAACTAGTTGTGGCGTGATGGAAGTTGAATAATAACTAGTTGTGGCGTAATGGAAGTTGAATAATAACTAGTTGTGGCGTAATGGAAGTTAAATAATAACTAGTTTTGGCGTGATGGAAGTTGAATAATAACTAGTTGTGGCGTGATGGAAGTTGAATAATAACTAGTTGTGGCGTAATGGAAGTTGAATAATAACTAGTTGTGGCGTAATGGAAGTTGAATAATAACTAGTTGTGGCGTAATGGAAGTTGAATAATAACTAGTTGTGGCGTAATGGAAGTTGAATAATAACTAGTTGTGACGTAATGGAAGTTGAATAATAACTAGTTGTGGCGTAATGGAAGTTGAATAATAACTAGTTGTGGCGTGATGAAAGTTGAATAATAACTAGTTGTGGCGTGATGGAAGTTGAATAATAACTAGTTGTGGCGTGATGGAAGTTGAATAATAACTAGTTGTGGCGTAATGGAAGTTGAATAATAACTAGTTGTGGCGTAATGGAAGTTGAATAATAACTAGTTGTGGCGTGATGGAAGTTGAATAATAACTAGTTGTGGCGTAATGGAAGTTGAATAATAACTAGTTGTGGCGTAATGGAAGTTGAATAATAACTAGTTGTGGCGTAATGGAAGTTGAATAATAACTAGTTGTGGCGTAATGGAAGTTGAATAATAACTAGTTGTGGTGTAATGAAAGTTGAATAATAACTAGTTGTGGCGTAATGGAAGTTGAATAATAACTAGTTGTGGCGTAATGGAAGTTGAATAATAACTAGTTGTGGCGTGATGGAAGTTGAATAATAACTAGTTGTGGCGTGATGGAAGTTGAATAATAACTAGTTGTGGCGTAATGGAAGTTGAATAATATCTAGTTGTGGCGTAATGGAAGTTGAATAATAACTAGTTGTGGCGTAATGGAAGTTGAATAATAACTAGTTTTGGCGTGATGGAAGTTGAATAATAACTAGTTGTGGCGTAATGGAAGTTGAATAATAACTAGTTGTGGCGTAATGGAAGTTGAATAATAACTAGTTGTGGCGTAATGGAAGTTGAATAATAACTAGTTGTGGCGAAATGGAAGTTGAATAATAACTAGTTGTGGCGTAATGGAAGTTGAATAATAACTAGTTGTGGCGTAATGGAAGTTGAATAATAACTAGTTGTGGCGTAATGGAAGTTGAATAATAACTAGTTGTGGCGTAATGGAAGTTGAATAATAACTAGTTGTGGCGTAATGGAAGTTGAATAATAACTAGTTGTGGCGTGATGGAAGTTGAATAATAACTAGTTGTGGCGTGATGGAAGTTGAATAATAACTAGTTGTGGCGTAATGGAAGTTGAATAATAACTAGTTGTGGCGTAATGGAAGTTGAATAATAACTAGTTGTGGCGTGATGGAAGTTGAATAATAACTAGTTGTGGCGTAATGGAAGTTGAATAATAACTAGTTGTGGCGTAATGGAAATTGAATAATAACTAGTTGTGGCGTAATCGAAGTTGAATAATAACTAGTTGTGGCGTGATGGAAGTTTAATAATAACTAGTTGTGGCGTGATGGAAGTTGAATAATAAATAATAACTATTTGTGGCGTGATGGAAGTTGAATAATAATTAGTTGTGCCGTGATAGAAGTTGAATAATAACTAGTTGTGGCGTGATAGAGGTTTGATAGAACATTAGTTCCTCAGAATCAGATAAGAGAACTGGTGAACTAAAAGTAAGGATGGTACAAGATAAGTCAGGAAGTTAACCACACAATGCAGGTGATAGCTATATATGAGAACTGATATGTAAGTCTCTTTCTTACTAGACCTATCCTATGCTACATGGGTATTATTTCAATAATATATGAATGTAGCTCGTAGTATTCCCAATTTAATCATTCTAATGTATAATAAAAATTTGCACTTTAGATATTAACATTTTACAAGAAAAATATTTACATCAACACGATAATGTCAATAGTTGTCCTATTCACCACATCAGTAGTTCGAGTGTCTTGATTTGTATTTTCCCCTAAGAATTAACTTGTGTGACACGTTGGTGTGGTTGACTCCTTACGGTCGAAAAAAGTTTAAACTTGCAAGTATATGGCGATGGGTTGGTATTCGTATTTTACATTCAAGACAACCCTCCGATGCTGACTGGCCACTGAGAAATCTGATTCCTCATTTTGACAACACAGTCATGAGGCTGTGATATGTCAGTAAAACGAGGGTGCGTTATCCAACAATACAATACATTTAAGAATTATTTCATCAGTTACCGGCGTGATGCTGACCACATCACCCCTAGTATGCCGATGGTCAAGAAAATATGGGCCTAAACACAATATTCCCAATATGCCTCAATCGGGGTGTAACGGGATCCTTTACCTTTTTACCTACGTCAGTTACAGACATTGTCGACTTAGTCATAATTAATTCCCATTAGCTTAGCTTCTGCCAAAAGTAAATATTTTTGGTCTCCCCTATTATACATTAACAGAATCTAAGACAAGAAGAAAATATAAACCCGGTGTACATATTACCCAAAATAAAAAAAAGCCCTGAGATGAACTGTTAGCTCTTTGAGCATATCACCCAAAATTAAACCCCTGAAAATGGTTGTCAGTCCTGATAAGGACTTTTGAAGTTATATGGTAGGATAAGACACAAGGCATGGCATATACACATGCCAATTATGTAAAGCATAACATTAATTGTCACCCAGCGTCAAACGTAATTATCAATTACTTAACATAAAAATATGATCAGTTGTAATCTAAACGATATATACACACACACACACACATATATATATATATAGACATTACCCACAGACAGTGGTACTACGAATCTGTTGTTGGTTTCAGAGCGCTCCCAGTGGCTGTTAGCTGTGACTTCTCTTTAGTTATCTATTGTGTTGAGTCTTATTATTTCTAGCAACAAAAGATGGCCCTCAGCTCTGGCAGATTCTGAAGTGATTTTGGAAATTGGTTCTGAAGTGATTCTGAAGTACGAACTGGTCTTGATACGGCATTTCTAATGTACGCTTCTCTCTTTGTCTCCGAGACGTCCGTGCTTATTTTCACTTTCCGCATGACAACATTTGGGGTCAATCCAGACCTAAGGGTCTTTTATATTTGGACATGCGCCCTAATATAACCGACTTGGTTGAACGTGAAGCGCCTCGCCAAAACGAGGCAAAAATTTTACATTAAAAAAAAAAAAAAAAAAAAAAATGTGTTTTCCGAATCTATGCTAGTTTATGGACACAATCAAAATTGTCCCGCCTATTACTAATGGTAATTCTCCCCTACTACTATAATCACATGCATTATATGTTTCTGTACACGTGCCAAAACAAATATTCTTTTTAAGGCATTAAATATATAATTACAGCTGATATTATAGTGTGCTAATTAACATATAATTTTGCTATAGAAGTTCGTTGCGATTGCTAGCTGATCATAAAGATACCAGTTTACGTGGAATTATTCCGGGATTTATCCTAAGTGAAGTGTTCATGTCGCTTCATAAACGTTTCTTTGTTATCTTTGGAGATTTAAAAAAAGTGACTGCATTGTAACGCTGTCAACAAGCCGCCTCATTTTACGCTTTTGCTTACTTCTATACTGCAGTGAAATTATATATATATGAATTCACACCTCCTATATGTTTCCTGACATCTGTTTATAACAGGTTTGCCGACATGAGCAAGCTTTAGTCTTTTAATCTTTGTCCTGTCACTCCGTATTATCATACTAATTTTCCACTATAATTAACTGCTGCTTCGTATGTCCAATAAAAACTAAAACGTGTAATGTAACATCTCTACATACAGACTAATATGATATTATACATGAGACTGGTACTCTTGTGATCATTAACATGTAGTGAATGAAAATACCTCATGGAGTTGTGACAGTGTATGTGCTCATGTGTTACAATGTCAACATAATTGCTCATTGACATGTCAACTGTGTAATTTTTCAATGTTCAAACTGTTCATCTTTGGTGGCACCTATGTAATCATTGTGTGACGTGGCACAGGTTCATTTATGTGTTCAGTGTATGTGCAACAGTTATGTATCAAATGGTGTGAAAGGTTGTGATCCTAACTTAGAGATAACTACCAGTATCTTGAGATGAGTGCTTCCTAGTTCAATCCAAGAAGGTTTTTCCAGATGGTGCTATGCAGTTACAAGTCTGATGTTATTGGGCTTGTAATGTTTACTTGATGTACTGTTGTCTCTCACTTTGGTTTTGTATTTACATCGTTCGTCCTTCAGGCGCACTCCCCAAATTATCAACACTGACCGACAAAGTCACTACAATAAATAACAAAGTCACTACAATAACTAACAAAGTCACTACAATAACTAACAATGTCAAAAACAACAACTAACAAAGTCACTACAATAACTAACAAAGTCACTAACAACAACTAACAAAGTCACTAAAATAACTAACAAAGTCACTACAATACCTAACAAAGTCACTACAATAACTAACAAAGTCACTACAATAACTAACAAAGTCACTACAATAACTAACAAAGTCACTACAATAACTAACAAAGTCACTACAATAAATAACAAAGTCACTACAATAACTAACAAAGACACTACAATAACTAACAAAGTCACTACAATAACTAACAAAGTCACTACAATAACCAACAAAGTCACTAACAAAAACTAACAAAGTCACTACAATAACTAATAAAGTCACTACAATAACTAACAAAGTCACTACAATACCTAACAAAGTCACTACAATAACTAACAAAGTCACTACAATAACTAAGAAAGTCACTACAATAACTAACAAAGTCACTACAATAATTAACAAAGTCACTACAATATTTAACCAAGGTCACTACAATAACTAACAAAGTCTTTACAATACCTAACAAAGTCACTACAATAACTAACAAAGTCAATACAATAACTAACAAAGTCACTACAATAACTAACAAAGTCACTACAATAACTAACAAAGTCACTACAATAACTAACAAAGTCACTACAATAACTAACAAAGTCACTACAATAACTAACAAAGTCACTACAATAACTAACAGTCACTAGCAACAACTAACAAAGTCACTACAATAACTAACAAAATCACTAACAATAACTAACAAAGTCACTAACAATAACTAACAAAGTCATTACAATAACTAACAAAGTCACTACAATAACTAACAAAGTCACTACAATAACTAACAAAGTCACTAACAACAACTAACAAAGTCACTACAATAACTAACAAAGTCACTACAATAACTAACAAAGTCACTACAGTAACTAAAAAAGTCACTAACAACAACTAACAAAGTCACTACAATAACTAACAAAGTCACTACAATAACTAACAAAGTCACTACAATAACTAACAAAGTCACTACAATAACTAACAAAGTCACTAACAACAACTAACAAAGTCACTACAATAACTAACAAAGTCACTACAATAACTAACAAAGTCACTACAATAACTAACAAAGTCACAACACTAAGTAACAAATTCACTACAATAACTAACAAAGTCATTACAATAACTAACAAAGTCACTACAATAACTAACAAAGTCATTACAATAACTAACAAAGTCATTACAATAACTAACAAAGTGACTACAATAACTAAGAAAGTCATTACAATAACTAACAAAGTCACTACAATAACTAAGAAAGTCATTACAATAACTAACAAAGTCACTACAATAACTAACAAAGTCATTACAATAACTAACAAAGTCACTACAATAACTAACAAAGTCATTACAATAACTAACAAAGTCACTACAATAACTAACAAAGTCACTACAATAACTAACAAAGTCACTACAATAACTAACAAAGTCACTACAATAACTAACAAAGTCACTACAATAACTAACAAAGTCACTACAATAACTAACAAAGTCACTACAATAACTAACAAAGTCACTACAATAACTAACAAAGTCATTACAATAACTAACAAAGTCACTACAATAACTAACAAAGTTACTATCATCATCATCTCAACCCATAACCCGTCATGGGTCGTAGGGGTGCCATGGTGGAAGCATCAGCAGACAGGGTCCTCCACTGCTCTCTATTCTCAGCAATGCGTACAAGTGTGGAGAAGCCGTGTCCTGCCCATTCTTTGATGTTATCAGCGCAGGATTTTGTTTGCCTTCCTCTTCTCCGTTTACCTTCGACTGTTCCCTGGAGGATCGTTTTCGAAAGGGAGTCATGACGAGTTACATGCCCAAACCAGGCAAGCTTTCGACGTTTCCCTATTGACAAAAGTGGTTCTTGATGGCCTGCATAGGTGTTTATCTTCTCTCTAACATAGACATTTGTTTTGTACTATTTATAGCAAATGCGCAAAATTCTTCTATAACATTTATGCTCGAAAGCCTGAATCCTTCGCTCCGTATCTGCAGTGAGTGTCCAGCCCTCACACCCATACAAGAGAATAGATAATACAAGTGATTTGTATAATTTGATCTTCACAGGAAAACTGATGTTACTTTTCCAGATCACATTCAACCTTGTCATGGCAGCTGAGGCCATCTCAAGTCTTGTCTTGATTTCTTTATTTGATCTTCCATCACTACATATAGTGGACCCGAGATATTTAAAGGTGTTAACTTCTTCTAACGTTTGCCCATTTAACGTAATGTTGGTCGGAACATGTTTCTTATGGCTATTCACCAATATCTTGCTTTTTTCTATATTAATTTCCATCCCATATGTTCTTGTTACTTTCTCCAGTCTAGAGGTAAGGTCTTGAAGTTTTGATTCTGTTCCAGCTATCAGATCAATATCATCAGCAAAACGTAGATTACACAGAGGTCGGCCTCCAATCGATATGGTTGATTTATAATCGTAGAGAGCCTCCTGCATAATATTTTCTAGATAAATATTAAAGAGCACTGGTGACAGGATACATCCCTGGCGAACTCCTACAGTTGTTTTGAAAAATTCTCCAATGTCGTTGCTTGCAAAAACAGCACTGCTTGCGTCCTTGTATAGTGCTTCAATGATATCTATGATGTTGGTATCAAAATAGAATTTTCTCATTATTTGCCATAAGCCTTCATGCCAGACTCGATCGAAGGCTTTTGTGAAATCGATGAAGTTATGGTATAAATCATGTTGATGCTGGAGATGATTTTCGATCAGTAATCTAATATTGAAGATTTGTTCTGAGGTACTTCTTTTTGGTCTAAAGCCAGCCTGTTCCTCTGACAAGATTTCTTCTGATTTCTGTTTTATTCTGTTCAAAAGTATCCTTAACATCACCTTGTTACTATAATAACTAACAAAGTCACTACAATAACTAACAAAGTCACTACAATAACTAACAAAGTCACTACAATAACTAACAAAGTCAAAAACAACAACTAACAGATGCACTAATACCTGTATTCCACGTCACCAAGGACATTAAACCTAAATTAATCTTTGGGCCGATTTAGTAGTGCGCGCTGCTCTCCACTTTTCATTGGTTAAAGTTTTATTTTATTAATTTTATTAGTAGTCAAGACAGAGATCAAAGAGAGTTAACCAAACTTTACCGTATTTTCATATTCTGGAGTTCTGCAAGTTTTAGAACACGTGTTAAGTGTTCATCGATAGTACAAGAGACTATGAAACGCTGAGCTAGATATTAATGATGATGATGGCGATGACTGTGATGAAATTTGTTATTTTGGTAGTATTTTTTGTGGTGCTGACGATGATTCAATATTTCAGCAACATCCAACCTACAGTGCGGCATGGACCTGCGATGGGGTTACTGTTGTGGTCCCAGTTGGTGCCGGTGAAACGCCCACTCTTGTTCCTTATGAGTTCAAACACACTGGACCTGGGTAATGTCACTGTATCCTGTAGAACATAACATAACACATAAATTACATGCGTCATTGCAATATATTATAGGAAATATTATTTTTAACGCGACAGACATTGCACAAGTCAGTGTTAGTTTTGGAGATTTATTTAGAGAAAAAAGCACGAATAGAAACATTATCACCTCATGCATGTTGTTGTTGTTGTTATTGTTTAACTACGTACGGCTGCTGAGCTAGGTATTATTTACACTGTAGATCTAAGATTTTCCTGTGGCTTTTCCGCCATCCCGAAAGGTGTTGTGAGCTTCAGTTTCTCCTGCTTTGATTGCATTTAAAAGAACCATCACATCTGGTCCAAAACTAGAAAGAGGGAGGGTGTGGCATATTTTACTTTCCTCCCCCTCCCACGCACCAATCTAAAGCACTGATACTGGGCTCACTGTGACGAGTGGATTTTACGAGCCTGCCTGAGGCAAGACAAAAGTCTGTAATGTCTGAGACACGACAAAAGTCTGTAATGTCTGAGACACGACAAAAGTCTGAGTGAAGACTGAGAAAATAGAATAGTTATGACGATAATGTAGATAGAGTGACATATAGTTATCAGGAACAAAGAACAGATACAGTATCTCCATCCTACCACTCAATGATTTTGTTACGCAACTACTGTCACTCTGTCTCTCTCTTACTTGGAGTAAGAAAGTGATAGCCTTTAGTGATAGAAGAGAACTCAAGATATAGTGCAACTTAGGCCACATAAGTAGTATATAATGGCGGATTTGGTTAGCATTCAGGAGGAGCGCAGGAGGAGCGCCAGGAGGAGCATGACTTTTATATAAGGAAAATGTGGTGGCTCGCGGTGGTGGCACGTGACTTTTTATATAAGGAAAATGTGTTGGCGCGTGACTTTTTAAATAGTGAAATACTCCGATGACTTTTATTTTGTAATATATTAGTTCGCTAATGGTGTTGTTTATTTAGACAATAGGAAGACGCTATATTTAAACTTGAGACAACAGTTATACGGAATATTTAGACAACAGGAAGACGATATATTTAGTATTGAGAAAACAAGAAGACGCTATTTATAGACATATATTTACAATAGGAAGACGATATATTCAGACAATGTTGAGGTAACAGTTATACGATATTAAGTTTTATATATATATATATATATATATATATATATATATATATATATATATATATATATATATATATATATATATATATATATATATATATATATATATATATATATATATATATATATATATATATATATATATATATATATATATATATATATATATATATATATAATAGTATATAATGGCGGACTTGGTTTGCATTTAGGAGGAGCGCAGGAGGAGCGCCAGGAGGAGCATGACTTTTATATAAGGAAAATGTGGTGGTGCGCGGTGGTGGCACGTGACTTTTTATATAAGGAAAATGTGGTGGCGCGTGACTTTTTATATAGGAAAATACGCCGATGACTTTTATATAGTAATATATTAGTTCGATAATGGTGTTGTTTAGACATATATTTAGACAACAGGAAGACGATATATTTAGACTTGAGACAACAGTTATACGGAATATTTAGACAACAGGAAGACGATATATTTAGTATTGAGACAACAAGAAGACGCTATTTATAGACATATATTTACAATAGGAAGACGATATATTTAGACAATGTTGAGTTAACAGTTATACGATATTTAGTTATATATATATATATATATATATATATATATATATATATATATATATATATATGTATATGTATATGTATGTACAGTACGTTGCAAAAAAATGGCAGTCATATTTTCGCAACGCAGCACACTCATAGAAGCAAATAATAATAAAAACTGTATATCCAGAGGAAGATTGGTATCTCCCCTATCTATTAACAGTGGTTTCAGTACAATATAATGTTGTCTTCTCCAGCAAGGCAAGCCTGGATGCGGCGAGGCATACTTCCCACAAATGTTTGTAGGTAATTGAGAGTCAGACTGTCCCAGTATTTTTCAGCTACCTTCTTCAATTAATCAACGTCTCTGAGTCCACTCTTTTTTAAATGATTCTTATGTAGTGCCCAAACGTTTTCAATTGGGTTTTGATCGGGACTGTTGCTGGGCCACTTCAGCACTATCACATTCTTCTCTTGCAGCCATGCTTTGGGGGTATGAGCTGTATGATTTGGATCATTGTCATGTTGAAATGTGCACCCATCGGGGTACATGACCTGCATAAATGGCAGAAGGTGTCCCTCTAGTATGTCGACGTACCTTTCTTTCGTGAGAATTCCTGTGAAAACACACAGTGGGGTGGCACCTCTTGCTGACACCCCTCCCTAAAGATGGAATTTCTAGGTATGTTTCGGTCGCTGGTACACAAGCGTTACAGAGCGTTTCGTCCAAATATTTATTTGAGCAGGATAAGACCAAAGAGAACATTCATCTGAAAAAATCACATTGTCCCATGACAAATTGTGGTGTTCGTGGCACCAGTTCAAGCGCATCTGTTTGTGAGACTCTGTGAGCAATGGTGACGAAATTACCCACTTTTTTGTGTAATTCATCCTGTGTAGCTCCCGGTTGACAATAGCATTAGATACCTCTGGGCTTCCCAACTCGATCATGCGCTGCCGTATGTTTTCTACACTCTTCATTGGCCCAGCCCGAACGATTTGGGCGAGACACCGATGGTCCTTTGTGACCAAAATTCTTGGCCTTCCACTATCTTTTTTTCGCTCGATTCCATTACCTGCTTTTAATTTACTCACAACTCTGTTGACAGTCCGTTCAGGAATGTTCAAGGTTTTAGAAATGTTGGAACATGTTTGATTTCCTTCATTCCAAAGCTGTGAAATTAACATACACTTTGACTTTGTATCCATTTTCTGCCACTAGCATTAGAAATTGTCGTCTGCTCTTATATCAAGGGACGTTACTCTACGCTAATTTTCTTTTTACTTTTGGTAGTGTTTGCTCACTTAAGTGGAGTGCAAATGTGGGGCAGAACATGCATATTTAATTAGATTTCAGCTTATTTAGCTGAGCAATATGACTGCCATTTTTTTTGCAAAGTACTGTATATGTATGTATATATATATATATATATATATATATATATATATATATATATATATATATATATATATATATATATATATATATATATATATATATATATATATATATATATATATATATATATATATATATATATATATATATATATATATATATATATATAACAGATACAGGAAATACCAGGACTGAACATCAGTGGAAGGTCAATAAACAACCTTAGATATGCAGATGATACCGTGTTGTTAGCTGAAAGCGAACAGGAGTTACAAGAACTAGTGAAGCAAGTGAACAGTATAAGTGATGAATATGGACTCGACATTAATATTGAGAAAACAAAAACTATGATAATTAGCAAAACAGACGATAAACCCACATTAAAGATAAGCGTAAATGGGAAAATCCTGGAACAAGTCAAGAGCTACGTATATCTTGGTCATATAATAACAGAAGATGGCAGATGTGAAACAGAAATCAAGAAGAGAATAGGAATGGCCAAAGCTACATTCAACAACATGAAAAATATACTGACATCCAAACAGTTATCTCACAAATTAAAACTGAGAATCAAAAAGTGTTATATATATTCTGCATTTCTGTATGGTGCAGAAACATGGACGATGAATAAGCGTTTGGAGGAAAGAATTGAGGCTCTTGAAATGTGTATATATAGAAGAATGGGGCGTATCTCATGGAAAGAGATGAAAACAAATAAGGAGGTCCTAGAAAATCTAGGTATGAAAAGAGAACTAATGAGGGAGGTCAAAGTTCGGCAGCTAAAATACTTTGGCCACATAAAAAGGCATAACACCTTGCAGAAGACCATAACAGAAGGGAGAGTTGAAGGCAAACGTGCAAGGGGAAGACAGCGCTATAAGTGGGAAGATAACATCAAGAGATGGACAGGAAAGAGTCTATCAGAGTGCACCACAAAGACAGAAGACGTTGGAGATCCATTACAGCCAACCTTCGTTGTGGAGATGGCAACTGATGATGATGATGATGATGATATATATATATATATATATATATATATATATATATATATATATATATATATATATATATATATATATATATATATATATATATATATATATACAAAATTTAGTTATACATATATATATATATTTAGACATATATTTAGACAACAGTTATACGATATATTTAGACAACAGGAAGACGATATTTATAGTAATGAGACAAAAAGAAGACGCTATTTATAGACATATATTACAATAGGAAGACGATATATTTAGACAATATTGAGATAACAGTTATACAATATTTAGTATATTGTTTTGTTATGTGTGTTGGTTTGTTTGCTTTTATATATATATATATATATATATATATATATATATATATATATATATATATATATATATATATATATATATATATATATATATATAATATATATATATATATATATATATATATATATATATATATATATATATATATATATATATATATATATATATATATATATATATATATATATATATATATATATATATATAAATTGATAATGACGGAAAATAAAAAATAAAAAAAATCTATAATGTTGGAACGAACGAACGAACGAACGAACTTTATTTTCGAAGGGTAAAGAATTGGGCGCGCAGGCCCGCCTAACATTCTGCCCTTCCACTCTCATTAATCTTGCATACTATATTCTTTCATTCCCACATGATGCTTTAAACATTAATTTAAAGGCATGCAACATTATAAAATTACCATAACAGCATTCATTTACAGTATGCAATCATAATAAAAAAAATGAGTAGGGTTTTTTTTTTTTTTTTTTTGAAACAAACAAGCTAGTAAATGGGGGAAAAAAGTAATAATAAAATAAAATAAATAAAACAATAAATAAAAATAAATAAATTCTGTATACCGACACTCACTCATGCGGTCAATCCGTCTACAATTAATCTGTATTTTTGGTATGCGGGTACATTCTCACGACTCACATTTCTAAAGTACAGTATTATGTGGGTACATTCACACATACATTACATTATATAATAATATTTTAAAGTGAATATAATAATGATATTACATGGATATAAAACAAAATATTCACACACAAAAATTAGCGGAAGAGGAAAAGAAATGTTGACCTATGGATGAGATGTTGACAGTCAAATACTGTTTCTATGGGGGTAGATAATCAGTGTTGAGGAAGTGTTTGAAAAGTGCTTTGTTAAAAGAATATTGTGTAGGTAGGCTTTTTAGGTGGTGTGGAAGGCTGTTCCATAAGTAGGCACCAGAGAAGACTAGACTCTTTTTGAACAGGTCGATCCTAGGTTTGGGCAGACGTAACTGATGTAATCGTTGTCCCTCCCTTCTACTGGTTTGAAACAATGATCTTAGGTACGACGGGGCATTGTTAGATAGAATTGTGTGAGTCAGCTTGGCTTTGTTGTAGAGAAGACGTTTTTTAGCGACAGTATTTTGGGTTCTTTTCCTGTCCTTGTGTGTGGTGTCGTGCGATTATCGGTGATCAGACGCACTGCTCTCTTTTGCAGGGAGTGCAGTCTCTTCGAGGTTGAAGCAGGGCAACAATCCCATAGTGTAGAGCAGTAATCTAGATGTGTCTGTATATGTGAGGTGTAGAACAATAGTCTAGTGTCTGCGTCTAAGAAGTATTTATTTTGGCTAGCTGGTACGTCTTTTGTGCTATGTGTTTGGTTAAATTCCGTACATGGGAGTTCCACGTTAAGTGCTGGTCAATCGTGATCCCCAGAACTTTGTGTTCTGTTACATGTTCAATTTGTATTGATTCCGCATGTAGCTGTAGCGATCTTTTGGTGCAGCTTAGGAGTTTCTGTCTGGTGGTAATCAACATAGATTTCGTTTTTGTTGTGTTTACTGGCATACGATTCATATTACTCCATTTTGTTAGATTGTCTACATCGCTTTGAAGAGTCATTTCAAGTGCCACGCAGTCATTGTCACTAGTGTAGATAGTACAATCATCTGCAAAGAGGTCACAAGTTGAATATTTTAGATGTAGTGGCAGGTCGTTGATGAACATTGCGAAGAGTAGGGGCCCAAGAATAGAGCCCTGCGGTACTCCTGTAACTACCTTCGAGAAATCTGATGCCGAGTTGTTGTGAAGCACTAACTGTTGTCGATCTGCCAGGAATGAGTTGATGATGTTTAGTGGATTAGAGCCTATTCTGAGGGTTTCCAACTTTTGAACCAAGATAGTGTGGTCAATCATGTCAAATGCTTTCTTGAAGTCGACAAAAATAGCACCACATAATTTTCCATCATTTATGTTCGACAGCCAGTTGTCTGCCATTTTGGTGAGCGCTGTGTGACAGGAATGTTTGGGTCTGAAACCTGACTGGCTATCAATGAGCAGTTTGTTTGTTGTTAAGTGTTGAAATGTGGTGTTGTAAATGTGTTTCTCTAGTGGTTTTGAAAGAGATGATAGAACTGATATTGGTCTGTAACTGTTGGGATCGCTATGTGAGCCAGATTTATAGAGGGGGTACACTTTGGCAGATTTAAATGCTGTGGGGAAGTAGTTGTGTGCAATACATTGGTTGTATACATAGGTTAAGGAGTCGCAAATGATGGGCGCAGCGTAACGTAGAATCTTATTGCTGATACCATCAAGCCCAGATGAATTGTTGTTTTTTAATGCCAAGATATATTTGAGAACTTCATGTACTGTTAGAAAAGGAATATGTCTTAGATCTGTTGTTATGTGTTCAGTGTTGCAGAAGGCTGTCAATTTACTAATATCGCAGTCCATTAGCTTTAGTGTCGACTTGAGAAGGCTAATTTCTGTTTTGAAGTGGTTGCTAAAATGAGTTGCCGTGAGGGAGCAGCTTTTTGGTAAAGAGTTTAGTGACTTTGATTTGTGTGTTAGTGTTCTAATGGCTGCCCAGACGTCTTTGCTGTTTGCTTTGTCTTGAATCATTTTTCTGAAATGTAGTTTCTTTTCCTGACGAATGAGGTATTGTACTTTGTTTCTAAGCAGCAGATACCTGCTGAAATCTTTGAGCTTATGTGCTTCGTCCCGCTCTCTCATTGTTGATAGTATTTCGTTGGTTATCCATGGGGTCTTTCTGATGTTTTTGACCCGAACCTTCTTTATAGGAACATGTTTGTCGAATACGTTGTTGAAAGTTTGTGTCCAGTATGTTATGGCTTCTTCTGGATGCGGAAGTTGGTACACGTATGAGAGAGGGGATATTTGTAGGTCTTGTAGGAATAATTGAATGTTAAAGTTTTTGAAATTCCTGTAATGGACTTTGATGTGTTCCGTTTTAGGTGCTTTAAACCCCTTTCTCGTCCAGGTACAGCAAATAGGATAGTGGTCACTTAATGATGTCTGTGGGACTGTGCATTCTATAATGTTTTCTGGGCAGGTCGTATAGATATGATCAATTAGTGTAGATGATGAGTCTGTTACTCTCGTGGGTTGATTGATTAACTGTATGAGGTTGTATGAGATGGTGATATCATTCCACGTGTTGTTCGGTTTGTGAAGCTCAATATTGAAATCCCCCAGTAGAATAATTTCCTTCGAAGAAGCCCAAACGTTGTCCATCATTCGTGAGAATGTGTCAAATAGGGTACTTAGAGGGTTTTTGAAGTGAGTGGAATCTTTTTGTGCTGGCGCGGGTGACGATGCATGTTTGGGTGTTGGGTTGTAGCGGGCGGTGTTAGGTTAAGGGGACTTTTTGTGTGATGTTAGGTGTGTTTGTTTAGACATATATACATACATATATATATATAAAATATAAAAATCGATAAGGTTGGCTTAGGTTACTAAGAGGGTATTTGAAGCGAGTGGAATCTTTTTGTGCTGGGGGTGATGATTCATGGGTGTAATGTACCGGGCGGGGTTAGGTTAGGGGGGATTTTTGTGTGTTGTGGTATTGTTTTGTTATGTGTGTTGGTGTGTTTGTTTATACAGTCTAATAATGCGTGACTTTTATGTAAGGAAAATGTGGTGGAGGAGCGTGGAGGACGAGAGGTCTTGATATATAGTAGTATATAAGTTCAATAATGGCGGGCGTGTTGTTGTTGTGTTATGTGTTGTGTGTTGATTATTTTACAAACAGTTATACGTACATATTACAGATAATAATAATAATAATAAATTCTTTAAGCGCCAAACACGGCGCATAAGGCAGAAACCAGTGCTCTCCAGGTTGTTCGTTGTGACGCCACTCCTCTTAGCTCTTGCACATTATTTAGGCCCAATGTTCTTCCTTCTCTTATTATTGTTCTTCTGAGTGTTTCTTTTGGTCTTCCTTTTTTCCTCTTACCCTCAGGAACCCAAGTGAGCGCCTGTAGTGGTATTCTGTTGTTTTGCATTCGTAGGACATGACCGATATATGACCATCGTCTTTTCCTTATATAGTTGGAGACATATTTCTGCCTAGAGTCTTCTCTTATTTGTCGATTAGTCTTGAATTCTTTATAACTGATGTTCATGAGTTTTCTAAGACATTTGTTCTCGAATGTATTCAGCTTGTTCTCCAATGATTTTGTTATTTTCCAACTCTCACAGCCATATGTTAACACTGAGATAACATTTGAATTAAACAGACGAAGCTTGGTATGTATATTCAATGATCGTAATTTCCAAATGTTAGATAATCTATTGAAGGCGCTAGCTGCCAAAGCAATTCTAGTATGGATTTCTCTTGTTGTGTCACCATCCTGAGTCTTTTTACTGCCTAAATAATTGAAACTTTCAACTTTCTGTAGTTTTTCCCCGTTCAAGATGATATCAAAGGTCTCGTTAGAAAAGTTCATAACTTTAGTTTTAGAGGCATTTATTTGGAGACCTATTTTAACCGAGAGATGACACAAATTATTTATTGCTTCTTGGGATTGTCTTGGTGTTGAACTTAAGAATGCTAAATCATCTGCGAAATCCAGGTCCCCCAGGAATTTTCCATTTGTCCATTTTATACCTAATTGTTCATTGTGGGTATAGTTTCTCATAACCCAATCAATAGCTATTCCAAAAAGTAGTGGTGACATAATACAGCCTTGTTTCACCCCTGTTTCTACTGTAAACCATTCTGTATTCCCTTTTTTTGTTCTAACACAACATCTTGCATTGTCATATAGCGCTTTGATTATATTCACATATTTTGTTGGAAAACCATAGATTGTAAGTATCTTCCACAATGATGGGCGGTGTAGACTATCAAAGGCTTTTTGAAAATCGACGAAGGTGATAATAAGTGGCGATTATATTACAGATAGGTAGACAATATTTATATTTAACAATATGTAGACGATATTTAGTTATACATATATTTAGACAATATTACAACAGTTAGACGATATATATAAAAGAAAACACTATATACATTTTATATATTTACTGACAAAGTTAGTTGATCTATGGGTGAACGTATAACCCCACTTCTTTTTCGTGTATGCCTAGGAGCTCTCAGAGCACAGTCGGTTCGGATTACTTGGCGAGTCTGTCACTTCTTTTTCGTGTAAGCATCTTCAACAAGGTGAGTGTCTCTCGTTATCACGCTATCGTTTATGAAGGAAAAAACAGTCTTGTGGCGTGCTAGCCAGGGTCTGACTAATCGAATAACTAATCGATCGTTGGTGTGTTGTCTAGCCGAAAAGGGTAGTAGGACGCGCTGCATAGTACCATCGCGAGCTTTACCCAAGATGAAATAAATGGCGTAGAGCCCACAAACGTTGGTAACTACATCTTGTAAATGTCTAGCGTTGTAGTTACCAGGTCGGTTAGAGTTATTTAATTCTTTTAAAATAAGATGAAATTTCAAGCTAAAGCACAAATCTCAGCCGCTTTGTAAGTTTCTTCTGCTTCGGTGGTAAATTAGAGACTTCGGCCAGGTGGTTGTCTGTGGTGGGGGCTGCCGTACAAGGGGGGCGCGTGTGTGTTCGTGTGTGCACATGTGTGTGTGTGTGTGTGGGCGCTCGCGTGCGTGGTTGTATGTCTGTCTGTGTGGGTGTGCGGGTGAGGTTTTGTGTATGTGTGTGTGTGTGTGTGTGTTGGGTTGTAACAGGCGGGTGTACCAACATCGAGAGGTGGGAGTGAAGTGTTAGAGACTATACCAGGTCTAGCATGAAGAGGTGGGTGTGTAGTGTTAGAGACTTGACTGTACTAGGGTTAGCATGAAAAGGTGGGAGTGAAGTGTTAGAGACGTCACTATAGCAGGGCCAGCAGGAAGAGATGGGGGTGAAGTGTTAGAGACTTGGCTATACAACTTTTGTGTAGATATTTTTGTGTGTTGTTGTATTATGTATGACTCGGCGTTGTGTTGTATTGTCTTTTTATACATATATTTAGACATATATTACAACATATATTAATATGTATACACACGATATTTATAAATACCATATTTAGACAGCATAGATAACAGGTCATCACTTCTTTTGATGTACATCCAGTTGGTGGGAACAGGGGAAGCAATCGTAAGTGAGGTGTAAGTATCTGTCGTTATCACAACACTGCTTCAGTAAAGTATGAACGTGAGTTTCTGGGCCTTGGTCTTCCAACTGTCTAGTTATATCAAGGAATATCAGTTTAATCTATTTTATGAAACGTGTTCAGACTTGTACTAGTCAGGGCATGATTATTGAGGAAATGCGGCAGCGGAACAACAGCAAACGAAAATGGGGATAAACTAATAAGTTTCTGTAGCATTAACAACCTGGTCATTGGAGGAACACTTTTCCCACATAAAGAAATTCACAAATTAACATTGGAATCACCAAATGGACGGGACAGAAGCCAGATAGACAACATCATGGTTAACGGTAGATGGAGACATGCATTACAAGATGTGAAGGTAAGAAGAGGTGCAGATGTGGGAAGTGATCACCATTTAGTAGTAGCAAAACTGAAAGTGAAACTAAGAAGGGCTGGACCAACTGTAACTACACAGAAAACGTTTGACATCAGCTAATTGAAAGACTCCCTTACCAGAAAAGCTTTTGCGGCCGACATAAAGAAACGATATCAATTTGGCAAAAGTCAGGAAAAGACATTGACTGATAATATAGACCAGAATTTCAACACGATTTCAACAATATACAAGGAAAGCAGCAAATCATGCTTGGGATTCCAGGAAAGGAAGAAGCAAGACTGGATAACACCAGAAACATTAAACACCATAACGATGAGAAAGGAAATGAAAAGAAAGAAAACAGAAGCGAAGTCCCCCAGGTTAAAGCAACTATATAGCGAACAGTACAGTCAGCTGGACAAGGAAGTTAAACGCCAAACCCGAGAAAACAAAAGGAATTTCCTAGACGATCTTGCGAGACAGGCAGAGGATGCAGCACTGAGAAATGAACAAAGCACAGTATACAAAATAACTAAATTCATCAGTGGAAAACGAGGTGCAAACAATATTACACTAGTAAGAGATAAGCAAGGTAATCTCATCACGACAGCAGAGGGACAAGAAACAAGATGGACAGAGCACTTCAGAGAAACTCTGAACAAGGAACCACCAGAGACACAATAGAATGTTCCTGAAGCTGAAAACGATCTAGATGTAAATACAGACATTCCACGAAAAGAAGTAATCATCACAGCAATCAAAGGGTTAAAGAACGGCAAAGCTCCGGGCCATGAAAACTTAAATGCAGAGCTATTTAAGACAGACCCTGAGCTAGCAGCAGAACTATTAGAACCACTATTTCCACAAGTCTGGAAAACGGGGACAACACCAGAGTGGAACAAAGGAATAATTGTCAAATTGCCCAAGAAGGGAGATCTTGCAGACTGCAGTAATTGGAGAGGAATCACTCTTCTCTCAGTTCCCAGCAAAATACTAGGCAGGATAATTATACAGAGAATTTCAAAGGCAGTAGACCACAAACTGAGGAAAGAACAAGCAGGATTTAGAAAGAACAGAAGATGTGTATATCATTTATTAACTCTCAGGAATATTATAGAGCAGTGCTCAGAATGGCAAAGACAGCTTTACATTAATTTCGTTGATTTTGAAAAGGATTTTGACAGCATACATAGGGACAGTTTATGGAAAATACTGAGGGCTTATGGAATTCCAAGCTGCATAGTGTCAATCATAAAAAGCCTCTATGCCAACTTTACGTGAAGTGTTGGGCAGAGAAACCTAACCTTTGAGGTGAAGACAGGAGTACGGCAGGGATGCCCCTTATCAACCACTCTATTTTTAACAGTCATAGACTGGGTGATGCGCCAGAAAACAGACGGCAGTCCAAGAGGAATAAGATGGACTACATTTTCTACATTGGAAGATCTGGAATATGCAGATGACATTGCACTACTAGCACATTCACATCAACACATCCAGGAAAAAACGGATAGACTTAATAAGTTTAGCCAGCAGGTGGGCTTGAACATCAATTTAAAGAAGTCTGAGGTCATGACGTTCAATGTGAGCAACCCTGAGCCCATATCAGTAAGGAATCAGCGACTGGTACAGACAGATACCCTCACATACCTAGGAAGCACAGTAACACCAGACGGCGGGGCAGGCAAAGACATCAACATCAGAATGAATAAGACAAGAAATGCCTTCTTTAGACTAAACAAACATGTGGAAGTCCTCCCAATACAGCACAAGCACAAAATTAAGATTATATCAGAGCTGTGTGCTTTCTGTGCTTCTCTATGGTGCGGAATGCTGGAGAGTTACAGAGAAGGAATTGTCGAAATTGTCCTCTTTTCACACAACATGCCTAAGAAAAATTCACCGAATCTTTTGGCTAAATACCATCACTAACCAAGATCTGCTTACTCGCATCAAGCAAGAGGACATGCACACCATCATAGCTGACAGACGCTGGAGCTGGGTTGGCCATGTCCTCAGAAGAGACCCCGATGCCATCACAAGAACAGCTATGCTTTGGACCCCAGAAACAAAACGAAAGAGAGGCCGACCAAAAACAACCTGGCGGAGGACTGTGGAGGCTGAGATGCAAAGAATGAACCAGAGTTGGGGCACTGTACGATGGATGGCCACCGACCGAGCACAGTGGAATCAATTTGTTGTTGCCCTACAAGACGCCACTAGGCGTGATGGCCATTGACTGCTTTGACGGTCGGCGGCTAAGGATCAAAGAAGAAGAAGGTAACAAAGAAGGGGGTGACGATGTAATGTTTGAGTGTTGGGTTGTTACGTTGTGATAACGTTTTTATCGAGCAAACCACGACGAAACGCTTGCGCGCGAACTATTTTCTGAAACAGTGTCTCTACACAACAACCGCTCTGGCTCCATCACGAAATTTATACGCTCGAACTACTTTTATTGGTAAGTCATTGTCTTAATCAAGAATTGTTTTAGACATGTCTCATTCTTTAACCAGAACTAGACCAGCGAACATCTCTAAAAAACGTGAAAGCCTTCTCATAGCAAACTTCTGAAAATGGACCTAAGACGCGTCAACAGTGAGAAATGCAGTTAGCGACCCATAGATAGACTGCTTGCGTCAGGGTCAGCGAACCAGAGCTGACCAAGACCCTACTCCACCTCCAAGTGGTGGTCCCGGAAACAGGCTGCATCACTGCAGTCTGGCTGAGCGAGTAGGTATCGAAGAGGGAAGGCTAACCCGGTCCCAAAAATGCCGTGCTGAAGTCGGATGTGTCGGCCGAAAGGCGCAAATATCGCAGCTTCGCTGTAAACGTTCACAACGCAACCAACGTCCTTTTCAGGACGAACGAAGAAGAAGAAGAAGAAGAAGAAGAAGAAGAAGAAGAAAACTTCTGAAAAAGCAACAGCTCACCACCAAACGTATGTTATTCCGTTTTATTCGTATTTTGTGTTCAATATCTCTATGTAAAAAAAAAAAAATAATAAAAGTCTTAGTTGTTTGTTTGTTTTCGTGTGTTGTCGGTACTCTGTTAGGTAGTTAAATATCTACATCTCATGTCTCTATTTAATAAAATTATAAAATTTTTATTTGTTTGCTTGTATTCGTGTATGTTCGTTTAGGGTACTCTGTGTTACGGTGTTAAATATAAATATCTTTCTCTATTTAGCCAAAATATATGTCTGTGTCTGTTTGTCTTTTTGCTTCACTAGGAAGTGTTGCTACGGGTCACTTACACACCACTAGATTGTCATTGGGGTGAATAGATTTAAATTACACTCACACGCAGTTATTTTATTCGAGAACGTGAGAATCCCTGTGAACAAAACACACAAGTCTGGTTGTAACATCACGAGAACCATCGTTAATCACTCATTTTAGGTTCGCTCGTAAAAACTCTGTTTTTGATATAATCTAAGACAGAAGGTTTTGGAACAACTCGGTTGTTATATTCGTGTAAAAGGGTGCAAGCACTACTCCTTCCTATAAAAATGTTAAAACTTCTTCTAAATCAGCTTGCTATTTGTAACAAGATTACAGCTCATCCACATAGATAACAACGTTCTGATGAGATCACTTTTGGACAGTGTCCCTATACCTAAACTTTCATGACATATACAAAGAAAAAAAAACTTTCACATCGGCAACGCGTCAAGTATCGCTTAGTTTTTCCAATAATCATGATCTGACTAGTACAAGTCTCAACACGTTTCATAAACCAGATTAAACTGATATTCCTTGATATAACTAGACAGTTGGAAGACCAATGCCCAGACACTCACGTTCATACTTTACTGAAGCCGTGGTGTGATAACGACAGATACTTACACCTCACTTACGATGGCTTCCCCTGTTCCCACCAACTGGATGTACATCAAAAGAAGTGATGACCTGTTATCTATGCTGTCTAAATATGGTATGTATAAATATTGTGTGTATACATATTAATATATGTTGTAATTTATGTCTAAATATATGTATAAAAAGATAATACAACACAACGCCGAGTCATACACAATACATCAACATACAAAAATATCTACACAAAAATTGTATAGCCAAGTCTCTAACCCTTCACCCCCACCTCTTCCTGCTGGCCCTGCTATAGTGACGTCTCTAACACTTCACTCCCACCTTTTCATGCTAACCCTAGTACAGTCAAGTCTCTTACACTACACACCCACCTCTTCATGCTAGACCTAGTATAGTCTCTAACACTTCACTCCCACCTCTCGATGTTGGTACACCCGCCTGTTACAACCCAACACACACACACACATACACACACACATACACCAAACCCCACCCGCACACTCGCACACCCACACATATACAGACACACAACCACGCACGCGAGCGCCCACACACACACACAAACACACACACACACATGTACACACACGAACACACACGCACCCCTTGTACGGCAGCTCCCACCACAGACAACCACCTGGCCGAAGTCTCTAATTTACCACCGAAGCAGAAGAAACCTACAAAGCGGCTGAAACTTGTGCTTTAGCTTGACATTTCATCTTATTTTAAAATAATTAAATAACTCTAACCGACCTGATAACTACAACGCTAGACGTTTACAAGATGTAGTTACCAACGTTTGTGGGCTCTACGCCATTTATTTAATCTTGGGTAAAGCTCGCGATGGTACTATGCAGCGCGTCCTACTACCCTTTTCGGCTAGACAACACACCAACGATCGATTAGTTATTCGATTAGTCAGACCCTGGCTAGCACGCCACAAGACTGTTTTTTCCTTCATAAACGATAGCGTGATAACGAGAGACACGCACCTTGTTGAAGATGCTTACACGAAAAAGAAGTGACAGACTCGCCAAGTAATCCGAACTGACTGTGTTCTGAGAGCTCCTATGCGTACACGAAAAAGAAGTGGGGTTATACGTTCACCCATAGATCAACTAACTTTGTTAGTAAATATATAAAATGTATCTAGTGTTTTCTTTTATATATATATATCGTCTAACTGTTGTAATATTGTCTAAATATATGTATAACTAAATATCGTCTACATATTGTAAATATAAATATTGTCTACCTGTCTGTAATATGTACGTATAACTGTTTGTAAAATAATCAACACACAACACATAACACAACAACAACACGCCCGCCATTATTGAACTTATATATTACTATATATCAAGACCTCTCGTCCTCCACGCTCCTACACCACATTTTCCATATATAAAAGTCATGCACTATCAGACTGTATAAATAAACACACCAACACACATAACAAAACAATACGACAACACACAAAAATCCCCCCTAACCTAACCAAGCCCGGTACATTACACCCATGAATCATCACCCCCAGCACAAAAAGATTCCACTCGCTTGAAAAACCCTCTTAGTAACCTAAGCCAACCTTATCGATTTTTATATTTTCCGTCATTATCGATTTTTATATTTTTTATATATATATATGTATGTATATATGTCTAAACAAACACACCTAACATCACACAAAAATCCCCCTAACCTAACACCGCCCGCTACAACCCAACACTCAAACATGCATCGTCACCCGCGCCAGCACAAAAAGATTCCACTTACTTCAAAAACCCTCTAAGTACCCTATTCCAACATTATAGATTTTTTTTATTTTTTTATTTTCCGTCATTATTGATTTTATATATATATATATATATATATATATATATATATATATATATATATATATATATATATATATATATATATATATATATATATATATATATATATATATATATATGAATATATGTATAAACAAACACACCACAGGTGCATCCTGACAACGTCACCACAACACACACAACTCCCCCTAACCTACAACCAAACACTCAAACATACATCGTCACCCCCTTCTTTGTTACCTCTGTATGTATAACTAGTGTAATATATGTCTATATGTATAATTAACTATAATTTTATTTGAAAACACACCTCCCGTCTTCCAATATATATATATGTATAACTAAATATCGTATAACTGTTATCTCAACATTGTCTAAATATATCGTCTTCCTATTGTAAATATATGTCTATAAATAGCGTCTTCTTGTTGTCTCAAGTCTAAATATAGCGTCTTCCTATTGTCTAAATAAACAACACCATTAGCGTACTAATATATTACTATATAAAAGTCATGGGAGTATTTTACTATATAAAAAGTCACGCGCCACCACAAAGCGCCACCACATTTTCCTTATATAAAAAGTCACGCGCCACCACCGCTCGCACCACATTTTCCTTATATAAAAGTCATGCTCCTCCTGGCGCTCATCCTGCGCTCCTCCTGAATGCTAACAAAGTCCGCCATTATATAGTACTCACAGATGTCCAACACCTGCACAGAAAAACGCAGAAAAACAAACGTAATAATAACCAGGGAATTTTCCTGGCTACGCGAAGAATTCGCGCAACAGGGTGACCGCTATTTCATTAAGAGAGTCCTAGATGTTCCCTGGCATCAAAACCACTGGGAAGTTGTTTTGACTGGCACTCTGCAACGCAGGTATCTCGAACGAGTCACCAAGTCACTCTTTCGCCCGGGTTGTCGCATAATATGATGCAACAGTTTCAGAGCCCCACGACTAGTTTCCCTGCTATCAAAGACCCCGAAACTTTTTCCGCTCACTCTCAGAAACCGAGTGCCGGGCGTCTGACTCGTGGTCAAAAGAGCTCTAAGAAATATACCGCCTACAGCGAGAGTGTGTCTTGTGGGAGTCAAACATTTCTCCTGTCACATTAAAGAACGAGGGGAGTGAACCTGTCCAATATAAAGTGACAGGCTAGTTACCCCACTTTACCATTATAGAAGACTTAAAAAGAAATGAAATGGGCGGGCCAAAATAATAAAAACATTTAGGGGTTGGTGTTAGCTCAACTCCAGTTCCCACAATTTATAACCAATTTTGTCACACTCACCCAAGGAATCGTCCCATCCTACACTGAACAACATTTCATCTCCCCCTGCTTATCATAGGGTCCTGAATGAGGTCCTCTTGCATGCAGGCAAAAAGGTTAAGTCAGAGATACGTCCGGGGCTCAGGTGTCGCCTGAAAACCATGCTGAGTTTCTGAGTTCTCAACATGTTTCACCACATAATGATTTCAAAAGCCAATGAGGGTGTAATTAGCCTCACAGACAGAGATTCACTTCCAAATATGTACATTGTAGCATAGGGATGGCTGGTTATAAAAACAGGATGACCCCCAGACATGTCTCAATGCATAAGCATATTGTAAGATATGAATATTGTGGGATCGTGCATAGGTATGACAACGTCAGTGTGTAATAAAAATTGTTACAGAGGCCATCACTGTAGGTCAACAAGAAGTACTTTATCAGTGTTTGAGATTTTACCATCTGTATTTAGCAAATAACATAATTAATTTGATAACTAGAGCCAATATCAGCTTTGTCAGAATCAATGTAATGTCAGACCACTGTGGTAAAGTGGGATATATAAATATTTATAGGGGACTTAGTGTACTGACTGAGATCAGCTGTGAAGGTATATATATATCTAATAAGGGTAGTGTATTATAGATGACCTTACTTGCTAGCACATATTTATACCTCAGTCAGAATTATTCTTGAATATAGTGATGACTACGTTGAATGTCTAGGGTATGTATATGATGAAGTGTAAGTCACAACAACAACAGACAGATAAACAAGTCAATTTATTCCACCACACTTGACAACACTGTGACACTCACACACATGTACCATTCTATAAGACTATCTTAAATGAGTCACTGGTAAATTTTCAAATATCAATATGTATTAAGCACTTTTCATTAATATATATGTGTCCTGATTCAAATACAAAGTGAACCAGGAATCACAATCACTTTTAATTACAAGTTATATGTACAGAATTTATCAATATGAATCTTGTAGTGACATATTTTATTAATCTTATCCTATGTGTGTCAGTTGTGTAGTGGTAATATGAGGTAATACTGGTGTTGTTTTTTCAAGCTATGTTGGTATTTGTCATCATGACTTCAAGTGTTTATTTCTGTTGGAACTAGTATTGGAGATGTTCTCAGTTCCGTTCATTAAAACAATTAATTTCCCCTCTTATTTTTATACAATGTTAGTTTAAGATGGGGTTACATAATGTTGAGCTCAGCTGGCCACATAGGCTTAACTTTCGTGATGGCGGCAGGAAAAGACTCCTCTGCTCGATTGCTCCCCTGTGTTCTGGAGACACCTCACTGTTTGCTATATGGACCAAGGAGTATGCTGTCCGCCTCTGGATTCAGCAAAGCTCTGACCAGGTGCTGCTTCAATAACTTTTGGACCACGGTCCCTGAAACAAGAAGGTTGTACCTCCTACTTCAGAACTAATTTATACTCTATTTCTACACTGAGCACAATACATAACAAACACTGAGTTCAGAGCGGTAGGCCAACTGCTATCTTCATCTGAAACAATTTTCACCAGTATATTCCTCCCTAATGGTTACTACGCCTCTGCAATTCCAGCATTATTTCTTTCTAGTCAATAATATAGGTGGCAGTGTACTGTTTGGCAATTCCATGTAGTTTTACTTTCCTCCGACACCTTCTGTTCAGGCTGGAGCATTATATAGGCTTTACCTCATGTTCGCTACTGAACCACACATATATACAGACATAAATTATCAATTTACATTCAATTTTCATTAAAATATGTCAAATATTTCAAGCTTACCACAATTCCTGGAAATAACACAGAATTACGTTGACCGGCAATGAATATAGCACAATTTCGATCTGCCGATGTCCCAGGCTTTTATTTAGCAAAATATGCACTGGTGCTCAACGCACTGATTCTGTAGTAAGTTTATTTGCAAATGTGGTGTTGACCTGACGCCTCTAATTGACTATATTGGCAGGTCTCACCAATCATGCCATGTTTACACATCTTTTCAAAAAAGTACTCCTACTCACGTTTCCCCTAACAACAAAGAAGTAGTATTTATAGTCCGACTAATCGTGTTTAGCCTTACATTTATTTTCCGCCAATCAAATAGGAGGTAACATGTCAGCCTATTTCCCGTACAATGGTGGGGTGAAAATCTGCCACTGAGCGATTCTGATTTGGGTGTTGTCTGACATCCCTCACTATTTCTTTTGGCTATAATTTGGTAATTCCTAGACTATTTGCGTAACGTTTAACATATTTTTTGTCAGCAAGTCCTAAGGAACCCAAATATACAAATTTAAAGGAGCTAAGTGGCTGCGTTCAAAATATGCACTTTCTTCTACCTCCTGTTTACTTCGAAAACGATGTGGTGTCTGGGTACTGTAATGTTTTCAAACGTAAACCAGTATAATGTCATATTTCCTAATAAGCGTTTTTCAGGATTTTAAAACCTAACTCTGGTATGGGTAGTGTTTTTATCACTGTCGATTTGAAAAAAGCTAGTGCATGTGGCCTTACACGCGTGATGGCAGCAATTGTGTATCGCGCGACGCGTGTTTAGTGTTGCATGTGTCCCTGCTTTCAGCCCTCCCTTCTTTCTATCTTTAGTCCATCTGTCTTTCGTTTTAGGTAACGTAGTGTATAAAAAGACATGAATGGAATTTTAAATCTAGGTCAACCTGCGTATCTCAAGGTTTTTCTTAGAAATGCAGCACATGTTTTATCGTAGAAGGCGGGTATTGAAGCAGTAGGCTTTTACTATCAACGTGAAACGTTACAATTTGCAGACGCAGGAGAAAACAAGGGGGATTTCCAGTACAGTCATTGTGACAGCACTGTTCTTTATCATTCTTCTTTCCTTTTATTGAAGTTATTTGTTAGGCTTTACATTTACGTTTTAATTTATATATGGGGATTAGAATATTTCACGACATCTCCCCTCTTAAAACAGACATCTTATGTCAGTCCTTTATTCTATATACACATAGATAAATGTAAGTCAACTTGACTTTACTCTGCTGTTGTGCTATCATGGTTTTATGTAGTTGGGTCCATTCAGAGTAGGCACTACTCTTGAAATCAGCCTCAAACCTCTACAACCAATAATATTTTTCGGTTATGTTACTGAACAGCCGCAAGTGTGACTGCTTGTCTTAATGCTGCTTCACAACCCGTATTCACCATTTCTCTTCTCTGAGTCTGCGCAATGACATGTCCAGAGAACATTAGATTTTCCTCAAAATGTACGTTATGAGGAGATAACATATACCTGGTGATAGCAGAGTTTTCGTAGTGGATCCCATAATCTTCTTATTAGCCTGTATGAAACATTCGGAATATCCTCAATCAAAGAGGCAACTCAGGGATTCATTACGTTCCTCCGAATTGTTTACATCCAACAAGTTTGTCTGATCTCAGGTTTTACTGGAATCTGATAGTATCCTTTACTCAGATCCACTTTTGAGAAATATTTAGCTTTATTTAGTCTGGCAAACAGCTGATTTGTATCCGGCAATGGATCCACCTGTCCTTCTGTAATAGCATTCAGTCTCCTGTAATCTATACAGAGTCTATGTTCTCCAGAGGGCTTCCTTAAGAGTACAACACCGGAACTATACGAAGATTCACTGTGTGAAATAATTCCTTCCTTCAACAAATAGTCTATCTCTTCCTTCAAAGCTTTCTCCTTAGCAAAAGGAATCGAATATGGTTTCATACAGACAGGTGTGGGGTCTATCAGTTTCATATCATATTCCAATAAGTTTGTATGCCCAGGTCGGTCTATTAACACCTCTGCATGATTATCTAGAACCTGTTGTACTCTCTCTTTCTGAGTTTTCGTTAAATGTGTACTGATTTTCACCTGTGCCGCTGTCTCACAGGGGTGTAATGGATATTCAAATGATGAAAGTGGTTCCTTTTTCATCTCCATGGCGATAGACAAGGTCAACAAGTGTGTCTCTTCCTGATGTTCTCTTTCCAAATATTTCTTCAGGAGATTCACATGATAGATTTTTTTCTTTCCCCTTCTTATCTATCTTATAATTTGTTCTAGACACCTTCTCTAGAACTGTATATGGACCTTGCCATCCAATCTGTAACTTATTCTGGCTACCGGGTAGAAGAAGCAGTACCCTCTCTCCCACAGCCAAATCTCTGTCTTTAGCCTTCCTGTTATAATAGGCAGCATGTTTCTTCCTGGCTTGTTTCAAATTTTCATTGGCAAGTTTCCAGCCAGTTTTTAAACGAGTGGTCAGCTCATTCACATATTGGTATGAGGATGTAATATTTTCCTCTGCCTTTTCATCAGTCCACGTTCTTAACAGCGTTACATGTGGAGCTTTAATTTTGTGGACCTATTTGTCCATTCACCGGTATGGTCTCTTCCACTAGAAGCGCTATAGTGATGATTTTTCTTCCCAGAATTATCATGCACAAAACGACCGCTACCAATTTTCCTCTTGGGGCTTTCTCCCCACTTAAAATTCTTGATGAGAGATTTCCTCTCTACATCCTCTTCCTCCAGTTTGTTTAAGTCCGATTGAGGGATTTTCGGCTTATCCTGGGGTAAGACATCTTTTTGCACTCTCCGCATAGTGGCCATTGTAAAACAGTTAAGTGAAGCTTGTCCGTGAAAAGGGGCTTCCCATTTCATTTGGTCCACTTTATCAAATTTATATTTCTTTTTATTATCAGGCCTAATTTTGCCCCGTGGCGTGTCCAGGTCCTGATCAAAGTTCCCACTTGTGGGTGTTCCCTCATGTGCTATGCTACACCTTTCTACAAAATTCTCAATGTCCCATCTTGCCTTGGGCCAATAATAATTGTGAGCCACCTTTTGGATGATGGTACCTATTTTCTCATGGTCCCCATCTGGTTTCACATGTAGGCTCCTTATTAAGTCTGCCCTATATCTTTTAGGAAGTACCAGCTGTCCCTGACCTTTGGATCTAGTTCCAGTCTTCCTATACATCAACTTGTTTTTCATGTAAAAATCTCCCTTGCCTGGAGTTGTATGACAAGTTGACAATTTCCTGAAACAAGGCTTGATGGTTTTATCCCCAGCCTGTGCCTTCGTCATCTCTTCTGGAGTGGTATCCAACATAATATCCTCCTCCTGTCTTGAGGTCGACCTGACCTGAAGGGTGGCCATATACACAGGTTTCCTTCTGCAACGGTCAGTGTCATGATTGTCCATCTGACAATTTTTACACCACCTTTTCCCTTGGTTGAAAGATTTTCTTTCATCATATTTCCTTTCATCGAATTGTGGGGTTTTATTTTTATTGTCATACCGTGGCCTATCAAATTGGTGCTTACCTTTGTTTTGATCTCTAGGATCAAATTTATTAAAGTTCTGTGGTGCCCTAAAATTTTCCAGCTGTTTCTTCTTATTACCTGATACCTCTGCCTGAGCTGCTTGATACCTTTCTGCAACATTTAGCAACTCACCCAGCCTCTCTGCACCTTGTTCCATGAGAAACTTTCTCATGTCTGGAGCCATGGACTCTCTTAATTGTTCTATAAGGATCATTTCCTTAAGATCTTGGGTTTTCCCCAGAGAAGTCCATTTCTCCAAGTATGTCTCTATTCGTGCAGAGAACTGGTGATAGGTTTCACCTGACAGTAGTTTAGCATTCCTAAATTTTTTCCTATAAAATTCTGCGTTCTTTTCATATCTTAATAAAAGAGCCTGCTTTAGCATGTCATAATTTTCCTGATCACCTCTGCTCATTTTGGCAAAAAC
This sequence comes from Oreohelix idahoensis, assembly GCA_024509875.1. Lineage (NCBI taxonomy): Eukaryota > Metazoa > Mollusca > Gastropoda > Stylommatophora > Oreohelicidae > Oreohelix > Oreohelix idahoensis. Next base: position 173,666 of record JAMPIV010019827.1, on the reverse strand, counting down.
TTCATAAGCTGCCCCACGAAGACCTTGAGATAACTTTAAGCTCGACCTTTCTCTCTCTAACCCATATGTGGTAGCTAATAGTTCATATCTATTTAGATAGCTCTCAATATCATCGTCTTTCTCAACGAAATGATCTAAATGAAAATTCATAGCTGAGGTTGAGGCTCCCTGGCTAGCAGTGGCATCAGATGCAAAGGGACTGGCACCATTTTCAGGAGCATGGCCTTGAAACTCAAACTCCCTTAGTCGTAACTCATGTTCCCTTTGTAATCTCTTATCTTCTGCTTCCCTTTCTGCAGCTAATCTCTTGTCTTCTCTTTCTGCAGCTAATTTCTTCTCTTCTCTTTCTGCAGCCTGTCTTCTTTCCTCGGCTTCCAATGCTTTAGCCTCTTTGTCAGCCTCAATCTGCAACCTCTTAGCCTCAGCCTCAATCTGCAACCTCTTAGCCTCAGCCTCAGCCTCAAATTGCAGCCTCTTAGTCTCAGCCTCTAACCTTCTTTCGGCCTCTTTTTCTAATCTTCTTTCTTCCCGTTCAATATATTTGTCACATTCAGCAGTGACATAAGAAATCATAATTTGCCCGTTCATTCCTAACTCTTTCGCAGTCTGTACAGCAGCAGATCGAAATTTTGCCAAGTCGGCCATTGTCTATCATGCAAATGTAACAATTCAATCTATCAATATTTATCTAAGGACACTACAGGCACTGAGAGCTCAACCTTATTTATTTTCACCCAAGGATACTTTTTTTATTTCTATTATTCCCTGAAGTGAATTAACCCCAATATTTTTAATAGGGAAAGATTCAAAATCCCGAGAGCGAGACCCCAATATATGTGGTAAAGTGGGATATATATATATATATTTATAGGGGACTTAGTGTACTGACTGAGATCAGCTGTGAAGGTATCTATATCTAATAAGGGTAGTGTATTATAGATGACCTTACTTGCTACCACATATTTATACCTCAGTCAGAATTATTCTTGAATATAGTGATGACTACGTTGAATGTCTAGGGTATGTATATGATGAAGTGTAAGTCACAACAACAACAGACAGATAAACAAGTCAATTTATTCCACCACACTTGACAACACTGTGACACTCACACACATGTACCATTCTATAAGACTATCTTAAATGAGTCACTGGTAAATTTTCAAATATTAATATGTATTAAGCACTTTTCATTAATATATATGTGTCCTGATTCAAATACAAAGTGAACCAGGAATCACAATCACTTTTAATTACAAGTTATATGTACAGAATTTATCAATATGAATCTTGTAGTGACATATTTTATTAATCTTATCCTATGTGTGTCAGTTGTGTAGTGGTAATATGAGGTAATACTGGTGTTGTTTTTTTTCAAGCTATGTTGGTATTTGTCATCATGACTTCAAGTGTTTATTTCTGTTGGAACTAGTATTGGAGATGTTCTCAGTTCCGTTCATTAAAACAATTAATTTCCCCTCTTATTTTTATACAATGTTAGTTTAAGATGGGGTTAAATAATGTTGAGCTCAGCTGGCCACATAGGCTTAACTTTCGTGATGGCGGCAGGAAAAGACTCCTCTGCTCGATTGCTCCCCTGTGTTCTGGAGACACCTCACTGTTTGCTATATGGACCAAGGAGTATGCTGTCCGCCTCTGGATTCAGCAAAGCTCTGACCAGGTGCTGCTTCAATAACTTTTGGACCACGGTCCCTGAAACAAAAAGGTTGTACCTCCTACTTCAGAACTAATTTATACTCTATTTCTACACTGAGCACAATACATAACAAACACTGAGTTCAGAGCGGTAGGCCAACTGCTATCTTCATCTGAAACAATTTTCACCAGTATATTCCTCCCTAATGGTTACTACGCCTCTGCAATTCCAGCATTATTTCTTTCTAGTCAATAATATAGGTGGCAGTGTACTGTTTGGCAATTCCATGTAGTTTTACTTTCCTCCGACACCTTCTGTTCAGGCTGGAGCATTATATAGGCTTTACCTCATGTTCGCTACTGAACCACACATATATACAGACATAAATTATCAATTTACATTCAATTTTCATTAAAATATGTCAAATATTTCAAGCTTACCACAATTCATGGAAATAACACAGAATTACGTTGACCGGCAATGAATATAGCACAATTTCGATCTGCCGATGTCCCAGGCTTTTATTTAGCAAAATATGCACTGGTGCTCAACGCACTGATTCTGTAGTAAGTTTATTTGCAAATGTGGTGTTGACCTGACGCCTCTAATTGACTATATTGGCAGGTCTAACCAATCATGCCATGTTTACACATCTTTTCAAAAAAGTACTCCTACTCACGTTTCCCCTAACAACAAAGAAGTAGTATTTATAGTCCGACTAATCGTGTTTAGCCTTACATTTATTTTCCGCCAATCAAATAGGAGGTAACATGTCAGCCTATTTCCCGTACAATGGTGGGGTGAAAATCTGCCACTGAGCGATTCTGATTTGGGTGTTGTCTGACATCCCTCACTATTTCTTTTGGCTATAATTTGGTAATTCCTAGACTATTTGCGTAACGTTTAACATATTTTTTGTCAGCAAGTCCTAAGGAACCCAAATATACAAATTTAAAGGAGCTAAGTGGCTGCGTTCAAAATATGCACTTTCTTCTACCTCCTGTTTACTTCGAAAACGATGTGGTGTCTGGGTACTGTAATGTTTTCAAACGTAAACCAGTATAATGTCATATTTCCTAATAAGCGTTTTTAAAAAGAAATGAATGGAATTTTAAATCTAGGTCAACCTGCGTATCTCAAGGTTTTTCTTAGAAATGCAGCACATGTTTTATCGTAGAAGGCGGGTATTGAAGCAGTAGGCTTTTACTATCAACGTGAAACGTTACAATTTGCAGACGCAGGAGAAAACAAGGGGGATTTCCAGTACAGTCATTGTGACAGCACTGTTCTTTATCATTCTTCTTTCCTTTTATTGAAGTTATTTGTTAGGCTTTACATTTACGTTTTAATTTATATATGGGGATTAGAATATTTCACGACAACCACTTCATCAGCTTTTATATTTTTATTCCAGATTTCCAGTGAAAGACCTTCCCGACACCTATGTTAGTCCTTGTGATAAACAGTGAGTGAGTTTTTCACAAGACCTGGAGAATCATCGTCTGCTTCAACAAGTTCTAATATTTTGTTATCCTGATTTAACTTCAGAAATTCTTGTCCTTAACTTCTAAACATGTTTTGTTCTTTAAATTGAGAATACAAAGAGATGATGAGTATTAAACTATTTCTGTGACCAATAAATTATTTACTGTTCGCTTTTGTTGTCAGACCTTGTTCACTTTCTTGAGATTCGCATGTACAAATAAAAAAATGAAATCAACATGTACTCTTACTTAGGTCTTACATTAAACTTTCAAGGACAAAGATTGGAAACGAGAGGGAAAAAATGACCAAATCTACGTATCTACTGTGCTAAGTACAAACAAATAAAATAGGAGACGCGAGGAGGGGGGTGGAAAGGTTGCAGAAATGTAGCAGTGGATCGTAATCGTATAGTGGAGGAAACTAATGGTCGATAGTTAACTTAAGCTTTCATCAAACAGCAACAGTCTTACTTTTGTTTTCACTTCTAGGATTGATTTGATCAGTCAATATCATTCTTAAATGTTTATTCCAGGAGAAAATATCTTGTAAAGTAATACAAACTGGAACATCTAATTATACTCTTCACTTTCAATTCATCATACATCAGTCCAGATGTACTTCTTTTCCAAGCTTTGGGCGGATGTTATCCTTTTTGTGGTTAACCGGAAACTAACCCATGATTGGTCGTTGGGTTAACAGTCAGTTAATTTAATCACAAAACTAACTAACTACCAAATCGCTCTACCAAATTTATTATCACCAAGTGACGTTGACCAATCAAAGTTCCAGTTTATGGACTTTCCGGTATATCTTATATGAAAATCCACACAAGATTTAATGACATCATGGACTTATGAGTACCATGACAAATGATGTCATTGGTTTATGACTAGTGTTTGTGTACTAACTAGTCTATACAAGTACTTAGTGTATCAGACTTGCTGAAGTACTTTCTATCCTAAGGGCGGCGTAGTATCCCATACGGTCACATACGCTCGGTGGCCACCAAAGTGTATCCCATAGGGAGACATTTTAGTCCTAATCAAGACTAAAATCGAAAAACATTTGGCTCTATCTTACCCAAAAAATACACGAATACCCGTGCGATGGAGGGCACGATCCTCAAACTAAAACACTTTATGCAATGGAATAAAACATGACAAAAGTTATGGTTCAATGAAGGAATATATAACGCGACATACGGTTGATCATATGAGGGAGGGTACATGATAATCATATATCCAATCAACAAAAAAGGATACAAGACATTGCTAACCAAAACAAATCAGGAAAATATAACTAAGTGACTAGACATATCGGCCAAACGAGGTAAGTGTGAATTATAAAGTTAACAATCATAAATGTACTATCGATCGCTTTTAGGGGTCGACAGCTACAAGTACATAATCATAGCGGAAATAGAAGGGAGAAGAGTAATCGTCACACGTATGAAGAACATTTTGCTCAAAGCTAACACACAAAAAATGGCGACCAAGATGGCGGACGACCAACATGACCGTCATAATGAAAATAAACCGCAAAACTCGCTCATAAAAATGCTGAGTAGACGTATCGCCATCATCAGCGGCCTGAGGAATGTCATAAGAGTTACGATCCAGGTACTAGGAGAATCAATAAAGTCTGTGGACGGTTCACGTAGAGCTTCATCATGCCTGAGGAAACGTGATTCGGGAAAAGAGGTGTCTCCAAACATGTCCATACTGGCTGAATGAGTAGCATCATAAAGAAATCATGATATGATATGGAGGTAGCATACGAATCGTTCACACGAGAGGTGTAGGGACTGGTCAGTTCATCACGTGAAGTATAGACCAAATATGCTGGTGTGGAGGAAGGAAGAATCATGACTCCGTATGTGTCCGAAATTACAGCTTCAATGAGCACGAAATGTTGAAGAATTCAATATAACATCCGGAAGGAGGCACCAGTTCAAGTTGTCAATGTCTGGAGTAAACGGTTGAAAGAATCAATGAGTGCAATGGTCGTTGGTGATGACGTATTATCAGCACGCAACAATCGAGGCGGAGGTAATATGTCTTTCCGTTTTCGGCGAGGAAGACGAATGTCATGGACCACAGGAGGGGATGGAACATAATGATGGGCTCTAAAGACAGGAGGTGGATAGGGCAGTGGAACGCGAACTGGAATATGGATGTACGGAACTTTGCAGGAGGGGGTGGCAGAGGAGTCGGAGGGAACTGACGAAGTCGTGGGAGACATGAAAAACGAGGACGGACTGGAGGACGATGTGGTGTCTTCGATTTTTCTACTACTGTCTGTGTGCCGATACTTCCGTTTGTTTCTGTTTGTGTTACAACCCTGACCATTTTACTTGTCTCTGTTTGTGTAGCAACACTACAAATTGTTTTCAATCTGCCCTCGGATTTCCGTGTTGATATGCGTTGCGTGTTCTTCCCTTGCGTGCACTGTGTTTTCTCTGTGCCTACCACGTTGATGTGTAGGCTTCTGTTGGTTTGCAGTCCCGATCGTATTGAACTATGACTAAAAATCGCACTATTGTTTACCTCCCATATCGTTGTTGGTCTTATCTCTGCAATGAAATTTCTTATTGCCATTCTATTCTATCGCCTGTTCAGGCTGTTCTAATGTCCTGGCCTGGAAATTGGGAGTACCCTCTCCTGACTGTGTTGAGTTCTGCTTTCCGCCATCCTATCTGGCGTTCTGTCTTGGTGTCTAAACATCTGAGGCTGTTGTAGGTTCTGCTGGAACTGCAAGTTTTGTTGCTGTTGGAGTAGTTTTATTTGAGTGTCCAACTGATGGTGCAGGTTTGGATCCATTATGTAGAAGCTGTACCACACCAAAAATGAAAATCTCTGGTGCGTGAAAGATCACGGACACCAAAACGCTGTTATATATAGCAGTGGATCGTGATCGTATAGTGGAGGAAACTGATGATCGATAGTTAACTTAAGCTTTCATCAAACAGCAACAGTCTTACTTTTTTTTCACTTCAAGGACTTGTTTGATCAGTCAATATCATTCTTTTAAAAAATGTTTATTCCAGCAGAAAATATCTTGTAAAGTAATACAAACTGGAACATCTAATTATACTCTTCACTTTCAATCCATCATGCATCAGTCCAGATGAACTTCTTTTCCAAGCTTTGGTCAGATGTTATGCTTTTTGTGGTTAACCGGAAACTAACCCATGATTGGTCTTTGGGTTAAAAGTCAGTTAATTTAATCTCAAAACTAACTAACTACCAAATCTCTCTACCAAATTTATTATCACCAAGTGACGTTGACCAATCATAGTTTCAGTTTATGGACTTTCCGGTATATCTTATATGAAAATTCAAACAAGATTTAATGACTGTAGCGGGAGGTTATTTAAAATTATTTATTATGTAAGAGTATGCCAGTAAAGAGTTCTGACCTTACAAGTAATACCCCAGTCTTAGAAATAAGCACTGGTGTATTGTTATCATAAAAATAGTCAGACTGTGAAAACCCTGGCCCAGTTGGTAAGAAGTAGTACCAGGATTTAGGGTGTCTCCTCCCTGTGACTATCTTATGATTACTTATATTCTAGGGGATAAGTAAAATGTACATTCACTGAACCCACAAAAAGGAAGAAGTGAATAAATCCTCAGGTACAGTTAAAATAGTTTAATAATTACACTAATATTCTATTACTGCTAGTTGGAGCAGAGCATTGAAATATATAAATATATATAGAAAATAAAGTCACACCATTACTATTATTGTCTGTTTAGACTTTAAGATCTTAAATAATAAAGTTACTGAAATCACTGTTATTAGTCCTTTGAATTTAAGGATAACTGTCATCAGTTGACTGAGTTTCTGTATGGTTAATTATTATTTTCAACTATTGGCTGTTTCACATGTATAGGTGGTCAGTGTCAAACAGGACACTTATCTTTCCAACTTGATACTGCTGAAACTGAACTGTCCTTTGCTGATATCAGACTTGGTAGGCCCAACAGTAGGGATGCCAATGACCAGTTGAAGTTCACTCTTTGGGGTCCTGCACTTTTGTGGGATTGCCTCGGATGAACGACACAGGCTTCTGATACTGGACAGTCTGGTTTGAGTTATTTCATGGAACCTGTAACATATCAGCCTTGGCTAGTATCTGGCTAGACTTGTAGCTGACTAGCACAGATGTCAGACCAGTCAGTCATCAGATGTCACCGTTATACAATCATAGTAAGTAAGGACATCATTTCAGTGATATAGCATTAATATTAACATTTCAGTTAAGTGTAACTGACTAGCACATAAGTCAGACAAGTCAGTCATCAGGTGTCAAAGTTATACAGTCATAGCAAGTAACATCATTTCAAAGATACAGAATTAATATTAACATATCCGTAATAAACATCATCTGGTTTACTCTGCTCCTATACATCCTTTTCTGATCTATAACTTGATCCTTCTAAATCATATCAAGTACAAATTCAAATACTGATGCTATCTTAGCAACTACCCAAAATTAATACATAAAATAAATAAAGTGAGTGACCACGTGATCAGGTTGCTTTCTACTGAAACTGGCTGTAGAACACTCCAGTTTACCAGCTGTAAATGGGTACAAAGTTGTGCGCTCGAACTAGGGAAGGCAAAGGCAGCGAGGAAGGGGACTAGTCACCTTAACCTCGTAAACTGGGATCTTCCACGAAGAAGTTTCTAACACTTCATTTCCCTATGACAATCTCTGCCATGGGACTGCCTTTATCTTCGTAAGCGATAAAGCAATATGATAAATATATCTTCATTAGGCTGTGGGGCTATTTGTGATTAATTTTTGTACAAGCAACAATCATCCACAATGCACATGTTTAGATCATATAAAAATACAATACATTATATCAATGACTATTATACAGGCATATTTTGTGAATTCTATATGAACCTGAAATAACAAATATTATACACGGTAGTTATCATAATTTCGCTTAACCTCAGACTTCAGATACTGGACTTAAAAATGTTTCTGGCGATCCGCTCACAATTCAGGGGTAGTGGCGAAACTCTGCCTCCAGTCTGTCTCAAACCTCTTTCGTTGTCTGTGTCTCATTTTACCGATACGCTATATATACGCATAGCGCGGACGTATCGGAGGGTACCTACGTCACAGCTTAAACCTAAGCCTGAAAAATCCTTCCCGAACAGTGATTTCGGCCGATCTGTGCGTCGACTAGAATTTTGCCTTTCTCATTCTCGGCATATATAATATCCATATTGTTCCATCTTATCTAGTTTTATACAGTTGATAATTCTCTACCTTCCTATCCATGTAATTTCCCAAACTGTTATTTGTTGATTTTAATATTTAGAACAGAAGTGGGTTTACATGCTTTTCCGCGTAACTGTGGGCAGCCGAAATACGCATATATCTCCGTAAATGAGAACTTCCTACCGTTCCTTCTTATATGCAGCTATATACAATCCTTCCCTGTACTGAAATGTAAAATCCTTTTCATACTGATTCCCTTCTGCTTTTATTTATCCTTGGCGATTTCCTCTGTCTGATACACATTTTGCTGATACGCCGCCATTTTGAAAGCGGTCAATCGATCGTTGACGGGTTTATAAATCTACCTGAAAACGTTTGCAATGACTTGAAACCATTTTTGCGACAATGACATACTGGACTCATGGGTACCATGACAAATGATGTCATTGCTTTATGACTAGTGTTTGTGTACTAACTAGTCTATACAAGTACTTAGTGTATCAGACTTGCTGAAGTACTTTCTATCCTAAGGGCGGCGTAGTAAGTCATACGGTCACAGAAAGAACATCTTATTGGACTGCTGTATAAATGTTTATATGGTCCTCAATTACACAAATACAATAAAAGCAGCGTGTTTCCCGCTATGTAAAGGTTATATTCAAACCGAGCTAAATATATAAAATGTGTCAATTATTTATGTCTTGTCTTGTCTGATTAGCTAAACTAGAGAAGTAGAAGAAACCTCATATCAGTGATGCTGTGGTGAACAGACATCTCCAATACACAATGTCCAAGCGAAAACTCATACTTGTTAACTTAAAATAAAGACCACTAGTACGCCTTCCGTTTGGATCTTAAAATTGTAAATTAGGATGATATAGACGTGTTTGCACATGAAAATATAAATGCGATTATGAATATATAGAAAAAAAACATTAAACTATACATGACGTTGCCACGCAACGAAAACTACATATTTATGTCCATCAAAATAAGACAACATTAACCTGGAAGAAAGAGTAGCCATATGGACATTGAGTTTATCAAAAATGAAGGACAGATAACAAAAATGCGACCATCAAGTCTTCGTCTAGAAATTTCAAAGAAAGATAAAACAAGAGCTAATCAGATAACAGAGTGAAAGCACCTGGGTTTAAACCACTATCTAAAACTTCACACTCATTCTTGATCAGGAGATGAAGAAGGGCCACAGTGAACAGCGTTTTAGAGCTCCCAGTTGGCAATAACTGCCGAACTTAATCTCTCTTATCTTTAAAGGAGAGGCAGTTTCAGAGGAGCAGAATATCTTCCCCATCAATAGATGTAGATTTGCTACATCATGTGAGCACACTTCACTTCTAAATTAATATGAAACAAATATAAAGGTATGTTATCAGGCACTCGCAGGAAATAAAGAAGTAGAACACCAGACAACAGAAAAACAACATACATGAGTGGCTTACCCAGGATTTGAACACTGGACCTTCCGTGCGACAACCCCGCCTAGCCATGCAAGCGAATCACACTATCCGCTCTGCCATCTACGCATCATCAAAAAAATGATGTTTCAATGGCAGGTCAATAGTGCGAACCACAATACACGACACCAGAAGTCCTCCATGGGCAGTTCAGCCTATTAATGACGCAATCACTTCTGTTGTATTTCTATCAAGCAGTATAGGCCGAATCCAACAAGACCCTTAGGACCTTAATACTGTGTCCAGTAAATAATAGTAGACTAGAACAGTGAGAACAGGATAGTGGGTAGGTTTGGTATTGTACAAACATTTATTACAAATAAGGGAGGGAAACCTAGGCCTGTAAACAGTAAATTAATATGAAACAAATATAAAGGTATGTTATCAGGCATCATTTTTTGATGATGCGTAGATGGCAGAGCGGATAGTGTGATTCGCTTGCATGGCTAGGCGGGGTTGTCGCACGGAAGGTCCAGTGTTCAAATCCTGGGTAAGCCACTCATGTCTGTTGTTTTTCTGTTGTCTGGTGTTCTACTTCTTTATTTCCTGCGAGTGCCTGATAACATACCTTTATATTTGTTTCATATTAATTTACTGTTTACAGGCCTCAGGTTTCCCTCCCTTATTTGTAATAAATGTTTGTACAATACCAAACCTACCCACTATCCTGTTCTCACTGTTCTAGTCTACTATTATTTACTGGACACAGTATTAAGGTCCTAAGGGTCTTGTTGGATTCGGCCTATACTGCTTGATAGAAATACAACAGAAGTGATTGCGTCATTAATAGGCTGAACTGCCCATGGAGGACTTCTGGTGTCGTGTATTGTGGTTCGCACTATTGACCTGCCATTGAAACATCATTTTTTTTGATGATGCGTAGATGGCAGAGCGGATAGTGTGATTCGCTTGCATGGCTAGGCGGGGTTGTCGCACGGAAGGTCCAGTGTTCAAATCCTGGGTAAGCCACTCATGTCTGTTGTTTTTCTGTTGTCTGGTGTTCTACTTCTTTATTTCCTGCGAGTGCCTGATAACATACCTTTATATTTGTTTCATATTAATTTACTGTTTACAGGCCTCAGGTTTCCCTCCCTTATTTGTAATAAATGTTTGTACAATACCAAACCTACCCACTATCCTGTTCTCACTGTTCTAGTCTACTATTATTTACTGGACACAGTATTAAGGTCCTAAGGGTCTTGTTGGATTCGGCCTATACTGCTTGATAGAAATACAACAGAAGTGATTGCGTCATTAATAGGCTGAACTGCCCATGGAGGACTTCTGGTGTCGTGTATTGTGGTTCGCACTATTGACCTGCCATTAAAACATCATTTTTTTGATGATGCGTAGATGGCAGAGCGGATAGTGTGATTCGCTTGCATGGCTAGGCGGGGTTGTCGCACGGAAGGTCCAGTGTTCAAATCCTGGGTAAGCCACTCATGTCTGTTGTTTTTCTGTTGTCTGGTGTTCTACTTCTTTATTTCCTGCGAGTGCCTGATAACATACCTTTATATTTGTTTCATATTAATTTACTGTTTACAGGCCTCAGGTTTCCCTCCCTTATTTGTAATAAATGTTTGTACAATACCAAACCTACCCACTATCCTGTTCTCACTGTTCTAGTCTACTATTATTTACTGGACACAGTATTAAGGTCCTAAGGGTCTTGTTGGATTCGGCCTATACTGCTTGATAGAAATACAACAGAAGTGATTGCGTCATTAATAGGCTGAACTGCCCATGGAGGACTTCTGGTGTCGTGTATTGTGGTTCGCACTATTGACCTGCCATTAAAACATCATTTTTTTGATGATGCGTAGATGGCAGAGCGGATAGTGTGATTCGCTTGCATGGCTAGGCGGGGTTGTCGCACGGAAGGTCCAGTGTTCAAATCCTGGGTAAGCCACTCATGTCTGTTGTTTTTCTGTTGTCTGGTGTTCTACTTCTTTATTTCCTGCGAGTGCCTGATAACATACCTTTATATTTGTTTCATATTAATTTACTGTTTACAGGCCTCAGGTTTCCCTCCCTTATTTGTAATAAATGTTTGTACAATACCAAACCTACCCACTATCCTGTTCTCACTGTTCTAGTCTACTATTATTTACTGGACACAGTATTAAGGTCCTAAGGGTCTTGTTGGATTCGGCCTATACTGCTTGATAGAAATACAACAGAAGTGATTGCATCATTAATAGGCTGAACTGCCCATGGAGGACTTCTGGTGTCGTGTATTGTGGTTCGCACTATTGACCTGCCATTGAAACATCATTTTTTTGATGATGCGTAGATGGCAGAGCGGATAGTGTGATTCGCTTGCATGGCTAGGCGGGGTTGTCGCACGGAAGGTCCAGTGTTCAAATCCTGGGTAAGCCACTCATGTCTGTTGTTTTTTCTGTTGTCTGGTGTTCTACTTCTTTATTTCCTGCGAGTGCCTGATAACATACCTTTATATTTGTTTCATATTAATTTACTGTTTACAGGCCTCAGGTTTCCCTCCCTTATTTGTAATAAATGTTTGTACAATACCAAACCTACCCACTATCCTGTTCTCACTGTTCTAGTCTACTATTATTTACTGGACACAGTATTAAGGTCCTAAGGGTCTTGTTGGATTCGGCCTATACTGCTTGATAGAAATACAACAGAAGTGATTGCGTCATTAATAGGCTGAACTGCCCATGGAGGACTTCTGGTGTCGTGTATTGTGGTTCGCACTATTGACCTGCCATTGAAACATCATTTTTTTGATGATGCGTAGATGGCAGAGCGGATAGTGTGATTCGCTTGCATGGCTAGGCGGGGTTGTCGCACGGAAGGTCCAGTGTTCAAATCCTGGGTAAGCCACTCATGTCTGTTGTTTTTCTGTTGTCTGGTGTTCTACTTCTTTATTTCCTGCGAGTGCCTGATAACATACTTTTATATTTGTTTCATATTAATTTACTGTTTACAGGCCTCAGGTTTCCCTCCCTTATTTGTAATAAATGTTTGTACAATACCAAACCTACCCACTATCCTGTTCTCACTGTTCTAGTCTACTATTATTTACTGGACACAGTATTAAGGTCCTAAGGGTCTTGTTGGATTCGGCCTATACTGCTTGATAGAAATACAACAGAAGTGATTGCGTCATTAATAGGCTGAACTGCCCATGGAGGACTTCTGGTGTCGTGTATTGTGGTTCGCACTATTGACCTGCCATTGAAACATCATTTTTTTGATGATGCGTAGATGGCAGAGCGGATAGTGTGATTCGCTTGCATGGCTAGGCGGGGTTGTCGCACGGAAGGTCCAGTGTTCAAATCCTGGGTAAGCCACTCATGTCTGTTGTTTTTCTGTTGTCTGGTGTTCTACTTCTTTATTTCCTGCGAGTGCCTGATAACATACCTTTATATTTGTTTCATATTAATTTACTGTTTACAGGCCTCAGGTTTCCCTCCCTTATTTGTAATAAATGTTTGTACAATACCAAACCTACCCACTATCCTGTTCTCACTGTTCTAGTCTACTATTATTTACTGGACACAGTATTAAGGTCCTAAGGGTCTTGTTGGATTCGGCCTATACTGCTTGATAGAAATACAACAGAAGTGATTGCGTCATTAATAGGCTGAACTGCCCATGGAGGACTTCTGGTGTCGTGTATTGTGTTTCGCACTATTGACCTGCCATTGAAACATCATTTTTTTGATGATGCGTAGATGGCAGAGCGGATAGTGTGATTCGCTTGCATGGCTAGGCGGGGTTGTCGCACGGAAGGTCCAGTGTTCAAATCCTGGGTAAGCCACTCATGTCTGTTGTTTTTTTCTGTTGTCTGGTGTTCTACTTCTTTATTTCCTGCGAGTGCCTGATAACATACCTTTATATTTGTTTCATATTAATTTACTGTTTACAGGCCTCAGGTTTCCCTCCCTTATTTGTAATAAACACTTGACTTCTAGATGTCATAACAGGTCAGACTAGAAACAGACCCAATGCTCATTGTTACCCACATGGTCATTTAAGAGTTATAAGAATATAAACCAATAAAAACGGTTCACATGAAACAAAGGACGTTTCGGGTTTTACCCTTCGGCAGCCACAAACAGGTGACAAGGACAAGAATTACATACAGGTACTACAAAAACATACAATGATGAGAAACATCATTTTGCATAAATTCTGGTAGTTTTTCTCTCTTTTTCATTCTTCTTTAGTCGTTGTTTTTTCGATCTATCTTCTTATTTTTTTGTTTTGGTTCGTTTCGTATCCTTTTGCATCTCTTTAAATTGTCGCTATCTTATACGTCACTTCCTTAGACGTTTTGTTGGACTAAGCACAACTGTCTTCTATTCCAAGTATCTACGGATCTAGCTAAGTGTCCTTTTAATTGTTCCGAAGTTTTGTTCATTCTTTTTTGTCGTTTCTTTGATTATTTAATTTCTTGTTTCGTTATTTCTTTCAGATTTTATGATTTTCTTGTATTATTATTGTTCTTCTTTCGCTCATCACTGTGTGTGTTTTCTTTTTCCATCTGCTTGTACCGCTCATTTGCTGTATGTTTCTCATCATCGTATGTTTTTGTAGTACCTATATGTAATTCTTGTCCTTGTCACCTGTTTGTGGCTGCAGAAGGGTGAAACCCGAAACGTCGCTTGTTTCATGTGAACCGTTAATTTGTAGAACTGATTCAATACCGTTTTATTGGTTTATATACTTATATTCCTTACCAGTTTTACAGCTGCCCCTTAATTCATTTGAGAGTTAAACAAAGACAGGTTTACAGTAAGCAAAACTTTTTTATCGGAATGGCTAAGAGGTATGGCGTCCACCTCATTTTCTAAAGATACCGTGTTTGATTCCTAGTAGAGGGAATTTACTTTATGAAAATCATTTTTGAGAACCAGTGGTTCTAATGATGTCATACTCTCCCCTGGTTTGCTTGGTAGTCCATGGTAGTGAGATCGGAATCGTGCCTTCTCGGATAAGAACAAATCCCTCGGCAGTTGGAAATCGTAAAAAGTAGGCCGTAGCAAATTATAGAAATTAGAAACCTTCCCACCACATAAAACAAAACAAAACTATACAACTCCAGGGAAAATGTTTTTAAAACAATTACACACCTCATCTGCCTCTTATCTCAAGGTAGCGGTTGATTCAGATGAGCATATACCTCTCAAATTAGCAGACATGGTGAGTGGCTGTTAAAAGAAATGTCTTAATCTAAGTTTTAAGAAGCCACGCCAGCAAACAGTCATTGTAGAATGCTATGTCAAATCATCGTCCTAGCAACCTGACGGCGTTGTAACGCGTTGTGATCAGTACTGAAATATATAGGATGGCTGTGTAGTTATAGGGCTAAGGTTTATCAAACAATTTACTAAAGAATTCTATGGTGTTGCTCATTAAACGACCAGTGATGTTTGTTTCAGCAAGGAATTAATATACTATCACATGGTAGTGAAGCTGATAATTTGGTTCCCTGATGAATAGTATATAACCTTTCCCGGAGTACTAATGCACAATTTACTCTGCTGTGAATTAAAAAAGTAATGTTGTTCTTAAGAACACAGCACGATTAAATAATACATTGACTGAAGTATCAAATATCGGATGCTAGACTGGATACATGTATATCAATACTGACAAGTTGCTTCTGATTTCGAATTCAAAGTTTTCATGCTGGATAGTGATAATTGTGAGACGTTGATCTGAATGCTGATTTCTAGACAATAACGCAAATGTATTACTAGAAATATGAATACTGAAGATGTTCCACAATTTACAACGAAGATTTCAACAGTTTTAGTTTTAATTCTGATGAAAACATTACAACATAATAATCTGACGATGGCTTTGTCTGAAGATAAAACTTCTGTATGTACGCAGATTGCCAAATCTCTTTCCGCTAAATCGTACACAGTAGTTCTAACAACGAAGATGCTGATTACTAGATCCTCTTTAGACCTAACAGGAACATTGACTGCTTAAGTACTATGTTTCAAGAATAATCATTTTCTTCCTTTCAATCATTCATCTATCATACTAGAATTCAGCATCTTATTATTTTCTTTCATTCGTCATGCAGCGTTACGAGTAACCACGTGGTCCAAAGTGTGCGTAATTTAACTATTCTGACTGGACTAGGGCAGAGTAACGATTACACTGGACAACAAATTTTGACTTTTTGTATGTATCTAAGATTAAACCAAGTTACCTTTTTGTTCTTTGGGCTGCTGAATATGAAAATGACCGTTAAAACACCAGATTAGCTCTAGTTTTTTAAATATCTATAAAACAAGTTTTACACATTTCCACATACCATATGATAATGATGCTCATAGCAGAAATGATTCACAGCGACGCCTTTTTGCCTGCTGCTTGCAATGAGTTTCTGGAGCATCTCTCACAAGGTTTCAACAATAGTCTGCTAGCATTGCTGCATTCCATTTCCCTTGGTACCTTTTTTCGAAGGTAGTATTGTCCTGATGAAATCGTTCCCCATGCTCGTCACTGACAGCACCGCAATTAGCAGGGAAGAAATCCAGATGAGAGTGTAAAAAGTGTAATTTCAAAGACATGTTGCACCCTAGTCTCTCGTAGTGCTGCAAGACGGTTTCTACAAGCTCCTGGTAATTGTCAGCCTTATTGTTTCCTGGAAAGTTTGTGGCCACTTGCTGGAAAGCATTCCAAGCTAACTTTTCATCACCTGTGAGGATATCATCAAAACGCCGATCTCGAGCTGACGTGTCTGTGGACCGACAAATGCACCTTCCTTGATTTTGGCCCCGCTAAGTCTTGGAAATTTATCACGGAGGTATAAAAATCCTGCCCCATTTCGATCCATGGCCTTTACAAAACTCTTCATTAGTCCAAGTTTGATGTGGAGAGGAGGGAGCAAGATCTTGTGGGATTCTACAAGTGGTTCGTTAAGTGCATTCTTTTTCCCCGGTTCAAGTGATTGTCGTTGGGGCCAATACATTTTCTTGTACAGTTGACATTCAAAAATCCGGCAACCTCCGGACCTGAGGAGTGCCGGATTGTTGAAAATGCCGGATTTTTTATGGTTATATATGCCGTACATATTTAACAGAAAATGACTACCTGTACAGTCCTTTAAAGAAAGAAAATTAAAAACTAAATGATCTGCGATGGACAACGCACGATGTTTACGTTTTACACCACTTCTATTATTTGCTGAATCCATAATGGGGCTATACAGCATCAAATAAATGATAAATTGAGAAGGAATGATCAGGAATGCCTGTTAACACGTGCAAGCAAGACCCAACAGTTGCACCAAAACATAAACGGCTCCAGAAAACAGTGGCGCGCCAACGTGGTAAATTAAAAAATGCGCTCCGAAATCCATGCCAAAAATCTGAAGGAACCGGATTATCGATGACCGGATTTTTGAATGTCAACTGTAGTGGGAAGTCCTGGCATCAAGATGGCAATGAGCTTCAGGTCACCACAAATCTGCCACTTATACTTGTCATAGTTGTAACAGTTGTTTAATGTTGTTGTACGTTTCTTTCATGTGGACTGCATACCCGAGTGGAACAGATGGTAAAACGTTACCATTATGGAGCAGCACAGCGTTTAAGCTCAACTTGGACCGAATCAATGAATAGCCTCCAATCGTCGTCTTTTTAGTTGATGTGTAGTGCTGCCATCATAGGTGGAGCGGTATACCGCCATCTTCGTTTTCTTACCAACCTCTCTCTTGCTGAGGAATCTTCGATTTAAGGCCTGAAAAAGTCTCCCAGCTGCTGCTTTTCGAGTGGCTAACTCTTCTTTGATGCCCCCCTTTCGGTCTATAATAGCTCTGAGATATTTAAAGTGGTCGACCTGCTCCAGGACCTGTTCTCCTAGCTTAATCTGATGTCTTCTTTCCTCTCGTGATATCACCATGGATTTTGTTTTAGAGCTGCTTATGACCATCCCTCTCTTCTCCAGCTCTTCCTTCCAGACTTGCAGGTTGGGTTGGAGACGTGCCTCTGATTCAGCAATCAGGGCAACATCATCAGCAAATGCCAGCTCTGAAATACAGACCTGTCTCATCTTCCAGTATCCCACTGAATAGTTGCTTGTTATCTCCTTACATGCCTTGATAAAATCGTCCATGAGGAGTATGAAAAGATAAGGTGACAGGATATCACCTTGTCTTACACCAGTGGTGGTCCTGAACTCTTCTGACTTATGGTTTGCTGTATTTACATAATTTCTGAAAGACTTGTAGAATCTCTGTATAGCATGAATCAGAGGTTTTGGAATGTTCTGCCTTTGTTAATGCGCTTTCCAGTTAGCTACCTTAAGGCTGCAGTAACTGTCTTTTGAAAAATGGACTGAGAATCTGACACAATGACTGCTTCTGTAAATGAAGTTTCAGTTAGCCCCCTTAAGGTTGCAGTAACAGCTTCTACCTCCATTCTCATGCTTGTTATCTTGTCAGACCATCTATGTTCTTCGACGATTCTGCCCTGTACCCTAGCAGAGAAGCTTCAGCCTTATTTTTTTTCACCACAATCCACTGACTATTATGTATACACAATGACATAATTATTCCCGCCATGAACATGTACCAGTAGATTAATTTCCAGTTCTACTTTCATATTGCCCCAAGTTCTACACTCTCTGCTAAGGATGATTACTTGCCCGTAGTTAATCTAGTTCTCATCTGACACATTCCACTCTTCCCCTTTGACTATATTTTCAACTGTGGCCACCTGCTTGATCGTTGCCTCTGCTTGTGCAATCCAGGACATCTCTCTCATATTCTTGCTCCCTTAATGTCAGATGTGTTTCAATACACCGGTTCCGTTTGTCAGTGGTTACTCACATATAAGCTTTTGCCTGGGCAATCGCATTTATGGATCTAATCTATGAGATATTGGCTTTAACGGAAACGTAGACAATAGAAAAGAAGTTATGGATGTCAATGGCGACACCAGGCTCTACAGTAGAGTCCCCACGTCTGAAAGAGCTAAAGGGTCGTGGGTTGTATTGTGGCTTAAACCAAAAGTATAAAATCAAGGAATGGAAATTTGTATCGGAGCGCATTAGGTGCTAATAATAAAAGAAGGAGAAACCATAGTCAAAGTATTCACTGTTTATAGACCAAATGAAAATGAGCGAGCAGAGATCAAGGAGGAATTATCATGAAACGTCATGAAAAATACACATTTAAAACTACGTGAAAGAATGATCAATCAAAATCTGTGTTCTGCTACAGCCACAACAGTAACATCAGACTTCTGTAGGGTTAATGTTCATCTGTTCAACCAGCTGTTTAGTGACTTGGAAGACTGCAGAAAGACGAGTGGCAACCACCAATGGCTATTGCTGAAGCATCTGCCCTAAGATAGACAGATTTGTCTAAATCAGAAAGCATCCAAAATTGGCTACTTGAAAACAAAATTCTTAATTTTATCTAAATTAATTTGACACTTATTTGTACAAATCACTCTATTAGGCCTTCCTTTCTCTGTTAGTGATGTTAGTTTTTGGGCCCTGTAATTTCAATAATCTTGATTCTACTACTATTGGCCCCTCTGGCATCCTATTTTTTCAGCCTCAGAAATGCTCTGCAGGGTAGCACATTGAAAGCCAGCAGAAACACTTCCCCAGGTTTTGATGGTGTACAATACCATTACCTTAAACAGCTCGACAACACAGCCAATATTAATATGATGAGCGATACCCTGAAACTTCCTGATACCGTGAGTAGCTATAGGCCTAAGAAAACAACATTTTGTAACGCTGGAACGTTTGCGTATAATGTGTACGGTTAGTAGGGTAAAAGAGAAACGGTAGCTGGCCTAAACATTAATCTGAAGAATAGAGAAGTCATGGCACTAAATGTGGCAATCTTGAGCCAATAACAGTAAAGAACCAGAAGTAAGAACAGACAGACACATTTACTTACCTAGGATGCATAGTACCTGATGGTGGAACAAGCAAGGACATTAACAACAGAATGAATAAAGCGAGAACAGCCTTTGCTATTCTCAACAACATTTGGAAGTCTTCCCAGTACAGCACGAATACCAAATTAAGACTGTATGAGAGCTATGTACTCTCTGTGCTTCTCTATGGTACGAAATGTTGGAGAGTAAAAATAGAAGGAAATGTCAAAACTGTCCTCCTTCCACACAATCTGGCAAAGGAAAATTCTCCGAATCTTTTGGCCAAACACCATCAGCAACCAAGAACTACTTATTCGGAGTAACCAGGAGGACATGCACACAGTCATAGCTGCCAGACGCTGGAGTTGGGTTGGCCACGTCCTCAGAAGGGACCCTGATACCATCACATGAACAGCTATGCTATGGACCCCCAAGGGAAAGCGAAAGAAAGGCCAAACAAAAACAACTTGACGGAGAGCTGTGGAAGCCGAGATGCAAAGAATGAACCAGGGTTGGGACACTGTACGAAGGATGGCCGCCGACCGAGCAAGGTGGAATCAATTTGTTGCTGCCTTACAGGACGCCACCAGACGTGATGGCCGCTGATTGCTTTGACGGTTGGCGGTTATGGATCGAAAAAGAAGGTAGCTGTCGCAATTGACCTAGGGGATGCGTATAACAGTGTTGACCTTGCAACATTAACACACTGTATAATGACATGTGGTGTAAACCTTTGTACACCTTGGTGGATATCAGCTGCCTTAATGGAGAGATCAGCTGCTTTTCGCTTGGGAACTTGGACATCATGACCAATGCGCATTTGCCCCGGCCTACGCCACGGTTCTCCACTATCACCACTGCTGTTTAATATCTACACAGCAAAAGTAGAAATCTTTCAACCAACAGGACTGGGACGAACATTAACTTTGGCAGATAGCACACTTATGTTCATAACTAGTTCAGACAGGCAGGAAAAGATCCAAGGCATACAAGAGTCGCTACAGACGTTTTCTAAATAGTGTGACGAAAGCGGATCAAAGGTCAATTCCAAAAAGGCTTGTGCGATGTGATGCTCTTTGAACAATTTCATCGAGAAAGTAGACCTTCCAGACATCACTTTCAATGGGCAGAACATTGAAAGGCAAGAGAGGCTGAAGTATCTGGGCTTAACGTTTGATCATGGGCTATCGTTCAAGTATCATGTCGAACTGATCATACAGAAACAGAAGTGCAAACGAGGACTGGCAGTCTTAAAAACGATGGCTGCTGCGCGCTTGGAACAGAGACTATTGTTTCTCCTGTATCATCAGATCGTGGTGTCAATTATCGAGTAATTGTTAGGAATACTCACGCTGTCAGTGTCACAATGTCAACGACTGGAACGCATTCAAAATGAAGGGATGCGACTAGTATTAGGCTGTGCGCGTGATACCCCTATTGTGACAATGAGATACTTGCTCGGACTGCTGTCGATTAGATCCAGATATGCTATGGCCCAGGCAAAAGCCTTTACGCGGGTAACCACCGACAGAAAAGACACCCCCTACAAGAGAACGTAGCCGACATCAAATTAGCAAGAATAAAGAGGGGGATGTTAAGGATAGCACGATTGGTCAGGTGACCAGGGTTGAAAATGTATCAAAGGGGGAAGAGTGGAGTAAGTCTGGAGAGAACTGGATAAACTGCCAGCTGGTCATCATTAGCCTTAGCAGAGAGCGCAGATCATGCTGCAATGGAAAAGCATAACTGGAGATTAATCAGCTGATAAGTGATTGTAATGGGGATGATGACGTCATTGTGTACACTGTTGGGTCAGTAGTGCGTGGTGAGAAATCAGGATGGTGCTTCTATGCGAGAATAAAGGACAGGATTGTCGCTGAACAGAGTGGAGCCTACATGACAACAACTTCCAGCATGAGAATGGAGGTAGAGGCTGTACTTGCTTCACCGAGGTGGTTGTCAGAAACTCCATCAACCAGGGCAGTTATATTGTCAGACTGCCAGGCCATGCTTCGGAAAGTTCAGAAAGGATGGCTGCGGCAGGAATGGAAAACATCAATAGAATCCTCAAGTCTTCAAGAACTGGTGTCTTCTTCTTCTTCTTCTTCTTCTTCTTCTTCTTTGTTCATCCTGAAAAGGACGTTGGTTGCGTTGTGAACGTTTACAGCGAAGCTGCGATATTTGCGCCTTTTGGCCGACACATTCGACTTCAGCACGGCATGTTTGGGACCGGGTTAGCCTTCCCTCTTCGATCCCTACTCACTCAGCCAGACTGCAGTGATGCAGCCTGTTTCCAGGACCACCACTTGGAGGTGGAGTAGGGTCTTGGTCAGCTCTGGTTCGCTGACCCTGACGCAAGTAGTCTAGCTATGGGCAGCTACTTGCATTCCTCAATGTTGACGCGTCTTAGGTCCCGAACTGGTGTGAATCTACTGTCCTGGTCATGCAGTGCCACGTAGCAATGATATAGCTGATAGACTGGCCTCGAGAGCACCCATAGTAGGGATACTGGACGTGGATAAAAGAGAGTACTAATGGCAATTAATGATCGTCTGCTAGATAACGAAACTGTAATGGATGAATGAACAAGACTGAGACTGTTGGAGTTTGGCATCAGACGTTGGATTAGCAGAAATGGACATGAGAGAGGATACATCCGTCGTATGTACAACCAGCGTGCCACAGATACAATTAGCATTCACTCTCTTCGACATTTGCTGACGGGGAATGAGCACCTATTGCTTTGCCTTAAGTGCAGTGAGGTCGATTCTGATTAACAACAACAACAACAACAACAATAACAAAAAGCTGACACAAGCAGAAGAGAGGGGCGTATACCCATGGTCAGTGATGACTCAAGGGGCTATTACTATTTGTTTAAACTTAAGTTTCTGCTAACACGTGACAAAAGTTGTTTTTAAAACTGTTGTATTTTTAACGTGGCGATGCCCCATAAATGTTGATTGGTTGTACCCGCTTGTTTTCTGTCGGAAAGTTATTTGAAATGTAACAGACGTCAGGTGTAAAATAAACAAGTTGTTTATTTGTGTCAGAATATATTAGTCTGCGCGCGTTTCCTTTGAAGACATCGGCAACAATGATTTCATTACGATTTCTATGAATGCATTATTCTATCTAAGCGACTGGTTCGTAATCTGTTTTATTTCAACCCCGTAACAGGACAGATGTTAAATTTTCCATTAACAAAAATACAACAGTTGGCACGTAGCTGTGGAATAGTGGTTCTATAATAAGTCTTTCAAACTGTTCTGTTTAATACATGCGTTGTAGAAAGTTGATGTTCATCTAGATATTTCCTACAGCAAGTGGTTTACGCAGGAAAAACTATTTCAATCATTCTCACGGTCTCATTTTCTCCCCTCCTCTGTGTGTATGTGTGTGTCTCTCTCTCTCTCTCTCTCTCTCTCTCTCTCTCTCTCTCTCTCTCTCTCTCTCTCTCTCTCTCTCTCTCTCTCTCTCTCTCTCTCTCTCTCTCTCTCTCTCTCTCTCTCTCTCTCCTCTCTCTCTCTCTCTCTCTCTCTCTCTCTCTCTCTCTCTCAATATATATAAATATATATATATATATATATATATATATATATATATATATATATATATATATATATATATATATATATATATATATATATAATAATATATAAATATATATATAAATAGTATTTATTTATATATATTTATATATATTTATATATTTATATATATAAATGTCCTCCACGTGGAGAATTTAGCTTCGGTTTTCTAATTCCCTGAAGTAATAATTGTACGCTAACATTGACACATCGCTAACATTGACATATCGCTAACATTGACATATCGACACAAAGTGAACATTCTACTTTTTGTTTGTATTACCAACGTTAGTGAATATACAGTTGTTATTGTATTATCTACTCTTGTTACCGTGACCTCTCACTTGTGTTATTGTTCTGTTGTCTAATGTTCTACTTGTTTATTTGTCACAAGTGCCTGAAACATACCTTTATGTGTATTTTGTTTACAGTTTACAGGCCTCGGGTCTCCCTCTTTATTTATTTAAATGTACACATGCAAACATTCTCTCTGTCCTGTACGGTTCTCTTTAATGTATGATTGACTAGACAGAATATTCAAGTCTTTGTCTTGTGTAATCTGACTATACTGTATCGGGGTACGG
Source organism: Oreohelix idahoensis (assembly GCA_024509875.1). Classification (NCBI taxonomy): domain Eukaryota; kingdom Metazoa; phylum Mollusca; class Gastropoda; order Stylommatophora; family Oreohelicidae; genus Oreohelix; species Oreohelix idahoensis. The sequence continues at coordinate 149,740 of JAMPIV010019827.1, read as the reverse complement.
CAGAATTGATTGCGTCATTAATTAAGCTGGACTGCTCCTATGTACTCATCCTGTGTTACGTGTTGATAATCGTTTAATGACCCCTGTACCAGAACCACTATTCTTGTGGTGCTTAGTTGGCTGGGATGATAAGCCTTTCGCTTCTGTAAGTAGGTGGTGTTGCCGTTCAGATGCTCCTAGGTTTGATTCACCGGTAAGCCGGAAAGTCCTGTACTGTTGTGACGAATTCAGTCGTGCAATTTTTATAAATCTTATTCACCCCGGCAATATCTCTTTATTTCTTAATTTTTCTCACTCATCGTCCTATTATTTGACATATTTATTGCCCTTACATTCTTTAACTGTGACCACTCCCCATACGTAGTTACGTTACGCCAAGTAAAGGTAAGGGATCCCGTTACACGCCCATTGAGAAAGAATTTGAGCAGAGTACCCAACACTCAGCATTGGATAACCCGTTCCTCAACTCGAGATTTCTGTGTAGTAAAGCAGAGTTACGAAAAGCGAAGTTGGAAGACATTGCCCTAGCGCCTTACTCTGAACAGAGTCAGATCAAGATAACCCGTGTCTCAGATGGAACTTTCCACAAAGAAGATGGAATTATTTATCGACGGACGAGGCAGAGAAAACAGCTTTTGATGCTTCTACTCTTAAAAAGACCTACCGTTATGAAAGCGGCTCATGCATCCTCATCAGGGGAACGTGTTCCTGTGGGAGCTACTGTGAATAACATTCTAGAGGTTTACTTTAGGCCCAAACGATGGGCAGACGTTAACAACTGTACACATGGCCAAGCGAGCAATTCAAACACTCGCCAACGGTATAATAAGGAGAAGAACGCTGTTATCCAGAACGACAGTAGAAGAAGGCACAAGTCATATAAGCAAGCAAGCCCTCACTAAGATATTTAATATTACATCTTATATGTCAGGGTATCTGTGACGTGCAATTTGTATAACTCTCATTCACTCCTGCAGTCTCTTCATTTTTCTCACTCATCGCCCTGTTATTTGGTATATTAATTGCCCTTTAATTCTTTTACTGTGACCGCTCCCCAGACGTAGTTATATTCCGGAAGGTAAGCTATGGTATTATCGAAACAAAACCCACTCATTATCACCGGTCAGCGGTAGTACGTTAATCTCTTTGAGTCGCTGGTCACTATTGATAGGAGACGATCATCGTTTGACAATATGATCTCGTACGAGGATGAAAAGGAAGCCAATATTATCCACCTGAGAAATCAGTCTGGAGAATTCACACACACGCACAGGTGATATGGAGATAATTGTTATCGCTGGGCCTGTCTCGGTATCAATATTATCGATAATCAGTCAGAGGAAGACAATATTTGAAGGTAGCATATGGGCATCAAATAAGTACCCAGATTTGTTTGTGGGTTGGTCGAAATATTATTGCATTATTAAAAAGAGGCCACGCGATGGAATTTTAAAATGTAATATTTTAAACACGTGGGGGATATTTTGAATTAAAACACTCCATCCCAGATGGTGGTAAAGAGCTTACCATTGGTTTGATTTGAAAGCCGGAATTATGACAGGATAAAGAAAAGAGGGGCAGTACCTTTTTATTATTTATCTTCTGTTGTGTAACTGGCTATCGCCAGAGATAGTGGTTACAGACGTGACTTGTAAAACATGCGACCTCAAGCGAGAAGAAAAAAAAAAAAAAAAAAAAAAAAGGAACACTTCCTTATGTGTTATTTATGTTCATACAATACCAGAAACCTACCCACTGTTCTATACTATTGTCCTTTAGTCTTCTACTATTTACTGGACCCAGTATCAAGGTCTTTGTCTTGTTTGGACTGACACATACTGTTAATAGGAGAACAACAGAAGTGATTGCGTCATTAAGGGGCTGAAATGCCCACTGTATACTTCCGGTGTTATCTTGTGTTTCTTACTGATAAATAGCCAGTAAAGCATTTTTTTTTTTTTGGGGATGCCTAGCTGGCCGTGGGGTCAGTGTGATTCGCGTGATAGCTAGGCGGAGTTGTCGTACGGAAGGTACGGGGTTCGAACCCTGGATAAGCCACTCACGTCTGTTGTTTTTCTGTTGTCCAAGTGTTCTACTTCTTTATTTCTTACGAGTGCCTGAAAACATACCTTTATGTTTGTCTAATATTAATTTACTGTTTACAGGCCTCGGGTTTCCCTTCCTTATGTGTTATTTATGTTCATACAATACCAGAAACCTACCCACTGTTCTATACTATTGTCCTTTAGTCTTCTACTATTTACTGGACCCAGTATCAAGGTCTTTGTCTTGTTTGGACTGACACATACTGTTAATAGGAGAACAACAGAAGTGATTGCGTCATTAAGGGGCTGAGTTGCCCACTGTATACTTCCGGTGTTATCTTGTGTTTCTTACTGATAAATAGCCAGTAAAGCATCTTTTTTTGGGGATGCCTAGCTGGCCGTGGGGTCAGTGTGATTCGCTTGATAGCTAGGCGGAGTTGTCGTACGGAAGGTACGGGGTTCGAACCCTGGGTAAGCCACTCACGTCTGTTGTTTTTTCTGTTGTCCAAGTGTTCTACTTCTTTATTTCTTACGAGTGCCTGAAAACATACCTTTATGTTTGTCTAATATTAATTTACTGTTTACAGGCCTCGGGTTTCCCTTCCTTATGTGTTATTTATGTTCATACAATACCAGAAACCTACCCACTGTTCTATACTATTGTCCTTTAGTCTTCTACTATTTACTGGACCCAGTATCAAGGTCTTTGTCTTGTTTGGACTGACACATACTGTTAATAGGAGAACAACAGAAGTGATTGCGTCATTAAGGGGCTGAGTTGCCCACTGTATACTTCCGGTGTTATCTTGTGTTTCTTACTGATAAATAGCCAGTAAAGCATCTTTTTTTGGGGATGCCTAGCTGGCCGTGGGGTCAGTGTGATTCGCTTGATAGCTAGGCGGAGTTGTCGTACGGAAGGTACGGGGTTCGAACCCTGGGTAAGCCACTCACGTCTGTTGTTTTTCTGTTGTCCAAGTGTTCTACTTCTTTATTTCTTACGAGTGCCTGAAAACATACCTTTATGTTTGTCTAATATTAATTTAAGGCTCAGTTTGGCCACTGTGAAAGTACTGTTGAATGCATGCGAATGTCCAGTATAGTGTTGTGAAAGATACAGCGTCAAACTGCTGGTATAATTGTATGCAGGCCTTGGTTGGCCGCAACGACGCTGGCATATGTGTAGATAACTTGAGGTATAGAAGATGATGTGAAGAGTGAGTAAATCTCAATGAATGCGAATGCGTGTTGTAAAAGGTTCGTTGAAGTTCGAAACAAGCATCATAATGACATCACAGTCTATAGCTAAACGTGCAGGACATCATAGAGTTCTGTGAACACCTCTGACGTTTACAGGACTTTAATACGCCAAAGAATGATAGATACGCCGACATCAATGTAAGGCAGTTACGAAACAGTGCATGGCATAAATCATACTCGTGTTCATCATCAAACTATGCATGAATATAATAATAAGCTGATCTTGTATAATCCACTCTTGTCAGCTACGTCAAAGTACATACAATATAGGAGTTTAGCTTACTCCTCTCTTATATCAATCAGACAAATATGTGGTTGGGTCTACATCAGGCCGCGCAACATGGCGGGCTTACAGATAATAATAATGACGAAGGCCTCTGTGATATTCTTCAACAAACAAGGGGAGTCACACCTTGTAAACGGTATTGCCGGCATAGCGGGATACAAACAATATATATAAAGTACCTTTGGACCTGCACTAACCTAGTGCATAATATTAGGAAACAGTGTCAGCTTCTTTTCAAATGTACCAAGGTGTATGTTTCCCGCCCAGGGAAGAATCATATGCAGGCTACAAAATAAGGCACGTAAGATTCTTGCAAATGGGGAAACAGTTCTAATAGTAGATTACCTTACTGTCCCTTCAGAATCACAATCACCATCACTTCAATAGCCCTGACCATTCAGATAACTCTGACATTCCTGTCACTGCCCTTCTGTCATGTGCCGGCGACGACCGAACTCGCTTCTCGTTGGAGAATCGTCTCATTTTTCAAATGGTCGTTTTATCTCCTGCTGGCTTGAATATCCAGCATCATTTTGCATAATGCTGGTGGCTTCTGTCTCTGTTTCATACTTTATTTCTTCTGTTGTCCTTTTTCTTTCTATCCTTGTTTTTGCTTTGGTTCGTTTCGTGTCCTCAATTATCTTTTCCCAGCCGTCACTAGCTCATACGTCACTTCCGCATCACGCCTCATTTTTTCAGCCATCTTGAATGTTTCTTTCTGGGATTCAGCTAAGTGATTTTTTACTTGTTTTAATAGTGTTGTTCATTTCTGTCTTCGCTTCGTCGATTAATTACTTTCCTGTTTCGACATGTCTTTCTGGTTTTACGATTTTCTTGCATTATTACTGTTATCGTTTCGTTCATCACCGTCATTTCATCTGCTTGTATCGCTCATTCGGCGATTTCCTCATCATCGTTGATTCTTTTAGCACCTATATGTAGTTCTTGTCCTTGTCACCTGTTCGTAACTGTGGCTGACGAAGGGTAAAACCCGAAACGCCCCTTGTTTCATGTGTACCGTTTACTTGTAAAACTGATTTCATACTATATTATTTTTTTATTTATATATCTGTGACTGGATTAAGATGCCATCATATGTATATATTTATTATCATTTGTAATAAGTGTATGTATACTTATACGTGCCAAATCAGGCACAAGCCACTTGCCGCTGTCCAATCCAAATTTTCCCAATAATTTAACTGAAAGAATTGTGATTTTCATCATTTCGCCTATTAATATACGCTCAGGGAGAGTAAAAATTCAGAGAAATGAATCGACGACGGGGAGCGGGAAGGGTGCATGATTAATATCAGGAAAGCAAAGACTTAGCAGCGGAATTTGTTCTTTTATTCCCTTTACAGAGGGAGCCGTGCCGGTGTAATGGTTTCCACACTGCGCCGGCGATCGGGTTATCCCGGTTCCAGTCCTGGCGAGGACATTTGAAGTAGTGCCTATGACCAGTGTAACCGCGCTTTTTACAGATTATGAGTCCGTGGGTAAGTCGTTAATGATCGGGTAACTTCTGTATAAATACTGTGTGACAGTTTGCAGGTTCAGTATTGTTTCTTACTATCTGACAAGTTAGTTAACTAGCCGTCTGCTAGAGATGTTTATTCTTATAGATGTGTAACAAGTTCGTTCATCTCTCGATAGTTGATATTGTATTCTACAGTGGTGTACTAATTAATAAAATTGGAACTTTAAATTCAACTTGACAAAATCTGCATAATTCAGCCGAGTCAAATTACATAGTTTATTTACATAAAACATTATGAACAAATGCAGCCGGTACCAAATCAATTTCTTTCGTTTAAAGGTGATTTCTATATGTACCAGTATTTTCCGGTCTCTCACTATGAGCGTGTAAGATACAAAAATCCCGTGTGGCTTCAAGAAATAGGCTACCTTGACCTTCATCTACATAAGGTTTGTCAAAAGTAGTTGAGCATTTGTTTTCTTAACTAAATTCGATATTTCTCCAGCTTCTGGCCTTTCGACTGAATTCCTTCCCCTAACAAAATTATTTATAGCTGGGAACTGAGATGTACTTACTTGAGTTACTATCTTACTCCGTCTTTGCTCCTAGTTCAGAATATATCAACTGACGCTATTCTGTTCTGTGAATGATAGTATTAAACTGTATCACAACATAACTTCATTTTGAAGAACTTCAAGAATCAAAACTTAGAAATGCCTTGGCAACTCAACACACATGTACAGACACAACCTTCGCCTAGGCCTTCTATCCGGAACTCTCCTTAGGATTTTTAAATTTTAGTTAGCAGGAAGGTGGTGTGAGTTCTTGCCACCGTCGATGACTTCGATTGGTGCTACTAAAATGTATGAACTTATTTCATTGGGCACGTATAATGCCTGGGTAGTAGGCCTTTCTGACACACCAGTGACTGGAATAACCTGATCGGCTCCTGAGCCGACCCAGCTGTAATGGATACGTTCGAAATCGGCGAGTATCAGCCTGAATGGCGAGATGACACCTGTCAGTGTACAGGAAAAAAGGGATACTCACATAACATCAGTCTCAGGCTAGACAAATTAACCTGAGATTTCGCTTTGAGCATAGCGGGAGCACGATTAAAAAGATGGCGCACCATCTAAAGTTGGTGGTACGGACCGGAGAGACCATTTGAGGGACTACACTTCGTTACCAGCTGTATTACTATACTGTAATTTGAAGCGTTGGATCGACATAAAAAAACCCTACATTCAACGGGTTGTGAGGATACCTGCCTCCACCAGGAGCGGTTATCTCTTGGACTACTCAGGAGATGTGCCCTCGCCATAAAGAAGAACTGAAGTAAAAAGCAGCATCAACACCACATCACTTGGAAGCTAAATGGCATTTTTAGCAGGTCAATACAACAGAAATTTGTTGATTTATATTCTATAAAAATCAAACTCCTAAAGACGATCTAATGTCGATGAAAAGAACTTTTATTTTCAATAATCACCAGTTCATATTTATTTACATTTGTTCCAAAGTATTTGATCATTAAATTTGTTGTATGTTGTTACTTACAACTTCATAATTATTACAGAGAGAAGTGCATACTTGTGAAACAGCATCTTTAATATATACATGTGCATCTATAAAGCCAACAACATAAGAAGAATTTTACTGTTATATCAGTCCAGGACTTGTACGAGTTAAACTAAATCATTTGATACCTCTCAACAAGGTGGAGGGAAAGATAAATAGTAAACTCTTCTAAGACTCAATCAGCATTGTTTGAGATTTCTTTAATATCTTGTGAAAACTCCCTCGAGATAGAAGCTTCATCATTGTTCTATCTTCATCACTGCCAAGAGTAATCTTGTGGGAAGGTAGAAAAAATATATACTGTAGGTTTTGGCCATTGTTATACCATCACGACAGAGCAAGGGAAGGTAAGCTGGGACAAGAGCATAGCCACTCCTTGGTTGAAAACGGAGGCAAGTCCCATTGCTTATTACTGTTGTTTCACAAGTTAGTGCTTGAAAGAAAAATTGTGGGAACCACTGATTTAAATAGTGTAATTGAGTTGGATTTTTCTAAACAGAAACTTTTGCTACTACTGCCATCAAATAATCAGCCTGTAGACAAGTACATGTCCACATTTCTAAATAAACAGAAATTTGATCTTACACTTCTGTGGTGTTATTTTAATACATTCCAGGTGGTTATTGATCATTGCATTAGTCCTATTAGAGGAGCGATAATTTAAAATCTTCCACGTGGTAGCGAAGTAACAATTTTTAGACAAAAAGCACAGGAAAACCATATAATCTCTGTGTCACATAAGATGATAATACTGTTGTTAGATATAGCTGATTATAATTACAGTAAGTATAAGAAGTTATGCGGAGATCAAATTATCAAGCAACAGTGATAACAACTTACTTACTTAGTAGTTCCCCTTCTACCGTGAGGTGTAGAGTTTTGGAAGAGAGAGCGCCAGACTATCCTATCGGCTGTCTTCCTCCTGGCCTGGTTCCATTCTAGTCCTCGGTCCTTCAAAGATTGTCTAATGTTGTCCTCCCAGCAGACTCTGGGTCGTCCTGGGGGTCTGGATCTCTGGCTCTTTGTTTTCCATGCTTGTCGTGGTAGCCGATCTTCTCCCATTCTGCAGACAAGGCCAAACCATCGTAGTTGGGACTGTTCTACTTGGGTCTGCAGGGGGTGGGATTTTAGGCCTTGGCGTTTCGTCTGGTTGCGAACCATGACTCTTCTTGTTACTTCAACCACTTTCCTCAGATACCTCATTTCTGAGGTTTGGGTCTGCCTTTTATGGGTTTTAGTCATTGCCCATGACTCGCATCCATATGTCAAGACTGGGACATAGGTGGAGCGGTATACAGTCATCTTCGTTTTCTTACCAACCTCTCTTGCTGATGAATCCTTGATTTATGGCCTGAAAAAGTCTCCCAGCTGCTGCTTTTCGAGTGGCCAACTCTTCTTTGATGCCTCCCTTTCGGTCTGTAATAGCTCCGAGATATTTGGTGATAAGAACACAATTGTAAAATACTAGGATACCATGCTAAAATGTTTGAACATACGATACTGGGTCTGATGCTGAAACCATCTCTATATGCAAATAATGTAATTGAATACCCCTACAAATTATTCCTACGAGATCAGATCATAGTGCATGTTCAAAACACGTTGAGAAGTTATTCTATATAACCACTGTCATTATACAGTCAAGCTCATACACAGGCCGTAGTCAGTCTTAGATGTTTCAGCTCAGCGCACAAGCTATGATGTTCTTGAAGAGATTCTTTCTCATCATTCTGACTTGCTGCATGACGACTAACCACGCGAAAGCTGCAAGTGAGATAGATAGATAGATAGATAGATAGATAGATAGATAGATAGATAGATAGATAGATAGATAGATAGATAGATAGATAGATAGATAGATAGATAGATAGTTAGATAGATAGATAGATAGATAGATAGATAGATAGATAGATAGATAGATAGATAGATAGATAGATAGATAGATAGATAGATAGATAGATAGATAGATAGATAGATAGATAGATAGATAGATAGATAGATAGATAGATAGATAGATAGATAGATAGATAGATAGATAGATAGATAGATAGATAGATAGATAACACCGGTATACACACATTTTCTTGCCTTAAATTTTATAGCTGTTCTTGGGTAATTTTGGGTTGCTGATTCCAAAAATGTAATCATAATTTTTCTATCAGCTCTAGTTTTTGAGATAACTAAGAATGACCATATTAGTAGGGCAATTGTTATATACAATCCTAGAGTTAGGTGCTATCAGTGGCATTTTGACTTTAGTCTGCATTCATGTTATATGTAATTACTGTGCATATATTACCAAAAATGTAATAAAACCTCATCACTAGCACTTGTTTAGTCAACACGCAAAAAGGATCTTTCCGAGGACTTCCTGGAAAGTGATATGCCCGGACAGTCACGCTTAAGGGTCAAACAGTAATCTGCCATCATGTGGGCATCCCAAAGTCCCTGGTATCTCTCTTCCATTGTTTTTATATCTTGGTGAAATCTTTCACCCTGCTCCTCACTAAAGTCGCCAAGATTCTCTGGAAATAAATGTAAATGGTTATGGAGGTAATGCAATTTCATGCTCATGTTGCATCCAAGTTCACAAAAACTCGACAGCATGTTTCCAACTAATTCAGAATAATTTTCTGCTTTAAAGTTACACAGAAAGTTTTGCACAACTAAAACAAATGATGACCAGGCTGTGGACTCTGTTTTGTTCATGGAATCAATAAAATTTGGATCGTTTATTAAATTTCTAATTTGAGGTCCATCAAAAATTCCAGCTTTAAGTTTGTCTATGCTCAATTCTGGAAACTTTCTGCATAAGTAATTAAAACAGGTACCATATTTTTTCAGTGCCTTAACAAATTGCTTCATCAAGCCAAGCTTTATATGTAATGGTGGCAGTAGAGCTCTTTTTCGATCAATGAGAGGCTTATTGACAATATTTTTTTCTCCAACTTTAACTTCATCCCTCAACGGCCACTGTTTCTTTGTCCAGTGCATATCTTTTGACCTGCTATCCCACAAACATATAAAGCATGGATATTTGGTGAATCCCATTTGTTGTCCAAGCAAGACGTTCATCATTTTAAAATCTACACAAACCATCCAGTTATGTTCTAAATACTTCAATTTTTCCAGAACTGTGCTTTTTGTAGCATACACCTCCTTCATTGTAGTAGAATGAGCAATTGGAATTGAGCCATATTTGTTACCATTGTGTAAGAGAACACCCTTTAAACTTCTTTTAGAGCTGTCAATGAAAAGTCGCCACTCATCTGGTGTAAAACTTTCACCCATTTTGTTAACAAGACCTCCTACATTAGTACAAAACACAAGGTTGTTTTCTTTACAAAAGAATGGAAAGCCAGATCCAACACTCAGAAAGCCAGATCCAAACCTCGGAAATGAGGTATATGAGGAAGGTGGTTGAAGTAACAAGAAGAGACATGGTACGCAACCAGACGATACGACAAGGCCTTAAATCCTACCCCCTGCAGACCCAAGTAGAACAGTCCCAATTAAGATGGTTTGGTATAAACATTTATTACACATAAGGAAGGAAACCCGAGGCCTGTAAACAGTAAATTAATATGAAACAAATATAAAGGTATGTTATCAGGCACTCGCAGGAAATAAAGAAGTAGAACACTAGACAACAGAAAAACAACAGACATGAGTGGCTTACCCAGGATTTGAACACTGGACCTTCCGTGCGACAACCCCGCCTAGCCATGCAAGTGAATCACACTATCCTCCCTGCCATCTACGCATCATCAAAAATGATGTTTCAATGGCAGGTCATCAGTGCGAACCACAATACACGACACCGGAAGTCCACCATGGGCAGTTCGGCTTATTAATGACGCAATCACTTCTGTTGTTTCTCTATCCTGCAGTATAGGCCAATCCAACAAGACAAGGACCTTAATACTGTGTCCAGTAAATGATAGTAGACCAGAACAGTGAGAACAGGACAGTGGGTAGGTTTGGTATTGTATAAACATTTATTACACATAAGGAAGGAAACCCGAGGCCTGTAAACAGTAAATTAATATGAAACAAATATAAAGGTATGTTATCAGGCACTCGCAGGAAATATAGAAGTAGAACACCAGACGATAAATAGATAAATAGATAGGTAGATAGATAGATAGATAGATAGATAGATAGATAGATAGATAGATAGATAGATAGATAGATAGATAGATAGATAGATAGATAGATAGATAGATAGATAGATAGATAGATAGATAGATAGATAGATAGATAGATAGATAGATAGATAGATAGATAGATAGATAGATAGATAGATAGATAGATAGATAGATAGATAGGTAGATAGATAGATAGATACATAGATAAATAGATAGATAAATAGATAAATAGATACGACATATAAGACAGATAGATAAATAAATAGAGTGGTAGACAGAAAGATAGACAGATATATAGACATTTATACATAAGTTTAGACAAACAGAATACAGGCAGACAGACGGAAGGACGGAGGGATGGAATAGATTATCCATCCTTTATGTCGTTTTTAAATGGTTTGTTTTCTTTCTTCTAAGCTATCGAAATGCTCTTAACTATCTTTGAAAGAAACAGTTCAACTAAAATACTCGTATGAATTTTTAAAACTGAATAGCGTAACTATGCTGTTTTGAATAAGAGGCTGGGACCTAAGACGCGTCAACAGTGAGGAATGCAGTCAGCGACCCATAGCTAGACTGCGTGCGTCAGGGTCAGCAAACCAGAGCTGACTAAGACCCTACTCCACCTACAAGTGGTGGTCCTGGAAACAGGCTCCATCACATCAGTCTGGCTGAGTAAGTAGGGATCGAAGAGGGAAGGCTAACCAGGTCCAAAAAATGCCGTGCTGAAGTTGGATGTGACGACCGAAAGGTGCAAGTATCGCAGCTTCGCTGTAAACTGACACAACGATCCCAATGAACTTTTCAGGACGAACGAAGAAGAAGATAAGAAACTTTTGTCTATATAGTAACAGTTTCTGTGCTTCTCTATGGTGCGGAATGCTGGAGAGTCACAGAGAAGGAAATGTCAAAATTGTCCTCTTTTCACACAACATGCCTAAGAAAAATTCACCGAATCTTTTGGCCGAATACCATCACCAACCAAGATCTGCTTACTCGTAGCAAGCAAGAGGACATGCACACCATCATAGCTGGCAGACGCTGGAGCTGGGTTGGTCATGTCCTCAGAAGAGACCCCGATGCCATCACAAGAACAGCTATGCTTTGGACCCCTGAAGGAAAGCAAAAGAGAGGCCGACCAAAAACAACTTGGCGGAGGACTGTGGAGGCTGAGATGCAAAGAATGAACCAGAGTTGGGGCACTGTACGAAGGATGGCCACCGACCGTGCAAAGTGGAATCAATTTGTTGTTGCCCTACAAGACGCCACTAGGCGTGATGGCCACTGACTGCTTTGACGGTCGGTGGTTAAGGATCGAAGAAGAAGAAGAAGTAACAGTTACTTGCAGCGTTCGAACCAGGGACCACCGAGCTAGGAATCCAGTGCAATAACCAATGTGCTACCGCGGCTCGATCCAGTTGAGGTCGAATGGTGTAGACCGCAAGCGGCTCCAGGGTCGACCCAGCCTCATGATTTGGGTACCAGAGCAACTCTGGGAAGGTTAAGACGGCCGCCGTGATGCTGGCCACATCACTCTTAGTGTGCCGATGGTCGAGAAAATATGGGCCTACTACCATATTGCCAATATTCCTCAAAGGACATGTAATGGGATCCTTGACCTTGACCTTTTACTTGCAACGTTGTGGAGTCGGTCTAAAAGAATTCCCGAGATCTTAAAATTCAAAAGTCCGATTCCGAATACAGCTTGTTTACTAGTTGTGGCGAGGTGGTCATTTTAAATGAAAGACGAAAGAATCAAGTAGTACTTGATCTACCGAAGAATATCCCAGACTCAGAGAAAGAGCTGTGGCGTAGGGCACAAAATGAAGTCAAGTAGATAAGCACACTGTCATGATGTTATATCAATAGTGAACAAATGTCTACGTTGCCCTCCTGCTAGACCTATCCTTTGTCTCTAGGAAGATTGTAGTTAGCTCTAAAGTACACGTATTCCTACACATTACAATTATTGAACACAGGAAAACCAACATAGAAAATAAGTTAACAACCTCAAAGTCAACCAAATCAATCACTTTAGAGATAAACACAATAAAATATTTGCATAAAACAGTCGACCGTCATTGTCTTTTTCAACATGCGACCTCCGAAAAAAGCTCTGTTGTGGTATCTTGTATCTTCTATGACTTAAAGATAATTATCTTTGTGCTCCTGGTCTTTAAGGCTACAATGATAAGGCCAGCCAGCAGTCATGTTCATTAGACACACAGTTGCAATCTGGCAACTAATCTACCAACACAATGTGGAGGTCAGGTAACAGTGGTGGCCCAAGTATTCATGTTTCACTCCTGGTGTGTAGGCACAATGCTGAGCAAGGTCCTGCTGGATCAGTTGTATTCCAACTCACTTTTATTAATCTGTTGTTACAACTTATTAGCGTCGGCATCACTTAAAAATGTGCAGCTTTAGTCATGCCATTTCGTGTCCATGTTTGGTCCTATTATTTAATTGCTTGTATATATGTATATATACACACATACACACACACACACACATATATATATATATATATGTATATATATATATATATATATATATATATATATATATATATATATATATATATATACTGAAGCACATTAAAAACGCACCACTATTATATATACTGATGCCGAGAAGCTGGCAAAAAAAGTGTGGGAATGGATTTTCCCCGTGTTTGCCATGAGGTAGAGAGCGAATGGCTGCTGGAATGGAAAGTGCAAGATTCAACCCACGGGTGTGTGTACAGACTACATGAAAACGATGAAAGTTACACGTGCAACACGATTCCCAACAGCTATGATCCGGAAAATGTGTACGCGTTGTGGCAGTATACTCGGTATAAAAAGGCCGTTGAGACAAAACACCCAGTACATGTGCTTGAAATGGCACGACTATCTGAAAACGACCGCCAACGAGCCATTGGTATGTTGGAGACCGGAATGAGCTCGCGGGCCATTGCCAGAAGGATGAATTGCCACCACAGCACTATTGTACGTCTCAATGAACGTTACGGAACCACTGGCAGTGCCCGGGATAGACTTCGGAGTGGCCAACCACGAGTTACTACCCCTGCGCAAGATCGTCATATTGTGCTGAGTTACCTAAGGAATCGTACTCTCCCGGCAAGTCAAACAGCAAGAGCAATAATGGGTAGACATTGGCAAGTCTCTCGAATGACAGTCATACGACGACTCAGAGATACAGGCCTTACTGCAAGACGACCTTATGTTGGGCCAAACTTGACTCACAGACATCGTTAGCAGCGCCTGCAATGGGAAGAGCAACATATCAGATGGACTAGACTGCAGTGGAATGCTGTCCTATTCACAGACGAGAACAGATTCAACATATCCTTTGCAGATGGACGTATGCGGATTTAGCGACGGTGTGAAGAGCGCTTTGCAGATTGCTGTGTCAACCGATTTCGAGGTGGCAGTATTCACATTTGGCGAGGATTCAGTTTTCACCATCGCTTGCCTCTTCACGTCTTCCGTGGAAATGTTAATGCTGTGACATATCGAGATGAGGTTCTGGATGCACTGGTTGCTCCTGCGTTCACAATTTATCCAGACATGCAGCTTCTCCAGCAGGATAACGCACGTGCATTTTTTTTTTTTGTATTTTTGGTTTTCTCCCTTGCCTGCACAGAATGCAATGAATTTCATAACAATCAAATGTACAAATTAATGACCAGCATGGATTCATAGGAAAATGAATAAAGATTCCAAATATGTAAACTTGTACACACTTATATTTACATTTCACACTCTGTTCCTGGATTATACAGGTGGTGCATTTTTAATGTGCTTCAGTATATATGCATTTCCTTTTCCGTTACTCTCCGGCACTCTGCGACGTACAAACGTACAGAAAGTACGCAACTCTCGTGTCATCTAATTTTGATATTGTGCTACATTGTGAAGATTAACAAATGTTGTTAAGATTTGCGCTGGTTGGTCTGGCTTTGTTCATCCTATTACTGATGTCTATTACCATATTTCCTAGACATGTAAATGTATCTGTTTGTTCCAGCTTTTGGTGTCTTATTTATATAGGCTCAGGTTTAATTACATTGAGTTTTATGACCTGTGACTTCTTGATTGCAAACTCTCTACAGAGCGATACAACAGGAGGCAATCTGATCATCTAAGAAGTTCCCCCCGTCGAACACGTGTTTCGGCCCATTATTCTCCTTTACACTTGGGGAAGAAGGGGGGGGGGGGGGGGCGCCACCTGGATCATGACTCCCAAGTGTCTCTGCATCATGTTTTCTTGTGTAGAAAATAAACCTATTACGCCATGGATGCAGATTTAAAATCCACAATTCCGTAAGTAACAAAGTGAAGAGAAATTGAAATCTAACTTCGCCTTACACCGCATAAAATGCACCGCCGCCGTATTTTCTTCAATACAATGAAAAACTCGATGTATTGCGGACTATGAAAAATTTCAGGGTTTGTCCTATTCCGTAGGTGGGGCTAGATTTTATTGTCCCGAGTTTCATAGCCAACTGCGTTTGTTCCACAGCCAGCATGATGCACTTTCCGGATTTTCACTAAGCTTCTTCAGTGCCCTTGTTCTCGGCTGTCCTCTCAGACCCAACAGTTTCAATAAATCATACATTGACGCAACTACGAGTCCTCTTGCACCCACCTCAACAGCCATGACTCTTGCAGTAAACCCATCGTGTCTCAGATCCGCGGCCAGGTCATTATACTTTTCCGCTTTGAACGAATGTTGCTCTTCCAATCTGGATTCAAATGTCACAGTCAGTTCAATCATTATAACCTGCTGCAATGATGAAGAATCCTGCACTATATACCGCCGTCTTCCAGATTTCCTAATACTCTCTGGATATGCCCCTCGTCAAGTTATGGCTACCGCCATCTCCCAGTCATTTGCACAGTCAAGAATAAATGGTAAACTGTTATGTTACCTGATTTACACGGATTGGGGTGTGCCTGTTTTTTTTTTTGCTCTCAGAAAGTATATATTTGCGGTGCTCGACCTGACTTTGCTATTCGCCTTTATCCTTGTTAGATCTATTGTCGCAGCCAGCTCCCTTAGCACTTTGTTGTGGTGCCATGTGTATCGCCCTTACCCTAATGCCACATTGCAAGGTCAAAGCATGTGTTCAAGTGTTTGCTTTTCCTGGCACAGGGAGCACTGCTCATCTTCCGACTTTCCCGATCTCACAAGGTTTGTGGCCGATGGCAGGAGGTCATACATTGATCTAATAATGAAGCTGAGCCTAAGAGGTGCCATATGCCACATATAATTCCATGTCAAGGACCTTTTCAGGGCTCCTTCCCATGCAGTCCACTGGCCTCGTTCGGCCTGCTGCACTGCTTTTTGCAACCTCTTATCATTCTCAGCCCTCGTATCTCCTAAACAACCATTCTCTGCGCTCCCTGCTTGATGCTTTGGACAGTCAGCGGATATCTCCTTGGCCAAACCCCCGTCTATTTGTCTGTGTGTATCCAATTACCTCTCTCAGTTTGAGTGACTCTCGGGCAGCATCAACATCTTCTTCCCCTCTCCATTTTCTTCCTGTTTTCAGTGTTGGCTGAAGTGACTTAACCACTTCATCTGTTGACTCGCGCAGCATCATTGCAAGCCTTGCCTGTCCCACTTTGTACACTTCAACAAACGTACTTGACAGGAAGCACACATTTTGACTTTTTGCATTACAGTGCTTCGTCTGACAAACCTGGTGGTACCCCTAGCCATTTAGTCATGAATTTGTTGACCTTCTGCTCTATAGCTTTCACTGTACTGGTGCTTATTTCATATATAAGAAGTGGCCACAGCAACTTAGGTACCAACATAAATTGGAGACACCACAGTTTGAATTTTCCAAGGAGTTTGCTTTGGGCTATGATCTGTAGCCCTCTGCCTGACATTTCTATTGTCTGTTGCACTGCCTTCTAAACTTTTAATGAGGCATCGTTGTGGTAAAGTGGGATGTTATAAATATTTATAGGGGACTTAGTGTACTGACTGAGATCAGCTGTGAAGGTATCTATATCTAATAAGAGTAGTGTATTATAGATAACCTTACTTACTGCCACATATGTATACCTCAGTCAGAATTATTCTGGAATAGTGTGATGACTACGTTATATGTCTAGGGTAAGTGTATGATGAAGTGTAAGTCATAACAACAACAGACAGATAAACAATTTAATTTATTCCACCACACTTGACAACACTGTGACACTCACATACATATAACACTCTAAGAGGATATCTTAAAGGAGTCACTGATAACTTTTCAAATAACAATATGTATTCAGTGCTGTCATGAATGTATATGTGTCCTGATTCAAATACAAAGGGAACCAGGAATCACAATCAATTTTAATTACAAGTTATATGTACAGAATTTATTAATATGATTCTTGTAGTGACATATATTATTAATGGTATCCTATGTGTGTCAGTTGTGTAGTGGTAATATGAGGTAATACTGGTTTTGTTTTGTTCAAGCTCTGTTGGTATTTGTCATCATGACTTCAATAGTTTGTTTCTATTGGAACTAGTATTGGAGATGTTCTCAGTTCCTGGTATTAAAACAATTAAATTCCCCTCTTAATTTTAGTTTATAATGTCATTTTAAGATGGGGGTACATAATGTTGAGCTCCATGGCCACACTCTCTTATCTTGCGTGATGACTGCAGTAAAAGACTCCTCTGCTCGATTACTTTAATGAGTTCTGGAGCCACCCCACTGGTTGCTATATGGACCAAGGAGTATGCTGTCCACCTCTGGCTTCAGCAAAGCTCTGACCAGGTGCTACTCAATAACTTTAAGACCACGGTCCCTGAAACAAGAAGGTTGTACCTTCTACGTCAGAACTAATTTATACTCCATTTCTACACTGAGCACAATACATCACAAACATTGAGTTCAGAGCGTTAGGCCAACTGTCAGCTTCATCTGAAATACTTTATACCAGTATTTCCCTCCCTAATGGTTACTACGCCTCTGCAATTCCAGCATTATTTCTTTCTAGTTAATAATCTAGGTGTCAGTGTACTGTTTAGCCATTCCATGCAGTTTTACTTTCCTCCGACACCTTCTGTTCAGGCTGGAGCACTATAGGCTTTACATCATGTTCGCTACTGAACCACACATATATACAGACATAATTTATCAATTTACATTCAATTTTCATTTAAAAATATTGAATATTTCAAGCTTACCACAATTCATGGAAATAATAATAAACAGTTTCGTTGACTGGCAATGAATATAGCACAACTCCGATCTGCCGATGTCCCAGGCTTTATTTTATAAAAAATATACACTGGTGCTCAACGCACTGCTTCTTAGTAGGTTTATTACAAGATGTGGCAATGAACAGACGCTCTGAATTGAGTATATTCGCAGCTCTACCCAATCAAACCATGTCTACACATCTTTTCAAAAAAGTACCCCTTTCTCACGTTTCCCCTGACAACACAAGATAGTATTTATAGTCCGACCAATCGTGTTTAGTCTTTCATTTGTTGCGCTCCAATCAAATAGGAGTTAACATGGTAGGCTATTTCCGTAACGTAATGTTTCTTCAAACACGTTATAAAAAAATTTTATGAGCAGAAATGATTTCATGCTGTCAGGCACCCCCACTATTTTATTTTGGCCATAACTTGGTAATTCCTAGACTATTTGCGTAACGTTTTACATATTCTTTGTCAGCAAACCCTAAGGAACCCAAATATACGAATTTAATGGAGCCAATATGCATTTTCTTCTAGGATAGTCGTGCTGTTACTACCTTCTCACTTCCAAACTTGAGGGTGTCTGGGTACTGTCATGTTTTCAAACGTAAACCGGTATAATGTCATAATTCCCAATAAGCGTTTTTCAGGATTTTAAAACCTAACTCTGGTATGGGTAGTGAATTTTATCACTGTCGATTTGAAATAAAGTTAGTGCATGTGGCCTTACACGCGTGATGGCAGCAATTGTGTATCGCGCGACGCGTGTTTAGTGTTGCAGGTGTCCCTGCTTTCTGCCTCTCCCTTCTCTCTATCCTTTAGTCCATCTGTCTTTTAGTTACGCCGTGTATAAAATGGAATGAATGAAATATTAAATTTAGGTCATTGATCAGCTTGCGTATCTCAAGGTTTTTCCAAGAAATACAGTACACGTTTCATTGAAGAAAGCGGGTAATAATACAGTAGGCTTTTACTATCAACGTGAAAGCGTTACAATTTGCAGACGAAGTAGAAAACAAGGGGGATTTCGAGTACAGTCATTGTGACAGCACTGTTCTTTACCATTCTTCTTTCCTTTTATTAAATTTATTTGTTAGGCTTTGCATTTACGTTTTAATTTATATATGGGGATTAGAATAATTCACGACATCTCCCCTCTTAAAACAGACATTATATGTCAGTCCTTTATTCTATATACACATAGAGAAATTTATTATTATTTCTGGGGTTTACGGTGATTCTCATCACACGGATGGCGGCTTAAAAAATCCGCTCCCAAATTTGTTTTTCCAGATATATACTCAATGCTAAAATTATAGGGAGCCAAAAGTAAGGACCATCGGAGTAACCTAGAGTTCTCATGCCTAGCCTGGGCTAGAAACGATAAAGGTTTGTGATCCGTTTGCAACTTAAATGCCTTCCCATACAGATAAATATTGAATTTCTTTATTGCCCATATTACTGCAAGACATTCTTTTTCGCTAGTTGAGTAGTTGATTTCAGCTTTATTCAACTTTCTGCTAGCATATGCCACTGGGCTTAATTCCCCATCCAATGCATCTGATTTCTGTAGTAGAGTTGCACCTAACCCAATATTACTGGCATCCGTCCTTACTATGAATTCTTGACTTAAGTCAGGTAATTTCAAAATAGGTTTACTTGTGAGCTTTTCCTTCAATTCTTGGTAAGCCATTTCACATTGTGGTGTCCATGTAATGCGATCTGGATGTCCTTTACGTGTCAAATCAGTTAACGGTGCACATATGGAATTAAAGTTTTTGATATACTTCTGGTAGAAACCACATAATGAGACAAAGGATCTCACGTCCTTCTTGGTTTGTGGTCTCGGGGCTTTCTTTAGTTTCTCTAAATTCTTTGGGTCAGGGGTCATGTTTCCCTGATAAACTGTGTGTCCCAAAAATTCCAATTCTTTACATCCAACGCAACATTTGGTTGGTCGGGCTGTTAAATTTGCTTCCCTAAGTCGATCAAACAGCATCTTCAGAGAGTCAATGTGTTCCTCAAATGTTTCTGTTGCTATAAGGATATCATCCATGAAATTTGTTATACATGGATTATTCAGAGGGTCCAATAATTTTCTCATCATTCTAGAGAAGACACTAGGCGCATTCTTCAATCCAAATGGCAATCTATTAAACTCATAGTGTCCTTCTGAGGTACTAAAAGCTAGGTATGGTCTAACCTCAGGCTTTACTGGAATCTGATAGTATCCTTTACTCAGATCCACTTTTGAGAAATATTTAGCTTTATTTAGTCTGGCAAACAGCTGATTTGTATCCGGCAATGGATCCACCTGTCCTTCTGTAATAGCATTCAGTCTCCTGTAATCTATACAGAGTCTATGTTCTCCAGAGGGCTTCCTTAAGAGTACAACACCGGAACTATATGAGGATTCACTGTGTGAAATAATTCCTTCCTTCAACAGATAGTCTATCTCTTCCTTCAAAGCTTTCTCCTTAGCAAACGGAATCGAATATGGTTTCATACAGACAGGTGTGGGGGTCTATCAGTTTCATATCATATTCCAATAGGTTTGTATGCCCTGGTCGGTCTGTTAACACCTCTGCATGATTATTTAGAACCTGTTGCACTCTCTCTTTCTGAGTTTTTGTTAAATGTGTACTGATTTTCACCTGTGCTGCTGTCTCACAGGGGTGTAATGGATATTCAAATGATGAAAGTGGTTCCTTTTTCATCTCCATGGCGATGGACAAGGTCAACAAGTGTGTCTCTTCCTGATGTTCTCTTTCCAAATATTTCTTCAGGAGATTCACATGATAGATTTTTTCTTTCCCCTTCTTATCTATCTTATAATTTGTTCTAGACACCTTCTCTAAAACTGTATATGGACCTTGCCATCCATCTGTAACTTATTCTGACTCCCGGGGAGAAGAAGCAGTACCTTCTCTCCCACAGCCAAATCTCTGTCTTTCGCCTTCCTGTTATAATAGGCAGCATGTTTCTTCCTGGCTTGTTTCAAATTTTCATTGGCAAGTTTCCAGCCAGTTTTTAAACGAGTGGTCAGCTCATTCACATATTGGTATGAAGATGTAATGTTTTCCTCTGCCTTTTCATCAGTCCACGTTCTTAACAAAGCTACATATGGACCTTTAATTTTGTGGACCTATTTGTCCATGCACCGGTATGGTCTCTTCCACTGGAAGCGCTATAGTGATGATTTTTCTTCCCTGAATTATCATTCACAAAACGACCGCTACCAATTCTTTTCCTGGGGCTTTCTCCCCACTTAAAATTCTTGATGAGAGATTTCCTCTCTACATCCTCTTCCTCCAGTTTGTTTAAGTCCGATTGAGGGATTTTCGGCTTATCCTGGGGTAAGACATCTTTTTGCACTCTCCGCATAGTGGCCATTGTAAAACAGTTAAGTGAAGCTTGTCCGTGAAAAGGGGCTTCCCATTCCATTTGGTCCACTTTATCAAATTTATATCTCTTTTTATTATCAGGCCTAATTTTGCCCCGTGGCGTGTCCAGGTCCTGATCCATGTTCCCACTTGTGGGTGTTCCCTCCTGTGCTATGCTACACCTTTCTACAACATTCTCAATGTCCCATCTTGCTTTGGGCCAATAATAATTGTGAGCCACCTTTTGAATGATGGTACCTATCTTCTCATGGTCCCCATCTGGTTTCACATGTAGGCTCCTTATTAAGTCTGCCCTATATCTTTTAGGAAGTACCAGCTGTCCCTGACCTTTGGATCTAGCTCCAGTCTTCCTATACATCAACTTGTTTTTCATGTAAAAATCTCCCTTGCCTGGAGTTGTATGACAAGTTGACAATTTCCTGAAACAAGGCTTGAGTGTTTTATCCCCAGCCTGTGCCTTCCTCATCTCTTCTGGAGTGGTATCTAACATAATATCCTCCTCCTTTCTTGAGGTCGACCTGACCTGAAGGGTGGCCATATACACAGGTTTCCTTCTGCAACGGTCAGTGTCATGATTGTTCATCTTACAATTTTTACACCACCTTTTTCCTTGGTTGAAAGATTTTCTTTCATCATATTTCCTTTCATCGAATTGTGGGGTTTTATTTTTATTTTCATACCGTGGCCTATCAAACTGGTGCTTACCTTTGTTTTGATCCCTAGGATCAAATTTATTAAAGTTCTGTGGTGCCCTAAAGTTATCCACTTGTTTCTTTTTATTACCTGTTACCTCTGCTTGAGCTGCTTGATACCTTTCAGCAACATTTAGCAACTCACCCAGCCTCTCTGCACCTTGTTCCATGAGAAACTTTCTCAGGTCTGGAGCCATGGACTCTCTTAATTGTTCTATAAGGACCATTTCCTTAAGATCTTGGGTTTTCCCCAGATAAGTCCATTTCTCCAAGTATGTCTCTATTCGTGCAGAGAACTGGTGATAGGTTTCACCTGACAGTAGTTTAGCATTCCTAAATTTTTTCCTATAAAATTCTGCATTCTTTACATATCTTAACAAAAGAGCCTGCTTTAGCATGTCATAATTTTCCTGATCACTTCTGCTCATTTTTGCAAAAACTTCATAAGCTGCCCCACGAAGTCCCTGAGATAACTTTAAGCTCCACCTTTCTCTCTCTAACCCATATGTGGTAGCTAATAGTTCATACCTATTTAGGTAGCTCTCTATATCATCGTCTTTCTCAACAAAATTTCTGTCCAGTTTCATGTATAAAATCTCTAGCTACTAAATTTTGCCGGTTGATGGATGAAATACTTGATACTAAATTCTCACTTCTGGATTTAGGCTTTGCGTGCCTAATAAAACCTATCAACATTATTTTCACTCATCTATCATCTTCAAGACTAAATCATAATGTCCTAAAAAGACATTTCCCCTATTTACAACACATCTATTTCACTAAACATTAAAACAGACTCGTGCTGAATATGATGCTAGAGTTGTTGAAAATTAATTCTAATTTAAATTAGATCACGCGCTCAATGCATTTACAGTTTGGCTCTGTCGTCTGTTCTCTCTGGCGGCTGATACTAGGAAAGGTCCGCTGGTAGCTCGCTATCTCTTTTTATAGGCACTAGGCTAATCACTCACTTTACTGCGCTAGGCGTATTAATCTTGACTACTTAAATATCACACGCGATTATCGCTTAGGAATAGCGAAAACACAAATAAAACCTACAGCTATTTAATATAACACAATTCTACACCACAACTTAATTTAAATGCATTATTATGGCATTTTCATCAATCTTCTACTTCAGATTTTTCACAACCCAGGCTCGCGCCGTCACGTGATCTGACAGTCACGTGGGCCGACCGAAAATATATGGGCGACAAACATGCCTTGAACTGAAGTGGGGGTGGGGCCTCAGGGGTGTCTTCCCGGCCCATCACAGTCCGATTGAGGGATTTTCGGCTTATCCTGGGGTAAGACATCCTTCTGCACTTTCCGCATAGTGGCCATTGTAAAACAGTTAAGTGAAGCTTGTCCGTGAAAAGGGGCTTCCCATTCCCTTTGGTCCACCTTATCAAATTTATATCTCTTTGTATTTTCAGGCCTACTTTTGCCCCTTGGCGTGTCCAGGTCCTGATCAATGTTCCCACTTGTGGGTGTTCCCTCATGTGCTATGCTACACCTTTCTACAAAATTCTCAATGTCCCATCTTGCTTTGGGCCAATAATAATTGTGAGCCACCTTTTGAATGATGGTACCTATCTTCTCATGGTCCCCATCTGGTTCACATGTAGGCTCCTTATTAAGTCTGCCCTATATCTTTTAGGAAGTACCAGCTGTCCCTGACCTTTGGATCTAGCTCCAGTCTTCCTATACATCAACTTGTTTTTCATGTAAAAATCTCCCTTGCCTGGAGTTGTATGACAAGTTGACAATTCCTGAAACAAGGCTTGAGTGTTTTATCCCCAGCCTGTGCCTTCCTCATCTCTTCTGGAGTGGTATTCAACATAATATCCTCCTCCTGTCTTGAGGTCGACCTGACCTGAAGGGTTGCCATGTACACAGGTTTCCTTCTACAATGGTCAGTGTCATGATTGTTCATCTTACAATTTTTACACCACCTTTTTCCTTGGTTGAAAGATTTTCTTTCATCATATTTCCTTTCATCGAATTGTGGGGTTTTATTTTTATTTTCATACCGTGGCCTATCAAACTGGTGCTTACCTTTGTTTTGATCCTAGGGATCAAATTTATTAAAGTTCTGTGGTGCCCTAAAGTTATCCACTTGTTTCTTTTTATTACCTGTTACCTCTGCTTGAGCTGCTTGATACCTTTCAGCAACATTTAGCAACTCACCCAGCCTCTCTGCACCTTGTTCCATGAGAAACTTTCTCAGGTCTGGAGCCATGCACTCTCTTAATTGCTCTATAAGGACCATTTCCTTAAGATCTTGGGTTTTCCCCAGAGAAGTCCATTTCTCCAAGTATGTCTCTATTCGTGCAGAGAACTGGTGATAGGTTTCACCTGACAGTAGTTTAGCATTCCTAAATTTTTTCCTATAAAATTCTGCATTCTTTTCATATCTTAACAAAAGAGCCTGCTTTAGCATGTCATAATTTTCCTGATCACTTCTGCTCATTTTTGCAAAAACTTCATAAGCTGCCCCACGAAGTCCCTGAGATAACTTTAAGCTCCACCTTTCTCTCTCTAACCCATATGTGGTAGCTAATAGTTCATACCTATTTAGATAGCTCTCTATATCATCGTCTTTCTCAACAAAATGATCTAAATGAAAATTCATAGCTGAGGTTGAGGCTCCTTGGCTAGCAGTGGCATCAGAGGCAAAGGGACTGGCACCATTTTCAGGAGCATGGCCTTGAAACTCAAACTCCCTTAGTCGTAACTCACGTTCCCTTTGTAATCTCTTCTCCTCCTTTTCTGCTTCCCTCTCTGCAGTCAATCTTCTTTCTTCTGCAGCTAATCTTTTGTCTTCTCTTTCTGCCTCCAATGCTTTAACCTCTTTGTCAGCCTGAATCTGCAACCTCTTAGCCTCAGCCTCAATCTGCAACCTCTTAGCCTCAGCCTCAATCTGCAACCTCTTAGCCTCAGCCTCAATCTGCAACCTCTTAGCCTCAGCCTCAATCTGCAACCTCTTAATCTCTTTTTCAGCTTCTATTCTCTTATCTTCGGCCAATCTTTCAGATTCTAATTTTCTTTCGGCCTCTTTTTCTAATCTTCTTTCTTCCCGTTCAATATATTTGTCACATTCAGCAGTGACATAAGAAATCATAATTTGCCCGTCCATTCCTAACTCTTTCGCAGTCTGTACAGCAGCAGATCGAAATTTTGCCAGGTCGGCCATTGTCTAACAGATAAATGTCTAAACAATTTTATCTATGACTAATTAACTCAACACAACACAGGCACTGTGAGCTCAACCTTATTTATTTTCACCCAAGGATACCTTTTAATTCTTATTATTCCCTGAAGTGAGTTACCCCCAATATTTGTAATAGGGAAAGATTCAAAATCCCAGACGAGCCCCCAATATATGTGGTAAAGTGGGATGTTATAAATATTTATAGGGGACTTAGTGTACTGACTGAGATCAGCTGTGAAGGTATCTATATCTAATAAGAGTAGTGTATTATAGATAACCTTACTTACTGCCACATATGTATACCTCAGTCAGAATTATTCTGGAATAGTGTGATGACTACGTTATATGTCTAGGGTATGTGTATGATGAAGTGTAAGTCATAACAACAACAGACAGATAAACAATTTAATTTATTCCACCACACTTGACAACACTGTGACACTCACATACATATAACACTCTAAGAGGATATCTTAAAGGAGTCACTGATAACTTTTCAAATAACAATATGTATTCAGTGCTGTCATGAATGTATATGTGTCCTGATTCAAATACAAAGGGAACCAGGAATCACAATCAATTTTAATTACAAGTTATATGTACAGAATTTATTAATATGATTCTTGTAGTGACATATATTATTAATGGTATCCTATGTGTGTCAGTTGTGTAGTGGTAATATGAGGTAATACTGGTTTTGTTTTGTTCAAGCTCTGTTGGTATTTGTCATCATGACTTCAATAGTTTGTTTCTATTGGAACTAGTATTGGAGATGTTCTCAGTTCCTGGTATTAAAACAATTAAATTCCCCTCTTAATTTTAGTTTATAATGTCATTTTAAGATGGGGGTACATAATGTTGAGCTCCATGGCCACACTCTCTTATCTTGCGTGATGACTGCAGTAAAAGAATCCTCTGCTCGATTACTTTAATGAGTTCTGGAGCCACCCCACTGGTTGCTATATGGACCAAGGAGTATGCTGTCCACCTCTGGCTTCAGCAAAGCTCTGACCAGGTGCTGCTCAATAACTTTAAGACCACGGTCCCTGAAACAAGAAGGTTGTACCTTCTACGTCAGAACTAATTTATACTCCATTTCTACACTGAGCACAATACATCACAAACATTGAGTTCAGAGCGTTAGGCCAACTGTCAGCTTCATCTGAAATACTTTATACCAGTATTTCCCTCCCTAATGGTTACTACGCCTCTGCAATTCCAGCATTATTTCTTTCTAGTTAATAATCTAGGTGTCAGTGTACTGTTTAGCCATTCCATGCAGTTTTACTTTCCTCCGACACCTTCTGTTCAGGCTGGAGCACTATAGGCTTTACATCATGTTCGCTACTGAACCACACATATATACAGACATAATTTATCAATTTACATTCAATTTTCATTTAAAAATATTGAATATTTCAAGCTTACCACAATTCATGGAAATAATAAACAGTTTCGTTGACTGGCAATGAATATAGCACAACTCCGATCTGCCGATGTCCCAGGCTTTATTTTATAAAAAATATACACTGGTGCTCAACGCACTGCTTCTTAGTAGGTTTATTACAAGATGTGGCCATGAACAGACGCTCTGAATTGAGTATATTCGCAGCTCTACCCAATCAAACCATGTCTACACATCTTTTCAAAAAAGTACCCCTTTCTCACGTTTCCCCTGACAACACAAGATAGTATTTATAGTCCGACCAATCGTGTTTAGTCTTTCATTTGTTGCGCTCCAATCAAATAGGAGTTAACATGGTAGGCTATTTCCGTAACGTAATGTTTCTTCAAACACGTTATAAAAAAATTTTATGAGCAGAAATGATTTCATGCTGTCAGGCACCCCCACTATTGTAGTTTGGCCATAACTTGGTAATTCCTAGACTATTTGCGTAACGTTTTACATATTCTTTGTCAGCAAACCCTAAGGAACCCAAATATACGAATTTAATGGAGCCAATATGCATTGTCTTCTAGGATAGTCGTGCTGTTACTACCTTCTCACTTCCAAACTTGAGGGTGTCTGGGTACTGTCATGTTTTCAAACGTAAACCGGTATAATGTCATAATTCCAAATAAGTGTTTTTCAGGATTTAAAACCTAACTCTGGTATGGGTAGTGAATTTTATCACTGTCGATTTGAAATAAAGTTAGTGCATGTGGCCTTACACGCGTGATGGCAGCAATTGTGTATCGCGCGACGCGTGTTTAGTGTTGCAGGTGTCCCTGCTTTCTGCCTCTCCCTTCTCTCTATCCTTTAGTCCATCTGTCTTTTAGTTACGCCGTGTATAAAATGGAATGAATGAAATATTAAATTTAGGTCATTGATCAGCTTGCGTATCTCAAGGTTTTTCCAAGAACTACAGTACACGTTTCATTGAAGAAAGTGGGTAATAATACAGTAGGCTTTTACTATCAACGTGAAAGCGTTACAATTTGCAGACGAAGTAGAAAACAAGGGGGATTTCGAGTACAGTCATTGTGACAGCACTGTTCTTTACCATTCTTCTTTCCTTTTATTAAATTTATTTGTTAGGCTTTGCATTTACGTTTTAATTTATATATGGGGATTAGAATAATTCACGACAATCGTATACCCTACCAAAACTTTTAACAGGTTCCTCAATGACAGTAGGGATTCTTTGGCTGGAAACCATGAATATGACCTCTGCTATCTTCACTTTCCTGCCTGATAGGCTTCTCGACTTCTTGGGTTTGAAGCTCATTCTGCACCAGCTGACTAGTTCATCCAGGCGTGCTAACATCCTCCGGGCCTGATGTTCATCTGATGTCAGAGTTGTTGTGTCATCCATGAATGCTTTGAGCGGAGAAATGTGACACGTTCCACCGAGCTTTGGACTTATAGCCATTCCTTCAGCGGCATTGAGGATTACCTGCATAGCCATCACGAATAGTATCGGCGAGATGATACATCCCATCGCAACTGAAACTTCAAGGCCAATCCACTTCGTTTTGTACTGTTGTTACTTGTAGAATTGTGGGTAAGATCATGTCGTGCCTGAATAGTGTAATGTTGTCATGTATTTGGGTCACTAAATACTGAGGGGCTGACAGGATATCACAAAACATACACGTAAACAATGTACAGCTTCCCAGGAGTGTAATGCTTGTAACAGTGTGTGGTTGAGAATGTAGGTGTGTATATAGACATCAGTAGATCGTGCACACGAAGTCGTATAGGCTCTTATGTAGTTGTACATCAATCTCACTCCACCACAAGTAGAAGTCATAAATGTAGGTAATACAGATGACTTTCTTCAACATTTATTACTGGTCGTACGTTGACAGACGAAAACAGTCAATGGAACAAGGATCATGGACATTTCATGTGTGGTAAAGATCATTCATATCTAGCATCATAAATCTTGGATAGCTCATGTGTAAGATGCTAGTAGAGCTGACTCGACAATCTACGTTCTTTTCTAAAGTAGCTCAGTTCCCCTGACTAAACGCGTCAGGCAGGCCTTTAACAAATATGCCGCACGATAAGGGCAGTTCAACTTGCTCAATAATAATAAAGTATATGAACTTGAATAATGTAAGTCAAGACCTCATCTGGCTTCACACGCCAGTTACATCTCCTTCTGCTCAAAATATTGGCCGAAATATCGGGCCTCTATAGTAATGTGAAGAACTGTGTATTCTTCATAGGCAGGCATAACATCCATGCCGAAACATACCGCCAACCTGCGGTTTTCCCATAATAATAAATCTTTTCTAAGCTCCCGTAAATAGTTGGACGAATAGTCCTAGGTGGCTACACCGAGCACACACAATGGATTCTGGATCACAAAGAACTGTGAGCTTGACTCACAGATTGGTACAAAATGTTCTGCAATCGAGGCATAATAATTAAGACTGTTTTACTTTTGTCAGAATCCAAGAAACACAAATAACAACTGTCGTCCTTCCTGACGAACAGAATAACTCTGGGGAGAACTACTGACATATCAGTCAGACAGGAGACATTCCCTCCCCAGGATGATGTAGAGAAACACAACGGACATCTTGTCCCGTCTAAACCCAGGTCTTCTCTCCCTGGCGGAAGTCTATCAGTTCCCGCTCAAAAAACCTGCGCATGAGCAGACAGCCCAGAACTGACTACTTCTAACCTTGTCTTACGACAGGTCAACCACAATGAACGAAACAAAGGGAAGATACTCCCAATCAACCAGTCACAGCAAAGTCAATACTTAGTTCTCTAACTTTGACCATACAAAATAATATCAAATAGATTGACATTTATAACCCCGTCGAAAACGACAGCAACAACTGTCTGATTGAAAATCTGTCAGAGAACCCTGCGAAATACAGCTTCAGCATTGCTGCAATCTCTTGGTGGAACATGATACATTTTTAGGGCCTGCCACAACATCGGGTGTGGAACGGATCCATAAGCATTTGCTAAATCCAACCAGTTTACATGGTGGTTTGCTCTGTCAGACTTTGCCTTTTGAATTGCTTCCCAGATCATTGTGACATTTTCTAGACACCCTGGTGTACCTGGGATACCTCCTTTCTGGATGGTAGTGTCAATGTACCCATTTGCTAGGAGGTATGCATTAAGCCTTTTCGCCATCACTGAGAAGAATATCTTCCCTTCCACATTAAGTAGTGAGATTGGACTAAACTGACTTGATTTTTTTTCCTTCGGGATGTAGACCCCCTTCGCCTTTCTCAATTCCTTGCTTTCAAGTTGGGTTGTCAAAACATTCTTCAGTAAACGGAGCAGTCGTTTGAGCAATCTCTTATATACAACGTATAGAAACCATTAGGACCTGGAGCTGACTTGTACCGAGCTTTCTGGACAATGCTTTCTATTTCGTGCATCGTTGGGGGCTTGCTGTTAAATTCAGCTCCTGGCTTACTCGGCCATTTAAGGCCTGCCATGCTGCTGATCGGCTCATCTCTGCGACCATCTGAATATGTCATTCTTCCAGATCTTCTTTCCTAATGTTTAGTGTACCCGACCGTGGCTGCTCAAACAGTTCGTTGGCAAACTAGAAGGGCTCCCTGAAGAATCTGTCCCTATCCCTCTGAGTCTTCCTTTTCTTCCTGCACAACGTTTCTGCTCCACAAACGGCATTATGTTGGCTTTTCAGGTGCCCCCACACCTGTCGTAATCCTTCGTTCTCTGTGGCAGCTGTGTTCTTGAATAGTTTTCGAGCATGCTTCTTCTGTTTCCTGATTTCCTCTATATTAATTATTTGTCTTTTACGTTTTTGCGCTGCGTTACTTTCTCTTGCCTCCTTGACTCCAAACACTTTGAGACAGTGAAGATATATTATATCGCCGAAGATTTTCAGCTTCTTCTCCAAAGTTATCTGCTTCAGGTTGTTATCCAACTCTTTTAACAAGGTTCGTTCAGCGGTTCCCAAAGCCCTTGTGCACTGGCAGGTAGAAACTTGATTGCATCTCACTTCCCGTCCAAGAAGTGTATGATATCGTCATCAGGCAGTTCGACTTGAATGTACTCAGCACTGTGGATTGACTCCTGGCTGCGTTCTTCTAACGTCTTACCCGTCGAGACAGAGCGCAGTTGATGTCCCTCTTATGAACTCCACACCCCTTTTTCGTTTTGTGGATTTTTATTCCTCTCTGAGCAGAGAATTTCCTTCCACGGGAACATGGAAATCGAAGCCGCTGTTCAGAGCTCGAAGTCCGTGTAACGGATCTGGTCGATTCCAATGAGGCGCCTGTGGTTTCATCATTCTTTCCCCACCCTCTTTCGATGAATCCTGGGGGCATCTATCATTTTTGGGTCCTGTAGCAATTGTATACAGCTTACGGGGTGCCAACCCGGTTGGTCGGTTTCTAGTCTTTCTCAGTATCATTCTTTCTTTCCAGAAGTCCATCGGTCTTTTCCCGATTGTCACTGGTCTGAGGTTTATGATCAGTCCCACTTGTTGACTATATTTATTCACGCTGTCTGGTTTTTTTCCTTGGATGTTGTCACGAGACAAAAGGTGCCTTCCTGCACACCGTAGTCCCTGACAACAACGACACTGTCGGTGTTACCGTTAATCTAACAACATTAACAGCAACACCGACAATGGAGTCTAGAGGACAAGTTTCCACAATGTAAATAACAAAAAGTAAACTCAAAGACTGTGTCAATCTCGACGTAATATAATCACAACTAGTACATGACATCTAAATAAGGTACTCAAAAAATACAAGAAATTATTAATTATCTCGGCAACCTATTAGTACTCAAATAATACTAACATCACTTCTGGGATTACGACAACTTCTTGGATCAGAAATAACGTCGACCCTTGCAACAATTAAAACTACACAACAAACACACGCTGTTCCCTATCAATAGCAACAACGTGACAACTCCGTTCCCTTGTACAATGTGTCCTTACACAAACTTCATTATCTTTTATCTTCCACACGTCAGGTTTATTCAAGCCAATAATAACTTCTACTTTAGACACATGTCATAGCAATCAGTGTTCAGCTGCTCGTGTAAACATCACATGCAGCTCACAAACGTTTAGCTTGACTTACATTGCAATCATGTTTTCTACAACCAAGTATCCAATACATCTAACTCACCCATGAGCATACAAAGATAGCAACTTCTCAAAACTACATCTTGACACATGTGCTGATGTGAATGTGAGAGTAGTGCAATATCGTCTGCGTATCATCCAGGGTGGTAAATGATACGGAACTCTGTTTATGGGCTTATATTCTTGGTTGAGGTTAGAAGTCCTTCATATTATTTTTTGATTAATTTCACATGGAATCATACACAGATTCAAACCAAGCATAAGCAGGGGTAAATCAATTCAATCCCCACCCAAGAGCCGTATTCTTCAAAACATTAATGACACTCCAAAGGCCAGGTTGGACGATTCACATAACGATATAATAAACATCTTGAAGCTCCAATATATTCTGATAATATGCACATACAGTTATGGAATCAATAAGACGGTCTCTAGCGTCGCTGTATGGTCTTGTACTTAGGACAATGTGGAGGATATTTCCACACAATTTGTATTATGTACTGAAGCACATTAAAAACGCACCACTATTATATATACTGATGCCGAGAATCTGGAAAAAAAAGTGTGGGAATGGCTTGTCCCCGTGTTTGTCATGAGGTAGAGAGCGAATGGCTGCTGGAATGAAAAAGTGCATGATACAACCCACGGGTTTGTGTACAGACTACATGAAAACAATGAAAGTTACACGTTCAACAAGATTCCCAATAGCTATGACCCTGAAAATGTGTACGCGTTGTGGCAGTATACTCGGTATAAAAAGGCCGTTGAGACAAAACACCCAGTACATGTGCTTGAAATGCCACGACTATCTAAAAACGACCGCCAACGAGCCATTGGTATGTTAGAGACCGGAATGAGCTCGCGGGCCATTGCCACAATGATGAATTGCCACCACAGCACTATTGTACGTCTCAATGAACGTTACGGAACCACTGGCAGTGCCCGGGATAGACTTCGGAATGGCCAACCACGAGTTACTACCCCTGCGCAAGATCGTCATATTGTGCTGAATCACCTAAGGAATCGTTCTCTCCCGGCAAGTCAAACAGCAAGAGCAATAGTGGGTAGACGTGGTCACGTCTCTCGAATGACAGTCATACGACGACTTAGAGATACAGGCCTTACTGCAAGACGACCATATGTTGGGCCAAACTTGACTCACAGACATCGTCAGAAGCGCCTGTAATGGGTAGAGCAACATGTCAGATGGACTAGACTGCAGTGGAATGCTGTCCTATTCACAGCCGAGAGCAGATTCAACATTTCCTTTGCTGATGGACGTATGCGGATTTCGCGACGGTGTGTAGAGCGCTTTGCAGATTGCCGTGTTCGTCAGCAAAACCGATTTGGAGGTGGCAGTATTCATATTTGGGGAGGATTCAGTGTTCACCATCGCTTGCCTCTTCACGTCTTCCGTGGAAATATTAATGCTGTCACATATCAAGGTGAGGTTCTGGATGCCTTGGTTGCTCCTTCGTTCACAAATTATCCAGACTTGCAGCTTCTCCAGCAGGATAACTCACGTGCGCACACTGCATGCATTACGCAGCAATATCTACAGCAGCAGAACATTGTGACGATTGATTGCCCTGCCCTATCACCAGACATGTCCCCTGTTTTCACTTCAAAAGTAAGGTTGATCATCCTAACACTACATGTAATATTGGCATACAAACTTTCTGTGATGGAAACATTACACCTAGGAATCACATACGCCTGTAGTATGTAAAATAAAATATCCATGTGTATGTTGTCAAGAGCCTTTGAAAAATCGACAACGTCTATATAGAGTTGACTTTGCCATTGTTCTACACTGGGTTTGCGTAACAGCACCACTCCCGCACTGTAAGGGACTCCGACTTCGAAATTATGCCTTCCTTAAGTAAATAATCAATTTCTTGCTTTAATGCCGTCGCCTTGGCATACGGAATCGGATAGGTTCTCATTCGGACAGGCGTATGATCCGTGACTTCCATGTCAAACTCCATCAGGTTTGTCCGGCCCGTTTGTCTGTTAGGGAGTCTGCGTGGTTTTTCATCAATTTCCTCACTTTTTCTTGTTGGGTTTCCGTTAAGGTGGAGCTTATTTTCACATCTAAATGTAATTCCTCCTGTATCACCGGGTACTCTACGGATGATAATGGCTCTTCTTACATTTGCATAGCAATGGCCATAGTCATGGGGTACGCTGGTTCGGCAGGGGCTCGCTCCTAAAACTTATTAAGCAGATTTAAGTGATACTTTTTCTGCTTTCCGTTCACTGCGATTTTATTATTGGTACGAGAAATATGTTCCACAACTTTGTAGGGTCCCCTCCAGCAAATCTGCAACTTATTACTGCTACTCGGCAGAAGAAGTAGCACCTTCTCTCCTACTGATAGATCTCGTTCCTTCGCATTCCGATTGTAATAATTGGCGTGTTTCCGCCTAGCCTCCCGTACTTTCACTGTGGCTAATTCCCAGCCAGTCTTCAGACGTTGTTTCAAGTCTGTGACGTACTGGAAGGCTGGTGTGACAGTGTCGTCGGCCTGGGCATCTGTTCATGTTCTTAGTACGGCTTCTAATGGACCTTTAATAGGTCTTCTGAAGAGTAATGTGGCCGGAGGGACTCCCGTTGATGCATGCGGTACTTCCCTATAAGCAAATAATGCGGCAGGAAGATACTGATCTCAAGTTTCTGGCTTCTCCTGTGCCAACTTCCGAAGAATAGAGGTGAGCGTCCCGTTAAACCGCTCTACTTGCCCGTTACTTTGGGGGTGATAGGGCGAAGTATGAATATGCCTAGTCTTGAATATTCTAAGCACCTCTTCTGTCAACTTGCCTCTAAATTGTGACCCGTTGTCTTTGAGACTTTCATGAGGGAAGCCCAATCTAGTAAAAATATTCAGTAAAGCGCCAGCTACATGCACTGAGTCGCATGCTGGCATGGCTATTGCTTCGCACCATATGGAACATGTGTATACTAAGGTAAGGATATGGGAGTTCCTCTTCTTAGTTCTCAGCAGATGTCCAATTATACCCACGGCCACTCTTTCAAATGGGGTGCCCAAGATTGGCATCTCCCAAGGGTCGCGGGTGCTGTCCAGTGTTTTGGTGCAACTTTCTGGCACTGAGGACAAGACTTGACGAAACGTTCAATGTCGCCTGTGATCCCTGGCCAATAATAGTAGCATGCGATCCTTTGAGTCGTGGCTCCCATTCCCATGTGTCCACTAAATGGGATAGAGTGGCCCATTTCAAGCACCTGGTTCCTAAAGGTTACAGCAACTACTGATTTGTTGTGTTCCTGTCCTTCGTTTCCAGCTCGGCGATACATCAATCCATTTTTCATAAAGAAGTCTCTCTTGGTAGGTGGGTTGTGTTTCCTAGGTAATTTTTAAAAACAGGACACCAGTGAGTAATCTTCCATTTAGGCCCTCTTCAATTCCTCTGGAGGATATTGGTAGGAGGTTCCTGCTCTGCGGCTTTTTTTTGACTGTCCTCTAGTCTGTACGGCCGCTATGACTAGTGGTTGAGTAGGTTCTCCAAGGAACACATATCTACATCCCAAGATTAAAGAGCAGATTGGTTCTTCCATTATAGCTGCACGAATCTCTCCTGTCACGTAACGAGATTCCACTCTGATAAGTGAATTTGGCTGTGTCATGGGTGCAACATCCTTCGTCGGACCTTGGATGTCGATACTCTCTTCTGTTATCTGGTCAGGGGTGACAGGAGATGCCCTGACCACCGCATTGAAAGCAAGTCCTGTGTCATAAAGGCACTCCACAGATTGTCAGTTTACGAGGACTGATTCGATGACGGGAGGATGAGAAACGTTTCCGGTACTCTGCTCCTTCCGGACTGACGATTTTGTCTGCAGACAGGCAGCCTGTTGGGGAGGAGGTCTGCGCTTGCACTCATTAGTGTTGTGATTGTTCAAGCGACAGTACCTGCATTTATCTCCCTGTCTCTGGTGTGCCGCAGCATTTTTCTTGTTTTGCTCTTTATAGTTATCTTGTTTTGCGTGCTGTTTATGCGAGATGTGTGGTCCTTTGCTTTGTTGGTCTGTTTGGGAGCGAGCTGGTTGCTTCGGTGCCAGATCCGGAAACTTCTTTCTGGCTCCTTGAGACTCCATGAGAGCATTTTGGAATCGCTCTGCCAGTGTAAGAATATTTTTTAACCGGTCAGCGCCGTTTTCAGTGAGAAATCTACGCATTTCCACAGACATAGACTCTTTTAGTTGCTCTATCACAATCAGCTCTTTCAACCCGTCATAGTTCTCGGTAAAGTTTTCCAGTGAACACCACTTCACTAGGTAGTCTTCAATCCGGGCTGCGAACTGTGAGAAAGTCTCTCTGGCCTTCTTCCTAGAAAATCGAAATTGTTTCCTGTATGCCTCTGACTGAAGCTCGTACCTCACCAAGAGAGCTTTTTTTCAAAGCCTGATAGTCATCTTGCTCTCCGGCCGGAAGTTTATTAAAAACTTCTTAGGCCCTGCTCAAGTTTCAAGTTCCATTTCCGTTCTTCAAGTCCAAACCTAGTCCTAGGCCTGTTGCAAAGCGTTCTAAGCGGTCTAAAAAGGCGTCCATGGTATCGTTCATTTATGAAAAAGGTTCCAGCGGAAAGTTCATGGCTTTGGGTGGCGCAGGTTTTGAACTAGGCACACCATCTGAGTAGGGTGAGTACCCTCCAACACAGTTGGAAGCCGCTGAACTTTTTGCCAGCTCTATCTGAATGGTCTGTCCCTGGATTTCCTGTTGCTTCATGTTAAGTTCATGCTCTGCTGCGGCTATCTCTTTCTGCTCCGCTGCTCCAGCTGCGTCTTTCCTCTCCGCCGAATTATTCGCGCTGCTTCGAAGGACAGTGGACGACTGAAGAATCACAGAAGAACATACTGATCTCCTGCAAACATTCTGGCTGTTTTATTAAACTGGGAAAGTTTGACAAGGTCCTCTGAAGCAAACTTTGAGACTTTTTGGCAAGGAAGAACATTCAATCACCTCTGACTTATGAAATACAGAGCTTCTACAACTCTTGCACAAATTAAATGAGGATGGCAAACCATGGGTTAGAAGAGTTCAGGACCACCACTGGTGTAAGACAAGGTGATACCCTGCTATCTTATATTTTTATACTCCTCATGAACGATATTATCAAGGCATTTAATAGAGGACAAGAAACTATTTAGTGGGGTACTGGAAGATGAGACAGAGCTGGATATAGGTAAAGGTAAAGGAACCCGTTACACGCCCATTGAGGCATATTGGGAATATGGTGTTAGGCCCATATTATCTTGACCGTCGGCACACGAGGGGTGATGTGGTCGGCATCACGCCGGCCGCCTTAACCTTCCCAGAGTTGCTCTGGTACCCATTTGGGGCTGGGTCGACCCAGGAGCCGTTTGTGGCCTAAAAAATTCCCGCCTCATCTGGGGATCAAACCATAGACCACTGCGCTAGGAAGCCAGTGCACTAACCACTATGCTACCGCGGCTCCTGATTGATAAATTAGAGGCACATCTTCAATCTGGAAGGAAGAGCTGAAGAAAAGAGGGATGGTCATAAGCGGACGAAGATGCTTTATCCCACTTCACTTATGCCCCTGTCTTGACCTATGAATGCGAGTCATGAGCAATTATTACAACCCGCAAAAGACAGATCCAAACCTCAGAAATGCGGTATCTGAAAAATTTGGTTGAAATAATAAGAAGAGACATGGTCCGTAAGCAAAAGATACGCCAAGGCCTAAAAACCCAACCCCTGTAGACCCAAGTAGAACAGTCCCAACTGAGATGGTTTGGCATGTCTGCAGTGTGGGAAAAGACATGTTACCACCACAAGCATAGGAAACTAAGAGACATGGATCCAGACCTCCAGGACGACGCAGAGTCCGCTGAGAGGACAAAATTAGACAATCTTTGAAGGACCGAGGAATAGATTGAAACTAGGCCAGGAGGAAGGCAGATGATAGGATAGAATGGCGCTCTATATTTTCAACTTTGACACCTTACGGTAGACGAGGAATGACTAAGTAAGTAAGTATGGTATATTTTAGCGATTATTGATACTAGACATTTGGCAACAATTTCTCAAGCAGAGCCCTGTCATTTTTCTCTGACTAAATAACAATCGACTCTTCAGCCCTGGCTACAGGTTAGTATCAACGCCATTAAATAAAAACCAAACAAAAACATCAAAATCACATGTCGACAATTTTGATATAATGATCGAAATTCCTTTTGCGCTCAATGAATACACCATTAATTATTCAACATATTTCAAATACAATTTGGGTATACTTAGCATATGACATGATCAGAATATTTATTATGTTCAACTTAAGGAAGATCCATTGCACTGTGGATCGTTTAAAAATATTAATCTCAAATATAATGTGTTTACGCATATTTAAATCATTCCCATTGTCATCTTCACATTTAGCCTGAACTCCGAGATTGAGATAAATGTACAGAGAATAGAAAAATGCGATTACATCTCATCACCATATATGTAAGCATGGCACTTTAAAACAGCTTAACGTAATAAACACACACGTAAATTAGTAGAGACCTGAAGATGACTAAATAACATGCCGCGTCTTTTCTTCTAAAATGTCCCAAAATAAGATAAGCTCTTCTTCCTCGTGTAGAGATCTCTCTGAGAACGTGCTAAACCTTCTATCAACCGCAAATGGTACTTGGGACAACTCGGGTCAAATCATACCATTGTTGCCAACCCTAATCGTCATACAAGTGAGAGTGATAACTGTCTACAAACCTGAATTGAGCCGGGTAAGTTTACATTTTAATATATGTTTATTAAATAATCAATAATTAATCAGTTATTTAGTCGAATAATCTATCTATCTATCTATCTATCTATCTATCTATCTATCTATCTATCTATCTATCTATCTATCTATCTATCTATCTATCTATCTATCTATCTATCTATCTATCTATCTATCTATCTATCTATCCGTCTGTCTGTCTGTCTGTCTGTCTGTCTGTCTGTCTATCTATCTATCTATCTATCTATCTATCTATCTACCTGTTAATGTGTCTGTCCATCTGTGTCGACTAACTTGTCTCTGCGTCTTTAACGCTGTCAATTCCTGTCTTTTTTATTTCAATTCACCAATATGTAAACAAAATCATGATACAAAGAAAACATTCGAAGTAACAGAAATGAAGAAGTGCATATCTGTCATCATCATCAGCATCATGATTTTTATTATCATAATCATCATAACCATCATCATCCTAAATCTTAAAAATCTGCTTTTTCAAAACAAAGGAACCGCTGGTGGTACTTGAGGAATCTCTTAATGGGGTCGTAGAGTGGTTATATCTGTGTGTGATTACCGAGGGCAGCGTTTCCTTTATCCATATAAAAAAGACATAACACTTTTGTTATGATTAAAATTCATAACATGTCTGTCGATATCAAAATGGTTCGACAAGTATTCATATTTGTTTAATATCGTTAGCCCTTGGAAACAGGAAGTTACGTCATTGCCTTCAGGCTCAGTTTGTAGACGCCAAGGTTGGTGGGGATGGAACCAGGCCAGGAAGAAGACAGCCGATAAGATAATCTGGCGCTCTTTCTTCCAAACCTCTACACCTCAAGGTAGAAGGGGGACGACTAAGTAAGTAAGTAAGTAAGAGATGTAGATAGAATTGGAATGATGCTTCTATCCGAAGGGAGCATTCATAAGATAATTCAGAAGTCAAGAACCATGCGGCATTGCACTGAGCAATTGTTAACTTATATCTGTCCGACGCCTTTTTGCGACGGATTTAAGCAATAGTTTTTAGTCTTTTCAAGCCCCCAGCTGAGTTAATTCAGCGAACCCCTCTTATAATGGTTTAGCTCTGTTTAGAGGTAAATATATTATATATACGTTTGCTTTCATTCATAAAAAAATAAATTGATGCCTCTATGATTGTTTAGTTTTAAAACAAGGTAGCCATAACTGACTCTTATTCTAAGGTCCAAAAAAATTCAAATATCATAACAAGAAAATGTGAGCAATATTAGCAACACTAATTACACCATCCAAAATCAATCAACTGCATGTAATAATAGATGCTATAAAAGGAGCAAAAAAATGAATTCAAAGAAGATTACAGAATACAATGACAAGAGCCAAATCAAGATAATACTACTGAAGAAACAAGGTAGAAATGTATGAATTGTAGAACAAATGAAAATAATTAGATCTATCACACTTTTGACAAGACAAGCACGATTTCACAACATATATGACATCTAATAACTGAAAGATAGCAAGAATAGACCAACCCGCTTAATACGAGAACAAATATGCACGAAAATACATAGAACACAGAAAAAGAACTCTGGCAACATGATTCTCAGCATCACACGCTGCATGTAACCTTAAATGTACTTATCTGTTTGCCAGTAACAATGGATCCTCCTGATTTTACTCCTCCTTCTCAAGGCACGATGAAAACACTCCGTTTGGACCAGGTTAGGTGTAGAATTCAACACTCGAACAGAACTGCTCTCTTGTCAGTCGTCTTCTTAATATACTTGGCGAAACAAAATCTTGAAAGTAGGCCATCATCGGGCATAAAACTTCAGGTCGTCAATGTAAATTTATTAGGAAAGTCTTTTCCCTTCAACACTTCACCTTTTGAAGTCGATAGTTGAAAATAAGTAGAGCAATTAATGTTCTTTCGTGCTCACAATGTCAGCAGACGACATACACCGCTATTTTGAAAATTTCTGATTTTTCAGAAAATGAAGTCCCACGTCTTGAACCATTTATCCTGACATCAGTATTCAATATTTGATTCAGGATCCCCGCTTTAGGCCCTCATTCTTCTGGGGCTTGGCCCCTATTTATCTGTTGCGTTGTCCTTATATTATGTCATCTGTAAATTCAACATGTAACAATTTTAACAATAAATTAGTCTTTAAGTTGATGAATTTTGCTGTAAATACAAGTTTTCGTCACAGAGACGTAGGTGAGAATTTATCAGTTCAAATCACAGATTGCACGTCTCGGCAAACTTGCCAGTGAGATTCATTGTATATTCCGGCTCTCACTTTAATCCAATTGTACACTCTCTTTCACACTACGTGGATTGAAGTGCTTACATTCAAAATATCCCCCAAGTGTTTAAAATATTAAATTAAATATTTCCACGCGTGACCTCTTTGTAATAAGATGTAATATTTCCGGTGACACCTTGTGCACTCTCACTTACACATGTGTGAACTGATTACCTGCCTAAGTGCCTTCCGTCAAGATTGTTTACCCAGAAAAATTATCTGTAATAATGATACAGACTAGAGCAAGCGGAAGCGATAATCTAATTATCACCCATCCTTCATACGGCTTTATTTGCGTGTTCGTGTGCCATACCGTCTTGGGTAAACACCGTCATCAGCTTTTCTCCTTTGGTCAAATGTTGAACCGACACGTTTCAAAGGGTTGTCAGACTAAGAGAATAGATAAGCGTATGGCAGGTATAGTTACCTGGTATTATCGCATTTACTATGCGGAACGTATAACAATTCTGCGTAGAGTGTTTGAGACTTCACCCTATTACATATAGCATAGAGCAAAATAATGATTGAGAGGTCAAAACAGTGGTCAAATAATACGCTGTTGGAGAGAAAAAAGAAGAGGAAGCGATACTGCCGGAGCGCTGAAGGTATGAGAGAGCCACCAAAAGAACATGAGCAAACGTTTTGTCACATAGCGAAATAATTATTCTGTGGCTTACTTTTATCAATTAATGACGTCATGAGGTTGTGTGTTTACAAGTAGTGTAATCACATACATAACACTCATAATCTATTAACATATCAACCTCAATATATAATTTGTAAATGAATGTTAGAGATATCGATAGAGATAATAACATATTTTCAATTCCGCTTCAGACGTTAAGCAAATGTCATATTTTTAAGTAATAGATACAATAAATGACAAAGCAACTTAGGTTAGACATTTGGTATGGGGTAATTCTGAAATCCCTGTTATGATGGGTGCTCATGATTCCTTAGGTTTGCAGTGTTGGTATATAAAAGATATGGATGTTCTTTAAAGTTACAACGATGCTATAAAAACGTCTGTGCTGTCCGTTTAATTTCAGAGTTCTTGTCCGATTATTCTCTTTGGCTTCTGCTCCTTGGAGTTGCTACTGTAACGTTGCAATGCAAACTGATTTGTTTCTCTGAATTTACTAGTTTAAATTCTCATTTCTCACTCCTTGTCCCAATCAAATATATAAATGCCAGAGAAACTTGGCTCAAGTAAGTTATCTATTAGTCACACACCAATCAGTATGACTACACTGTACAACACTGTACTGACTATCGCTCATCCTCGCGATCCACAATCTATGACAAAGCAATACTTAAATCATGAACAACTTCTAATCTGCGGTATTTAGGAAATGCCACTAGATAATAAACCAAAATCTAGAATTACACAATAATCCGCACTAAGGCAAAAACTTAGAATAACTCTCTCATGGCACACTTCTCAGCAAAAATGCTGGAAATGGAAAAATAGGTCCGTCTTCACTCAGACGCGCTAGAAGACTATTCCCTCTTCTGCTCATCACATGATTTGCGGGTAGTTCTCCAAATGTTGCCAAAACTAATTGTTAACAATGTCGCCAACCTGATTTTTCGTCACGGCTAAATAGCGGAGTGACATCTACCTCCCCCCCCCCCTTAATAAAGAAAACGTAGTTTTCTTCCTCCGCAAGAGCTTCGCCTGACCACCTTCAGAGTATGGACGAACATTTGCCATCATCGCATCTCCTCATCTGTGGTGGGTTTTATGTTAATACAGTTTGTTGTTAAGAAATCTTAATGTACTGAATGAGGTCAGCTGTGAAGGTCCCTGAATATAATAAATATTAGAGTAAATTTCCAGGGCACCTTTCTACTACCACCACTATGATCTCATTCAGACTTATTCTAGATAGACTGTAAGATGACTACGTTTGGTGTCTAGGGTTATTAAATGTTAGTGTAAGGTTGCATTAACCAACTGAACATAGAAACAATTACACAAATTATTTTATTATCTAATTCAACACAACAGTACCACGACAATCACATACGAACTACACTTTAAAAGACTATCTTTAGTAAGTCAGTGGTTATAAGTTTGATAAAGTTAATGTTTTTCAATTTATTGTCCTGAATCTAATTTATTTGGAATCAGGACTGACAATCAAAAGTGAAATCATAGAAATTAATTACATCAATCAATTTACATAATGGATCTTCTGACCATAATGCACATATTATTATTATATAAGGGTGTAGTTGTATTGTCTAACTGAGGTGACTTCTAGTATACACTGGTTGATTGATTATTATCATCATCTCTGCATGTTGTTTGTAAGTTTTTGTGGACACTGATGGAATGTTTATATCACTATTCCCAGTCTCTTATTTTTAATATAATGTTAGTTGAGCGATTAGGTGCCGAACATGCACCTATCTTTGTAATATGATGTAGGAATCTTCCTGCACTTCGCTGAACGACAACCTTCAGCTCCCACTTCTTCAAGAATGATGGTGGTTTACAGTTGTCTCCGAAAAAGGCAAGACTGTGACATGAATATATCGGCCCACTGTAGTCTGGCACCAGTTATTGACAGCCACCAAAAACCTCTGAAATCAGAAGGATATGCGTCCTTCGTAATCAACAGCCTACAATAATACTCAACAACCAGTACCGGCACATTACAAACAAACATGTAAGATCAGCTCTTTACGACAATCCCTTTCACCAGTTTCTTTTGATGTGACCAGGTATACCAGTATTCCTCTCCCCTAATAGTTACAACGCCTCTGCAATTCCAGCAATAATCTGTTGTCCATACAATAGGATAGGTATTATACTCCTGATGATAATCATATATAACTTAGTTGGTCTACACCTCTCTGATAGTCTTTCATATGCTGGACCAATCTCTAGACTCTGTTTTGAGTCTGCCATAGACTCACTTACTTACAGTCGTTTGTTAGTATCTCACATTCAAATTTTATTTTAAATAAAATGTTAAGAAAATCAATCTTACCACAGATGCAAGGAAATAACACAAGTAAACGATGACTAGGCAATAGAAAATGGCACATTTTCGATCTGCCCTATGTCCAGGCTTTTCCTGTATTAGAAAATTATCCGCCTGCTCTCATCGATCTTGCTTTACACAAAATTTACTTGAAATGACAGTGAACAGTCCCCGTTTCGTACCAATATTTACTGCTTTGTCCAATGGGACCATGTTTACATTTATTTTTGAATCTATCGTTTCAAATAACAACTCCCAATATGTTTCCAAGGCAAATATATTTTTAGTTTTAGGTCAACCAATCATACTTCGCCTTCCTTCAAAATCCACCCAATCAAATATCCCGTACCTTTTAACCTCATTTACCCAAAGTCGTTTTTTTCAAAACATGCCATAAAAAATTATAAGCAGGCATGATCTTTACTTGACAGTCTGGTCGGATCCACTATAGTTTTATGACTATAATTAGTTAATTAATGGACTATTTGCGTAACTATTACCATATTCTTTGTCAACAAGTCCTACGGTACACGAATATACAA
Organism: Oreohelix idahoensis; assembly: GCA_024509875.1. NCBI lineage: Eukaryota > Metazoa > Mollusca > Gastropoda > Stylommatophora > Oreohelicidae > Oreohelix > Oreohelix idahoensis. The sequence goes on along the minus strand of JAMPIV010019827.1, from coordinate 105,268 downwards.
TTTATATGGGACTAGTTGGCTTGGTTCAGAAGTACACAGTTTTTTTTTTCTAAGTTAGTGTTTTTTATTTTTAGTCTACTACACGTTCAATTCTTTTCCATGTGCTGTCTTCTCTATTTACGTGATAATTACGTCCTTTGAAATAAGAGCTAAGGTTGTTTTTGTGACACGAGTTGTCTACATGTTCTAACTTTTTCTCGTATTTTGGGGAAACCCCTAAGGCAAGGCTTGCCCCTGTGCTGGTATTGGCTTTTAGTTTAAAATCATTGCGAAACGAATTAGCATTTCATCTATCCTTTCCCCTCCTCGTTCCACAATGCATTTTAGGCACATATTTTCTTAGAACTAGGAAAAATGATTATTTCAAGGACGAATTTGAAAAATTGGGTACCGTTTTGTTCGGCTATTCGTTAGCAAATAATAATCTGAAGGCGTAGGCGATACCAACAGTTCTAGTAGAAAATTCTTTTGTACTTTCTTATCTTTTCTTTTATGCCCGATATTGTTATATATTAATTTAGATATTGTATTTAGAAATTCACTACATCATCTGACTAGAGAATGCTATAGTTCCCCACCACCATTATCGTTCATGCCTTCTCCACCTATCCACAAAACACAACATGAGTATGAAGTATGTTTTCCAAGGTTCTGGCAGTCGTGAAAAATAACAACGACTGTCCTACTCTGGTCACCCAAACACCATGTATAATACATTTATATATACTCTGATATATACACCCATAATAGTAGAAAATCTCATAACATAAACAGTCATTTGTAACATGGTCTAGATGTACATTACATTTGAATATAGAGCAAATTGTTTTTATGGCACCATGATACATACATTACAAAGCAGAACATAGTCAAGCCTAAACATGATCTTTAAAGTTTACACAACATCTCTGACGTGATTGCAATTAATTGCAACCCCTAACACAGGCAAAACAGGCCCATCGGACTCCTCAATACATTATACAGTTGTACAGAACAACTTATCCTCATCAGAATAGTACTGGTTGCGTGGGTCATACTCTAAGGTTCGGTTTGCGTTAACCGAAACACCCTACTGAACGCGAACCCAATACCTATTTCCTTGCTATTGCTGGACTATCAGCAGGTGGTTATGGAGCAACGACATGTGCTTCCATCTGACTGCATCACGCGCACCCCACCTATTCGCGAAAGTCACTCGTGCAACTTTGGTACTGTCCCGCAATGACAATACCTCCACGAACTTCACTGTCGCGACTTTATTAAACACTCGTCTGAGTGTGCGCCAACTAGCACTCAGGGGAACATTGCGCACCCATGCCGTGCGGTTACTCGCTTTCAGGCCCTCAGATATGCCTTCGTGGTTACTTTGTCTGCGCTTCGGCACCGTATTCCGAGTACCAACGGATGACTGACACGAACCCCGACCAAGATGTACCTTATTCTCAGATGGTGATACTTCGACAACCTGATTATCCGCCTCGGGACTTTGGAGTTGCTGAGCGACTGCTCCAGCCTCTCCCGTAGCATTATGCACTCCCCGCACATTGTCGACGATCAAATCGGCAATTGGATTTTCGAGGACAAACGCGTTCACTTTACCTGACAGGAACGGGGTGTTCACATTAATGCGCGCCTGGGGGTAAGACTCCACTTTGCCCCCAAACGTAATGCACTTTACAGTTTTCCCTGTGAGGCAGGAATCGTCGATTCATGACCGACGCACCCCGATTGTTGTATCCGGTGTCCCTCAATACTGAGAAAGGCTCCTTCTCCACCACACCTTTGTGGAGAGCCACCTTGCCAGTCTCATGGACTGCCGACAGACATGGTACCTCGTGTCCGCAGTGTAGTACAATATTCTCGTTTGGACTAAACAGAGGTCGACACCCCATACAGTCATCGCTGTTGACTGTGTCCAACATGACCGCCGAATTCGCATGTTCGACAGGGGTAGCACACGTGTCGGCTTGATGACCCATGCCACCACAATTGGTACATATGCGCTCCCTCTTAGACTCATCGCGTGGACTCTTGCTGGGGCCTTTAGCAGGTGAAGACCGCGCATCGGAGTCGGAAGATCGACTCTCTGAGGAACCACTTCTCTGCTTGGACTGTTTGGTTTTATACCAAAACCGGTCTTCGTCGCGAGACTCCTCAAAGCGTACCTGCTTTCTCGTTTGCCGCTCTCCTCCGTCGCTATCACTTTTCCATTGACGGTTGTGCCAGTTTGCCCGACCACTCCGATGAGATCGGAAGTTACCGTAATTCCCTCTGCATGGTTGATAGGGACGTGAGGGCTTATCGAACTTCTGTTCTTGGCGCCTGTCTGCCTCACATAACTGATCTTGCCATGGTTGCCGCTGGACTTTGCCGACACCAGTAATTAAGGCGTCAGACAGACCAGACCTTTGAATGAGTTTGCCTGGATGGTCCAGGACATAATGGTGCCCCAATTGGGCCATAGACTCAATGTCTTTTGTTTGGCGCTCTTGGAAAAACGCCACCAACTCAGTTGAGCACGACGACAACACTTTGTCCCGTAGCATCAAGTCTAACATGCCATCATAGTCCTTATTTATCTCCTCCATCTTGATCCATCTATTCAGCAGAAGTTTGATCTTCGAGATAAAGTTCTCGAAGTCTTGGTCTGCACATGGCATCGCGTTTCTAAAACGCGTCCGGTACCCGTAAGCCGTCAGACGGAACTTCCGGAGCAATCTTTCCTTTACTTTGTCGTAATCGGCCCTTTCTTCTAGCAGGAGGCTATAGAAAGTCTCCATCGCAGGCCCCACTAGCAATGTGGATAACAGAGATGGTCACTGATCTCTGTCAGTCTTCCAGGCCACACATTCGGCCTCGAACATCTCGATGAAAAATCCAAACTGTCGATTTTATCGTTGAAATTAGGCAGCCGCAGCGTAAAAGGACGATGCGTACCCCCAGGAGTTGAGTTCTGACCACTTGGACTCACCTTTAATCTCTTTAATTGTATTTCCTTATCCATTTTCTTCTCTTCAAGAGCTATTCTCATTTTCTCCTTTTCTAATTCTAACTCTCTATCTTCTTTCGTCTTCTTTTCTTGTAATTCTCGTTCCAGCTTCTTTTCTTCAAATTCTCTATCTTCTCTAATCTTCCTTTCTTTTAATTCTCGTTCCAGCTTCTTTTCTTCAAATTCTCTATCTTCTCTAATCGTCTTTTCTTATAATTCTAATTCTGCCTTCTTGAGTTCTCGTTCCTCGGCACATAGATCTCTTAAGGCATCCTCCTTCTCTTTTGATTGGAATTCTGCTTTGGCATAATCCAACAATTCTTTTCCTATGTACCCCGCATCCCTACCTAACCGCATAAAACTATCATAGTCCAAGATGTACACTCGTACTAGTCAGTACTAAGGCACTGTGCAACTGTTCACTACCATGTACCCTACACCACCTCACTTATATGAACAGATACCTCTTTTCCTACAAGGTCTGCAGTAATGATATGTAAATAGTAATTTCACTTCTCAAATTTACAAATATATGCATGTAAGTATAAACCACCTCACCTCTCAATGTATACACATAATACCTCTTATTGTATAAATCTAAACTTACTTTACCACTTGGCTACTGTCTCCTTACTCTGTAAGTTTGGTCCTTCCGACCACTTAGTCTCTATGACACAACTAAAACCCCCTGACTATAGTCGACAGTTGTATTTTATCAGCTGATAATACTTCTTGGTGCTATGACACCACTGTACCAAGTTTGACACTAAATCAGGTTTTAGAACATAGTCTGTTACTGGCACTCACGCTGGTGTTGTTCTCTGACAATATATAACTAATTAATACACTATCTAATTGAAATGTTTACACTGGCAAAATTAACACTCCACAGATGAAAAGACACACATTGAACACTACGATAAGTTCCAATCACGAGAAGTAAGATGACAGACACGATCAGAGCAGGAATAGACTGATATATACAACGCGTGACTGACAACGAACGAAAACAAGAATACCTGTTAACGTATTTACAAGATAGCAAGAAGGGAAGAGAGATCCCACCACTTAAACACCACAGAAGAATTACTGAATATACAAGAAAATGTAAACACAAACCACACCGCTTCATCCAACAACTGGGCTTGGAATGTTAAGTAGGGCAGTCGCAGGAAATACTTCTGCATTACTCCACCACAAAACATATACAACCAAACGCTAGAAAGAAGTCAGTCTAATCCAATCTTTTCTCACAAGTGAGAAAATGAATTAAACTCACCACCCGTCCACCCTTGAACTCACAAATATAACATTACACAGCAAACTAAACAACAACTACACTTAACAATGAAGTGTTGAGAGCAATCACTTCCTCCAGCCACCAACTTAATCACATCAATCATAATAAACTTATTACATATGAGCAAAATTATTGCTATAACATTCTTCTTCTTTTATCCTTAGCCGCCAACCGTCAAAGCAGTCAATGGCCATCACGCCAAGTGGCGTCTTATAGGGCAACAACAAATTGATTCCACTTTGCTCGGTCGGTGGCCATCCTTCGTACAGTGCCCCAACTCTGGTTCATTCTTTGCATGTCAGTCTCCACAGTCCTCCGCTAGGTTGTTTTTGGTCGGCCTCTCTTTCTTTTTCCTTCAGGGGTCCAAAGAATAGCTGTTCTTGTGATGCCATCGGGGTCTCTTCTGAGCACATGGCCAATCCAGCTCCAGCGTCTGCCAGCTATGATGGTGTGCATGTCCTCTTGCTTGCTCCGAGTAAGCAGATATCTTGGTTGGTGATGGCATTCGGCCGAAAGATTCGGTGAATTTTTCTTAGGCATGTTGTGTGAAAAGAGGACAATTTCGACATTTCCTTCTCTGTAACTCTCCAGCATTCCGCACCATAGAGAAGCACAGAAAGCACACAGCTCTGGTATAATCTTAATTTTGTACTTGTGCTGTATTGCGAGGACTTCCAGATGTTGTTTAAGCTAAAAAAGGTTATTCTTGCCTTATTCATTCTGGTGTTGATGTCTTTTTAGTTAGTGATATTAAGTACGGATATAACTGATACGGTGTAAAAGCATTAACACTAGGATAATAGAAATTAATAGTTAAACAATGACCACACATTGTGTATTAACATTAGGTGCATATAATCTGTGTAACAGAATCATTTTTTTTCAGCTCCCGCCCTTCCCATAACAACTACTAATAAATTTCCTTGGTTGCAGGTATAAGACAGTCTGATATATATATATATATATATATATATATATATATATATATATATATATATATATATATATATATATATATATATATATATATATATATTTGTGTGTGTGGTAGGGTGGGCGAGATGATGATGATGATTATATTGTGATGTGTTTGATCACTCTCTTTTCACTCTCGCACCGACCCGAACAACAATAAAACTCTTGATGCTAGAGGCAGGGGCTGTATTTATTTTTACAACCCATTCAGTGACTAGGCAAACATTAAACAAATAAACCAACGAACATAACAAAACACCCAACAGTGCTCGATTGCTAGTCTGAAGAAACAAACAAAGCAACGAATAGTTAAAATCATAGTAGTTAAATAATGATGCTCTCACCTGCCAAACAGTCCTTCCACGCCACCCTCAACTGTCACACACGCACACACTCATGCGTGTCGTCCAATGCGACTAGTAAGGTGTTGTGCATGAGGCTGGCAATCTCACCGTGTAACATCGGTTGCTACCAAAACCACTACTGCAAGAGCACACAATCAGCTATCACACACACACACACACACTCATGCATGTTGTCCAATGAGACTAGTATGGTGTTGTGCATGAGGCTGGCAATCTCACCATATAACACAGATTGCTACCGAAACCACTACTGCACGAGCATATGAATACTTCATGCGGAGGCAAACCACACTGGTGGCCCCATGCTCCCTCAGTAGCGGAGAAGAGAAATATATATCTCCAAGTGAGCCCACGTGCTCTCACAAACCATTCTTCACATAACAATAATTAAATAATCATAAAATATGTATAACATAGAATTAACCAATATGTACCACCAATACTCTCGTTAATGGGCATAAACCACCACCTCGCATCTGATCCATCTCAATATTCATTACTGCATTCTGAACATGTCGTAAGTGACGACTGGTGCGCTAGGCAACAAGCGTGTCGTATATGACCCCTGATGAGACTGAGAACTCATCACATGAAACACATCGTTACCGTCACCGAAACAACCACAGCAATAGCATAAAAATGCTTATTGTGGGCCTGTAATATACACCAGCTGCATTGGTGTTTTCATGCTCCGCCGGGAGCAACCAGAGAAACACATGTCTCAACAAAGGAGTGGCCTCGCGCTCTCCCGAAATCTAAATGACTATTCTCACTTCAAAGTAACCCACTAAAGATATACAGTAGAAATATCAATAATCGTGAAATACACTTAATTACTCTTACATTAAGGAATACAATATAATTATTCTTAACTTTAACAAAACTGGAATTAAATACATAACGTGTCACATGACGTAACATTATAGGTTTACCACGCGGGGCGTGTTATTCGCCGCTTTTTATACAGTCCTCGCCACGTGGCTGCCATCTTGCTATTGTTAATCTTATCTAAATTCCAGTGAAATATCTTCATACTATATCTGCCTTTCTGATGAATGAAATAATCGCTCTTACAGCCGCAATCTGGACTTAGCATGCCTAATAAAACCTATCAAACATTATTTTCACTCATCTATCATTTCTAGACTAAATAATAATGCCCTAAAAAGACATTTCCTTTGGGAACACATCTATCTATTTATTTAGACCTAATTCACTAAACATTAAAACAGACTCGTGCTGAATATAATTTCAGACTTATAGAACACGAATGCTAAATACAAAATGCGCTAATAATTACAGCTCACGTGCTCTGGTCCATCTGCTACCTACACCGGTCACTTCGTCTTGTTTGTTCGCTCGTCTGGGCTGATACTAGGAAAGGTCGCTGCTGGCTCTCACGCGCTTTATATAGACCCTTGGCGAATCACTCAACTTACTGCGCGCGAGGCGTATTAATTTCGCCACATAAACAAAGCTCGCGATTATTGCTTTAGAAGGCCCGAAAACACAAATATACACAACTATTTCTAGAGCAAAAACACAATTCTACACCACAACTTAATTTTTAGGCATTATGGCCTGTTCATCAATCTTGAAGATTTTTTACATCCCAGCATGCTTCGCGCCCATCGAAAATATGTGGGCGATAAATCTGCCCAAAAACAGGAACGGGGCGGGCGTCTCCTTTTCGGCCCCATCAAGAAAGAAAGATCAGTGAAGGCGGACAATAGAAAATATAGGATAGAAGAAACGCAGGATACTGACGCATCTAACAGGCATATAAGAACAGTAGTAAGAAGAAATCCTGAGAAAACAGGTCCACAAGAAGTACAGTACATGGACACATCTTATAGGCGTACAAGAGCGGTATTTGACAGACTACAAATGAGAGTCTATTGAGGGCAACCCTCACCGAACATATACAACAGACATTTAGACACGGGGAGACAGTGTTGTGGAAAAGGAAAGAAAAGGAGGTAGCACAAAAAGAGGTTCCAGAGAGGGAACGGACATTTAGAAGCCAAAAGAAAGTGACAGCAGAAGAAAAAGAGAAGTGTAAACGCACAGAAACAGTTTACAGACATGGAGTACTAAAGAAACAATAACTAAAGAAGAAATATGGAGAAACCATGAAACAAAGAGATAAGGAGTGGACGTAAAAATAGAGTAAAGAGAAATAGACATAAGTGGAAAAGGAAGTCAAGTCACAGTTCAGCAGCAGAAAAACACGCAAGTAGGTAAAAGCGACAAAATAGTTTAAGATAAGTAGACCCAAGAAGTTGAACATATTTCCACGTAATATACCAAGGACAGAAGTCTAGTTAGCAAAGGGTGGACAGGAGGATCGCAATTCAGTGTTGCCATGATAGTTACATGGCTCACGCCATCATGAACTATGTATATAGAAAGACATGACAGAAGACATGTTTAGGCTCTATACGAGAGAAGAAAGAGGCCAAACAATGCACACCAGGTGAGTGGTGACGGACAATAATACAATATGATGCGTTTACATGTATGACAATAGGAGTGACTGGATGAGTAACAGGAAATAAACTTTGTATGGATATGTACAGAGTGGGCAGAATGTGAGAGCGAAAAGCAAGGGTTAAGAACAGTCATAAATGTAAAGAGGAAAGGTCACTTAAGAAAATGACGGGAAGAGAGTATTCTCTAGCTTTTGGTATGATAATATGTTGTAACATAAGCTAATAATGACATGTTAAATGATATTTTTAAAAAAATGAAGACTACTAAGGAAAAGGAATGTAAAACTTGTCAAAACTATGTATTTGAAATCATGTAACATGAGCAGATAGGGCAAAGGAAACGTAAGAGTCCGTAAATGGGAGGTAAACAATTCTCCCAGGGACAGACAGGGGGACAGCATTAGAATGAGACTACGACGGCAGAATGGCTTCCGTAGACATGTCGATTACTGAAACGCTCATGCAGACATGAAAACTGTACATAATGAGACAGGACACAGAGCAAGTTCTGAGTGTGTGAAGAAATGGTAAAAGAAAACCACACCAGATGTGGGATGCATTAAAATTGTTAGCACAATGATGTGCGTGTGAGATAGCAGGGATGAAAGAGTGATTGTCAGGAAATAAACTTGGTCCATTGTGAATGAAAGAAATGGAGATATACAAGGTAAAAGTCATTCTTCATTGGAAATATGAAATGGAAGATGATGTTGAGGAATGTATTTACTGCTAAAAGGGAAGAGACAAGAACGTCCCATTACAATTTGATTATGTTGTCTAAAAAGAATTGTCTAATTTGCTGAAGTAGGGTTGTGACAGCATAATGCTAAGGATTTTCTTTGTTTTGGTACAAGATAAGTACAATAGTGTTGGTACAGTTATGAAAATAAATTTTTTATCCTACGGATAAATAATTTATTTTTGGGGGGATTAGGAGATAATGTGGCAGCAAGGGAACGACGGACGGGCAAAGGGAACGAATAGTGAGAATCGAATATAGGACAGTCTAGATAGAGTAGAACAAGGGGATGCTCTAAGAATGATGGGCATGAGAATATAGGTGAACAGAAATCCAGTGAGGCACGATTTCCAGCCAGCAGTCCAGAGGCGTGGGTGGTTAGTGCAAGTCGCACAGATTCCCAAGAGAGACAAGGATAGACACGTTGAAGGCAGTAAAGTAGTTTGGGTGATGAATATTTCGCGGACAAGGAGATGAGTTTGAGTGATGATTAACCCAACATATTGAATAGTGAGAATTCTTGTCTAGAAGGAGAACCAGTGTGAGTTAGGTTTTACTCAGAAAAGGTATGTAGAGTGAATTATAATACATATACATACAGTAGTCCTATTCTTCAGTGATGAAAGGGATAGTAACAACCCCGGAAATGTCCGGATCCATCAATAGATAACATGATAAGTGATATGATAGATAACAATAGACACAGAAATTGTAAGGAAGAAAGAACATAACTAGAGACTATAGCACCTGAGTGATCATCTATGGTTAAAGGTCAAAAGGTGTAGTTTTGATACTGAACGAGAGAAAGTGAGGAAAGGAAGAACTTACACATTGTATAATTTTGTGATGGACTACTAGTGTAGAAGTCAGAGCGACAGCAATGGTACACACACAAGTAAATAAACCATTTCAGTTAACTATGGCGTTATCTCATCGCTTGCAGTGTGTGTGTGACTGTTGTAATCATCATCATGTCATCGCTAGCTACTGAAGCAAAGAACCTAGGCATGCAACGGCCACACCATTATAGAACGGATACAGCGACACAGGCTGTCACACTTGCCATACTTATTCAGTCTATCGGTTTTTTCTTTATTGTGTTGATGTGAATGCGCGAGTAGTGCTTGTCATATGCATACTCCATTTCTTCCAGTGTAGAAAACGTTGTCCGTCTAATTCCCCTTGGACGACTCTCTCTTGTCTGGCAAGACAATTAGACAGTTAAGAAACAGTAGACAGTTCCAGTCAGAGACATAATACATACATTATTCCAAAAACTCAGTTTTACTTGATTGTCCATGATTTACACCACCGATATAATAAAGGCCTTTATATAGTATACGAATATGTACTCAAATTATTCAGTACTTCAAACCATCCTGTTCTTTCGATGTTCCTTGGGTATTGTCTCATGCAATGTACATAAAGGGTTTCCAAAAGTCTCCTGAAATTCACTCTACTTTTTCAAATAATCTTCTGGTGTAATTCAAAAATATTATGATTTAATGATGATTCCCCCCCCCCTCCTCCCCCCGAATTTTCACCAAATGACTCTACACACCAGTACAAAATGAATTTGCAATAAAATATGATATATACATTCTTAATTAAGATACTCTTATTCTCATTCAGAATACACAGAGCATCTAAAGGCCTGATGAAAGGCTGCACACACGGATGAATGGCAAAGGCGCTGGGTGGTGTGTCTTCTGTATTAGATTTTAGCGGTGAGTGAAATTTTTCTCTCTGCCTTCACCCTTAAATACGGTCACATTCGGCGTATGAGAAACATTAAGGCCATTGGCTGGTACCTTCATTCATTTCCTCGTAAAATGTGTAGCATTTGGTCCAAAATGTGCTGGTGGTAAATCTTCCATAAATTCCTGTAACGTTATTTTTTAACCAATTTCTTTCATCGCGGTTTTGTTTTACACAGACGACTTGGCGCTATCGTTCCATATAGTTATCATTTTCCTATCTTTAACTTACATTTTGCTAGTGCAGCCGAAACAGGTCAAAACTTCTTACGATCATTGTTTTTCTGCCTTATAACACACAAACCGGCCACATTGCACATAAAGCATAGATGGGCTATGTAATATCGTACTTTTATAGCCATTTATGTTGGAATCCATCCATCTTTTCACTATAATAACAGAAAAGCACACATCTTCGAACGATTTCATATTTTCATTTTGTTTACTAGCCTAGACGCCTAAGGGTCATGCCTCGAACTATCCATCTTCCCATTTGATGACATTTGCGATAAACAGTTTTAGGCGGGATAGTTATATTTTTGATTGCCGAGACATTAGTTCAGTCGTATTGTGAGAAAGCCGTAGTGAACTATCTTCCCAGTAAGGAGCAAATAAGTTTGCTCGTTGAATGATGAGCCCCCAACTGATTTACTTCAGTAAAATATTACTTAAATAGCTATGTTTATGCGTACTTAAAATAACTGAAACATACAAGCTCAGATCATTCAAAATTCATAAATCAACTATAAATTTATAAATGTAGATAACCCATTTAATTATAGTTAACAATGTTAAAATACAGAAATGTGTTGATGGACAATTTTCAGCCTTTAAGTCCAAGGTGATGATCTGGTTAGTGGTTATTTTTTGGGAAAGAAAATTATAAGGGGTAGTGATAAAGGTGGATTTGAGCTGAAATGATAATGGTGCGCCAGAAAAATGCCAGGTACGTTAGCTTCGTTATAAGATTGACGACCACTTGCCACCCCTATCGACACCTGGTATTAAAGTGCAAGATGTAGGTGTCTTCTCTGATTTAGAATGTTGCTGTGTGTGTTGCAGTAGAACAGTTCACAGGGTACACCACAGGCAACATGACGTGTAGAGTCATAGAAATGGTAACTTCGCTTTAGTTTTATACCATTTATTGCACGCCACAAAACAGTCATGATATTTATGTCATCACCAGCATAGTATAACGAATGCAGCATTCAAAATCATATTAACTGATAGTCATGTAGGATTCAATACTCAATAGTTGTATTGTAAACAGATATCATAAAGTTCTGGTTCGTGAAGCTGTATAAATAATATATATAACTTCTGCAACAGTGTCAGCTGCAGATCTTCAATGTTCATAGACAACCATAAATGCTTCCTTTCTGATGCTAGCAGATCAGATGTATACAATAAGTCCGTTTACTGTCTGCACGTGAATAGCATACTGGGCATACAGGTCAAACCGACCTTTATAACGTTTCTAAGTCTAACCATCTGACTTGGACGTGATCTCTGATATAACGAATCCTGGAACACAGACAATAGTCTTGTTGGTCTAGAGCGACCCATATATATATAACTAGTTCAGGTATAAAGATACCGGTGGCGAAAAACCTAGTCAAAGTACCTCTCCATTTTGAATCACACAGGCGAGCAAGGAGCGACAAAATGACGAACTTCTAGATGATAGCAAAAAGTTCGATACAAGAGGAATTACCTTTCTTCGGAAATCAACCACGAACATATGCCTCCAGGCAGGCTTGAATAATACTGGGAAATAGTCTAGTTAGCTAACTAACTCACAAAGACAACGTATTTCCCTCAGAAAATCACAAGACGCAGGTTGCGTCCGCTCGCTACTCAGACCATTTCTAAACTCCCAGCTGGGCGGAACACACAGAACGAACTCCCAGTTTTTGACATGCGCAGAACTCATCTACGTGAGTATAAATTCACACAAAGCAATTCTAAGAACATTCGAGATAAAAGTCTTACACAGTCGCGCCTTTTATGGTCATGAACAGAAGCGTTAAGACAGGTTTCAGACATCTACAACAGTTGACTGATACTACCAAATAAGGAGATAAGGTCACGCTTCGTTCAAGAAATTATAGAGCGAACGTGTCTCTATACAAGAGAAGGCAAACTCCTAAAAAATTGTAGTCTCAATAACTCGGGTTATGTCCCTTTGACTGTAAAAAACATAATACACACTTCAGTCAAAAAATGATCATACATACGAAAAATGATCATACAAAGACTTTGGAAAAAGTAATTATTTGTGCGTAACATTACCGCACCCTCCCGGGAAAAAAAAATGAAACATTTTTTTTTTAAATCCTGGAGCCGGAAAAATCTAGGCTCCCAACGCACGTATGATGCGCGGATATATACCTAACAAACTAGCTCAACGCATGGAGCGAAACTGAGATCATATCTCAGGTCCTTAGAGAACAAATTTATCTAAGTATTCGCGTATATATTCCAGGAAGGTGCCACCAACACACGCCACAGTGATGGCAACATCATAATAAAAGTCAAATTACTCTCATACCAATATATGAAATTAAATATATTATTATGATATCATATAATGTGTTGTGCAAACAGCGGTGTAATATATTAATATACCGCACTATTTTATTACATTATATAATGCATCAGTAATTAATAAGTAATACAATGTTGTTCTTTGTTGACATAAACAAGCAATAGAAGATGTGGACATCATCCGCTCCCAATCTAGGACAGGACTTGATATCCTCAAAGTTCCACAATGGACATAATCTCGCAGACTTCAATGATGTGCTGCGAAAATATCAATAACACAAATCTTAAAGACAACTGGTAAATCTCTTAATACAATTATGCAAATATATTATTTAAATGTGGCCGAGTGATCTTTTGGCCCGTATATAACTAACTAAGCCTTCTTAGATAATTACATGGTACAATGTTATAAATTTCCCTAAAAAAAAAGTGAGAAAAAATCTACTAACATGTCATTATAATATTGGACTGTGTATCAGGAAATATATATATATATATGACAGAAGAATCATGTGGAATCGTGTGGGCATCTGGACAGAATGTCTGCCATTACATTGTCCGAACCACGGATAGCTCGAACCGAGAAATGAAATGGTTGAAGAGCTATGGCATAACGAGTGGACCTCGAGCTCTTCAAGTTTTTGCTCTGAATAGCAGTAAGCGCTTTCTGGTCGGTTTCCACAATGAAATGTGCGCCTAGAAGAAATCTTTGTAACTTCAGAATAGACCATACCATAGCCAATAACTCACGGTCTAAAACCGAGTAATTCTTTTCTGCAGCATTTAATTTCCTAGAGATATACATCACCGGATGCAGAGTATCAGAATACTCCTGCATTAGTGCCGCCCCAATCCCAGTTGACGAGGCGTCACTTCGAAGAACAAAAGTCTTCTCAATAGTAGGTAACCTAAGAATAGGTGGAGATGAAAATAAGGCTTTAACCTGGTCCAATGAGGATTGACATTCTTTAGACCAGCGGATCAGATTAGGCGACCCTTTCTTCAATAAAGTAGAAAGCGGTGCCATAATGGAGGACAGATTCGGAATGAATCGTCCGTAGAATTGGATCAAACCTAATAGACTCCTTACTTGTTTCTTCGTCTTAGGGACCGAAATGTTAAGTATTTTTGAAACATTGTGGTCCTCTGTCTTTAAAAGACCACGACCAACGCGATGACCTAGGAAAGAAATCTCACTAAATCCTATAAAGGCTTTAGAGGGTTTTGCAGTCAAGTTATACTCGCGAAGAGTAGACAGTAATTCGTATAAACCCAAATAGTGATCGTCCCAGGAATCACTGAATAGACAGATATCATCTAGGTATGCTATGACATCTGTACGATATGCGAGAATTCGCCGCATCATGCGTACGAATGTAGCAGGGGCGTTCATAAGACCGAAAGGCATGAAATTCCATTGGAATAAACCCCTAGGTGTAGAAAAAGCTGTAAAAGGTTTGGCACGTTCAGTTAGCGGGACTTGCCAATAACCTTTAGACAAATCTAGTTTGGTAAAGAATCTAGAATTAGAAAGTTTATTGAGTAGCTCTTCTAATGAAGGCATAGGTTCAGCATCGAACTTCGTAACTTGGTTCAATTTGCGATAATCTACGCAAATGCGAATGTTATTATCCTTCTTTCGAACAATAACCATAGACGAAAAGTATGCTGAAGTGGATGGTTCAATGATTTCCAAACGTATCATTTCATCCAATTCTTTTTCGACTTGAGACTGGAAATGGATAGGTATTGGATAGGGTCTGACTCTGATAGGATTATGATCAGTTAGCACAATGTCATGTTCAATGACATGTGTGTGTCCCGGGATGTCTGTAAGAACATCCTGAAATGTTTGCAACATCGAAGAAACTTGTCGATGTTCCTCCGCGTAAAGATTTGGAGAAACGGTCACGTTTTTCCAAGATTCCGTAGAATAAAGTGGGACCATAGAAAGAGGAAGATTGACATCAGAAAAAGTAGTTTCCTCATCCTGTATAACTGACAGAGATGAGTACTGACCATGAGGTGCTTGAGAATTGTCCGTTGCCTGGAAAATAGGCTGCAAATAGTCAGGTCTTTCATAAAATTCCGTGAGCATATTTATGTTGAAAGTTTTATGCTTTCCATCAATATCGACAACATAGTCGACATCAGAAATTTTGGAGACTATTGCATATGGACCTTTCCATGCAATTAGAAGTCTGTTCTCCCTTGAAGGAAGTAGAACGAGAGCTTTGTCACCTGGACAAAGTTGTCGTAGACATCTATTCTTATTTGCAAACTGCCTTGCCTTTTCTTTAGCAAATTCGGAAGACGAAGTTGCTAGCTTGCATGCCTCGATGATCTTTTGCCTAAGAGCAATGACGTACTCATAAGAAGATTGAGTCTCATCGCTAATATTATCGGCAGTGATTAGATCGTGAAGTAAAGACATAGGGCCGCGCGGTTGCGCGCCAAAGACAAGTTCGAAAGGGGAAAACCCTGTATGTTCATTGGGGACTTCTCTATACGCAAAGAGAGCCGCGGGTAAGACCCTGTCCCAATCCTGAGGATGATCCTCAGTTATTTTACCAAGTAAAGTTTTCAGAGTCCTATTTAAACGTTCGACCAACCCATTAGACATTGGGTGATAGATACTGCTGAGAGACCTTTTAATGTGTAGCATAGACATTACCTGTGACATAGTGTCTGATATAAGTTGCGTGCCATGGTCTGACAATATTTCTCCGGGAAAACCCAAGCGAGAAAATATCAGCCAAAGAGCGTCTGCGATATCAGCAGTTGAGATGCTCTTGAGAGGTATTGCCTCTGGCCAACGTGTGCACATATCGACACATGTAAGAATAAATTGATGTCCTCTAGCCGACTTAATTCTAATTCTAAAAGGACCGATAATATCTATTGCCATTTTTTGAAAAGGGCGAATAGGAATGTCAGCAGCCTGGATAGGCGCAGCATGTCGTGGTCCTTTAGATTTGACCTCCTGACATACTTTGCAAGAGCGACAGTACATTCGTATGTCCTTGCTCACAAATGGCCAAAAGAAAGCCGCAAGAACCCTCGACTTTGTACGGGAAAAACCCATATGTCCAGCACATTGCGAGTCATGAGCATGTTGCAATATTTGCAATCTCATGCTCTTAGGCACAAGAATTTGTGAATGAGTGGACGTAGTCGAGTCTTGTACTATACGTACAAGTACGCCGTTCTTCATAGAAATCCAAGACTTTCTATTAGTATTTTGATTAGGATCACCTTTTTTTTGCTAGAATGAAGAATTTTTTGTAAAGAAGGATCTTCTTCTTGCAATTTGATAAATGAGTCACGTGTAATAGTCAAGTGACTATCTTGGTCATTTACTTCATCATTATTAGTTAATGAAGTTTGAGGTGGATCCAGAGCATGTGCTCTTGTGACCACCGCATTGGTAGCTTCAATGTTTTGCTCTTCCCAAACAGCAATCTGCTGTGGGGTACATTCCCTAACTCCGTGAATACGACCAATAATAAGGTCCGCAATAGGGTTTGGAAGTAGACACGCGTGGACCTCTCCCGTGAAGAAAGGAGTAGCAATATGTATTATGGCAGTAGGATACTTTTCCAACGTGCCACCAAATGTGACACATTTGATGACCTTTCCTGTAGCACAGGATGGATCTACAAGAGATTGCCTAACGCCGACAGTAGTACATCCAGAATCAAACAACACCGAGACTGGATTACTATTTACAAGCCCCTTATGTAATATAAGAGAACCTCTCCCATCATGAGCAACATTAGCAGGAAGAGCGGGCAAAGGATGACCACAGCTTAGAGTACTAACGGTCTTCGGATCAAATAAAGTACTGCATTGGATACATTTATTTGCCCTACCAAAATCAAAAGATGAGCATCCGATAGCATTATGGTCTTTATCATTATTAACCTGCTTATCTGCTCCCTGAGATTCTTGTTGAATAGCGTTTGTCTGTTGATATTTTTTTCTCTTATGTTGCGATCTACCGCGACCATTATTGCCTCTGCAATTATCATTAAAGTCCCTACTGTAATTTTTATCGTGGTTTGAGTTCCAGTTTCCATAACTGTCATTACCATCTCTATGCTGTTGAGAACCTCTATTATCTTGGTATTGAGGTCTCTGCAAAAAATATTTCCCTCTATGCCGATTACCTTTGTGAAAATTTCTAAAGTTAACCGGAGTAGAATAACGTGTAGTATTAGGATGTCTCCAGTTCTGGGAAGAAGAATCACCCTGGAATTGATTACTATGGTTCTGGGCATAATTATGGTTACTCTTTTTATTGAAATTTTGCTGGCTACCCTGAAATTTATGCCTAAAATTTGGGCCATAAGGTGCTGCCGAAGCAACTGGCAGACCTTCTTTTACTTTAGAGTTGCTAATGGTTATGTGAGGATGCGCAGTAACATACTGGCTACAGCATTCTTCCATTTCTTTTATGTTTTTAGGCTTACGCTCATGAAGAAAAGAAAGAAAAGCTTCATTAACAGAAGACATAACCTTGTCTCTAAGTAGTAAGTCCATGAGAGCTTCAAATGTACTTTCTGTCTTAGACAACTCAACCCATCGTAAAAAAGTAAGACGTATGCTTGAGATGAATTCAGAGAATTCAACTCCAGTTTCTGGTAACATGTTTTTAAATTTAAGACGATATCCGTCCTCGTTAAGTTGGTACTTCTTTAACAATGCTGCTCTGACAACCTCATAGTTGTTTTTGTCAGGCACATCTACCATACTCAACAAAGTCAAAGCATCACCTCTAAGTATCTTGGACAGATGATAAGCATATAATGTTTTATCTATATTATGCACATTACATGCACTTTCAAATCTATCTAGATAAATGTTATATCATCGATTGAGGGATTAAATGCTGGTAGATTAAGCTTGAAACCCTTAGCATTAGTCTTATCTGACACCTTATTTGCATCATTAGCATTACCAGCGTTCAATAACTTTAACTTCTCTAACTCTAAAGCTATGAGTTTTTCTTCATGCTCCATTTTTGCTTTTCTCTCATCAGACTCTCTTTGTAACCTTCTTTCTTCAGCCTCAGCCTGTGCCTGCAATTTTCTTTCTTCAACCTGAGCTTGTTTTTCTAATCTTTTATTTTCAGCCTCTATTTCAAGTCTCTTATTTTCAGCTTCTTTTTCAAGTCTCTTATTTTCAGCCTCTTTTTCAAGTCTCTTCTCCTGAGATTCTGCTTCTCTTTTTTGTTTTTCCATTTCCATTTGTAATCTTTTTTCATCTATCTGCATCTGCAGTTTTAAATTTTCAGCATCTATTCTCTTTTGTTCAGTTAGTTCTTTCATTTTCTTTTCCTCCGACTTCAGTGCCTTGGCATATTGAACAGTCGCAAATTCTTCTAATTTATCACCAGTCTTCCCAAGGGTTTTACCCTGCTCAATAAAGTACTCAAATGTAGACATGATGTCTAAAATGTGAGTACAGAACCTGAAAAAATTAATTATCTTATTTCAATCTTAATAGCAACAAGACTTAATAAAGTGCTTGTATAATCACTATGTTTAACCCAATCTCTGTGGGAAACAAGACTTGACACCAACTTGTATTATCAAATGTATAATAATATCACAAGTCACCTCTTAATTATCAGTGCACTACCCAAATCAGTGCATAACCATCCGTTATTTATCATAACTGCACTTCAATAGTGCATAAGCAAAAAACCACCAGTTAGTTATGATAAGTGCACTATAGACCAATAGTGCATGAGCATATATGTAACAATAGTGAAAGTTAACTATGCAAGAACTATGCAAACAATAACAAGACAATGTAAACAATAACAAAGGTCACCAACAATGTAAACACTAACAAAGATCAAAGTCAATGTAAACAACAACAAAGATCAAACAATACGAAAACATTCGCATAAGTCAAATAAATAAACAGCGAAACTAAAAAGAAATATCACAAAGAATGTGATGACAAAATGCGAAGATATGACAAACAAATGACGCTACAGTGTATACACAAAAATTTACGTAAAGAACTGAATAATAGAAAAGAGGAGACCTACAAATACAAACAATTGAAATCGAAACTAAAAAACAGAAAGAAAGAGAGAAAAAAAAATATACAAAAAACGAAAATAAAGCACAACTCGTCACAACTAAACAGATATAGCAACGATTGTCGCTAGCAAATTTCACAGTAGGAAATTCGCACAGTCCCTAACGAAAACGCTAACAGTAGAACCTCTGTGACGTGGTATCTTCTACTGAAAGACACCGCCCAACCGAGAAAACCCGCTGAATATAAACATATAAATATACAAATACAAATAACATATAACATGTAACCAATAGCAAAAAGTGTGAAAGAATTTAGAAGGCTCAGCTAGAACATAAGGGCACAGTTCACAAACAAAACAGGCCACTTAACTTCTATGTATCCACAACGTCAGCACAGTTCAGAACAGGATGTGATCAGCATTCTTAGGACAATGATCCAACGTTGATCCATATCTGCTCTCGTAAACTGCCATGACGAAGGAAATGAGCTTCTAACAGGAAACAGCTTCTGAACTTGACCTTCTGAATTCTACAAATTGACTTGAGCACTTGACCTTCTGAATGTTATAAATTGCTCAAACCGGCACTTGACCTTCTGAACCCGCAACAGTACGTCTGAGACCGGAACAGTTGTTACGGCACTTGTCCTTCTTCCTAACAGATCAGGAAAACTGCCAACTTGACGAGCAACGCCGGGTATTTTGAAACAATTTCCAACTTTCAGCAACGCCGGGTACTTTCAAAATCTTTCATCAAAAGTAGCTTTTCTTGAAGGAAGTGAGTTGAACTTAAGATTGACGACCACTTGCCACCCCTATCGACACCTGGTATTAAAGTGCAAGATGTAGGTGTCTTCTCTGATTTAGAATGTTGCTGTGTGTGTTGCAGTAGAACAGTTCACAGGGTACACCACAGGCAACATGACGTGTAGAGTCATAGAAATGGTAACTTCGCTTTAGTTTTATACCATTTATTGCACGCCACAAAACAGTCATGATATTTATGTCATCACCAGCATAGTATAACGAATGCAGCATTCAAAATCATATTAACTGATAGTCATGTAGGATTCAATACTCAATAGTTGTATTGTAAACAGATATCATAAAGTTCTGGTTCGTGAAGCTGTATAAATAATATATATAACTTCTGCAACAGTGTCAGCTGCAGATCTTCAATGTTCATAGACAACCATAAATGCTCCCTTTCTGATGCTAGCAGATCAGATGTATACAATAAGTCCGTTTACTGTCTGCACGTGAATAGCATACTGGGCATACAGGTCAAACCGACCTTTATAACGTTTCTAAGTCTAACCATCTGACTTGGACGTGATCTCTGATATAACGAATCCTGGAACACAGACAATAGTCTTGTTGGTCTAGAGCGACCCATATATATATATAACTAGTTCAGGTATAAAGATACCGGTGGCGAAAAACCTAGTCAAAGTACCTCTCCATTTTGAATCACACAGGCGAGCAAGGAGCGACAAAATGACGAACTTCTAGATGATAGCAAAAAGTTCGATACAAGAGGAATTACCTTTCTTCGGAAATCAACCACGAACATATGCCTCCAGGCAGGCTTGAATAATACTGGGAAATAGTCTAGTTAGCTAACTAACTCACAAAGACAACGTATTTCCCTCAGAAAATCACAAGACGCAGGTTGCGTCCGCTCGCTACTCAGACCATTTCTAAACTCCCAGCTGGGCAGAACACACAGAACGAACTCCCAGTTTTTGACATGCGCAGAACTCATCTACGTGAGTATCAATTCACACAAAGCAATTCTAAGAACATTCGAGATAAAAGTCTTACACAGTCGCGCCTTTTATGGTCATGAACAGAAGCGTTAAGATAGGTTTCAGACATCTACAACAGTTGACTGATACTACCAAATAAGGAGATATGGTCACGCTTCGTTCAAGAAATTATAGACCGAACGTGTCTCTATACAAGAGAAGGCAAACTCCTAAAAAATTGTAGTCTCAATAACTTGGGTTATGTCCCTTTGACTGTAAAAAACATAATACACACTTCAGTCAAAAAATGATCATACATACGAAAAATGATCATACAAAGACTTTGGAAAAAGTAATTATTTGTGCGTAACAGGTAGTTTGGCAGCTCTGTTAAGGTACATAGCTGCCAATAATCATCGGGTCACGTCAACTACAGCTGATTTTGGTGATTTGCAGGTTGTAGACTGGTTCTTCTAGTCAAAAGTCGTCTGTTGGTTGTTAAACGTCCCGTGTAGTTTCGTAGGTGTAATTACGAAGTTGGGTCAGCGTTGTCAGACCCACCTGATGTTGATGTACAGCTTCGACCGATTACCACTTGTATTAAACACTTGTTCCACAGAGTAGTTCCACCTATATGTGCCACAGACTAGTATAAGAGATAAAAATATATCTCTCCTTGAGTATTGGGTCTCCTTACACGAAGAACAAGTGCCCTTCCCTTTCATTCCACCATTCCATCTACCACATAACTTTAACCTCCCTCAGCATTTGTGTTATTGTTATTGTTGAACAGAACTGATATCATTGCAATCCGGGCAAACCCACAGGTGCTCAGTCTCCCTCAGTATGTATCGAACAATGAATGTTCGTTGTTCTTGTAGCTCGCTGGCTGTATACACGACGGATGCATACTCTCATACGCTGATCTCTTCTAGCCTTGCGTTTGATACCAAATTCCAACAGTGTTAACCCTGATGATTCATCTAATGCTGTGTCATTTTCTAACAGTCAACCATTAAGTGTTCTCACCATCTCTTGGTTATCCAAATCCAGTGTCTTCTTTGTGGGTGCTCATGATGCGAGTCTGTCAGCTCTCTCATTGCCGCATACCTCTGCATGACCAGGACAGTAAATCCACACCAGCACCTGCGACTAGATGCTTCTATGAATGCTGTCCAGTCAAATAGCCAACCATTTTGAGCCTTTCGAAACATGGACTGAGAGTCTGACACAATAACTGCCTTTGTTAATGAGCTTTTCAGTTAGCTACCTTTAGGCTGCAGTAACTTATCTTGTCAGCCCTGCTATGTTCTTCGACGATTCTGCCCTGTACCCTAGCAGAGAAGCCTCAGCCTTATTTTTTCACCACAGTCCACTGACTATTATGTATACACAATGACATAATTATTCCCGCCATGAACATGTACCAGTAGATTAATTTCCAGTTCTACTTTCATATTGCCCCAAGTTCTACACTCTCTGCTAAGGATGATTACTTGCCCGTAGTTAATCTAGTTCTCATCTGACACATTCCACTCTTCCCCTTTGACTATATTTTCAACTGTGGCCACCTGCTTGATCGTTGCCTCTACTTGTGCAATCTAGGACATCCCTCTCGTATTCTTGCTCCCTTAATGTCCGTTATGTTTCAATACAGGAATTCCGTTTATCAGTGGTAACTCATATATAGGCTTTTGCCTGGGCTATCGTATATATGGATCTAATCGACAGCACTCCAAGCTTTGACCTCATTGTCACAGTGGTGGTATCTTGCTCACAGCCCTAAACTATAAGTATTTCATCTTGTCGTGCCTTTCAGTTTTCTTTACATCGAGAGTAATATCTGGAAAATCAACGTGGAGTTGTTCAAGAAGCATCACATCAGGTACCCCTTGATGGGATTGGCTGTAGAGTCAGGTTCGTCGAACCATGCAAACACCGCTGTTAGTGTCTGATGTATGCTATTAACCATTTCCTGTTGGTCATAGCTACTTCTATAAATAAGTATGTCGTCAGCTAAAGTAGGTGTTCCTCCCAACCCAGTTGGCTGAATGTTGACAACTTTTGCTGTATAGACATTAACAACACCGGTGATAATGGAGAATTCTTAAGTAGTCCTGGGCAAATGGACATTAGGTCTGATGTCCATGTTCTCAAAAGAAATGCCACTGATCTCTTAGTTAAATCAGCTGCTAGCACAAAACAAATGTCTATGTTAGAGAGAAGATAAACACCTATGCAGGCCATCAAGAACCACTTTTGTCAATAGTGAAACGTCGAAAGCTTGCCTGGTTTGGGCATGTAACTCGTCATGACTCCCTTTCGAAAACGATCCTCCAGGGAACAGTCGAAGGTAAACGGAGAAGAGGAAGGCAAAGAAAATCCTGGGCTGATAACATCAAAGAATGGGCAGGACACGGTTTCTCCACACTTGTACGCATTGCTGAGAATAGAGAGCAGTGGAGGACCCTGTCTGCTGATGCTTCCACCATGGCACCCCTACGACCCATGACGGGTTATGGGTTGAGATGAGATGATGATCCATCTTGTTATCCAAGGATTAACACCGCAAGACATTACACAGTCCATTAATGTTGCAAAGTTCACACTATTATAAACATCTCCTAGGTATATGGCTGCAGCAACCGTTTCTCGTTTACCCTATGTAAATAATTACATAACACCATATGTTGGTTTTGAAGATAATTTTGTTCTGTTTAGTATTAATTATGATAAGGTACAGTAAATCTGTGTAACTGTTATCGTACTGTTGCAATATTGGGATTTCATTTTATTGTATTTTATTGTTATTTTATTATTTAAGTAATATATAAGATATATGTGAGAATAAATGGATTCAGTATGGAAGACGAGAGAAAGGAAGGGCAGAATGTTAGACGGGCCTGCGTGCCAATTCTAAACCCTTTGAAAATAAAGTTCGTTCGTTTGTTCGGTACACCTCGTACACATCATAAGCAAATGTTCCAGCTATACCCCAATGGGCGAATGTTCCAGCGTTACCCCATGTGTCAATAGCTCCGTATCAGGTAGGATCTGTGCATTTTCGAAGTGATTCATTATTTTCCGTGCACATAACTTTTTTAGTAGTTTACCGAAGACATTGTGCATTGTGATAATTCTATAGCTGCTGAGAAGTGTGATGTTATTACCAGGTTTAGGAAGTAGCCGTAAGTAACTATATAGTCAGTCTTTCATCATCTCAGCATTCTGGTGTTGAATTCACTCACCACATTCTTAATGACCACATCGAGCTGTTTTATTTGGTGATACTGTACACCATCAGCACCCAGGGCGGTGTCAATTCCAGTGAGTGGAAAACACGAACTGCATTTATGTAAACGATGTATACATGTACATATGCACTGGTTAAAAATTATAATATAATAATTATGTACAGTACATCATTTCTGTCATCATCCACTGCCTGCTACATATGGAACTTAAGATTACCTCTTCTTTTGATTCTTTGTGAGACACCCGCGTGACACATTCACCAGCTCTTGCAGTAGTGGTTCATGAAACCATCGTTCCATATTCTGAGGTTACCAGTTCCGTAGGAACCTGGAAATTCACCAGCAGTTTTCACTTGTTATATACAAAAGATAGAATGATAAATGGTACAACTTACCCCAAATAACTTTGGTCAATGCAGTATTCTTGCTCAGGTAAATAGTTTCGGCAACTTAATTAAGATACCTAATACACTTGGTATGAGGAGTTTTCCGGGTAAAAAAAGGTAGAGATTGTTTTTCTGTCTATGTCCAGACGATCCTTAAATACATTGTCCAGTCCTTTATGTTAGAATTCGGATTCTATTCTTTACCCTGGCTTATTTGCATTGCATTTGTGACAAGTTGTGTCGTAATCGTAAAATGTTGTCGATTATAAGGGACATTTCTCGTCAACGTTCCCAACGTGCTTCATAGAAGTAAAGTCCAATCAGAGACAGTATGTCTTACCACTGTCTATGCCAGTCCGACAATACTTAAGCGTATGACATTGGTAGGGGTTTATTGCACACTCTTCCCATTGACAATTATTGTGTGACAAGAAAAATGACATTTTTTTCAAAAGTCACTCCCATATAAGTTATTGCCACATCCGTTTCACCTGTCTTGTTTACAGACTCACTTCTTTATATAGTTATCATCTGTTAAGGAACACAGTTAATATGTCATGGTATATTGCCACACACAGGCATATAGCCATTGTTATTTGAGGAAATAAGTCTATTTGTGGTAACTCATGGTTTTGCACGATTTTTAACATTTATTGAACACTGCATATGTAATACGTCACCGGTTGTCAATGACGTAACGCGTTTGTGCGAATTTATTCTAACGGCTTATATTATGGGCCTTTAGTATACTTCATTCGTCCAAGCAAGGCGTATTTTAGAGCTCCCAGAGTGTGGAGGAATTTGGTACCATTTTGTGGAATTAATATAACTTTGAATACCGATACTTGTTGTTCAACGTTAAGATGTCCCCGAACTTATGAAGAAGTTCCGCACCTTATAGAGAAGTATTTTATTTAAGTAATATACATTCACGTTTTCGGGTCCACATTACTTGGGTGTCGAAGGTTGACACGCACTTATTAGTACAGCGGCCAGAACTTAATCGATGAGACGACTTGTCACAGAACAGTTTCAGGAGTATGAATGATGACAGTGATTGGTGTTAAGGGTCACTGAACTGTTGTTAACACTTGGTTAAGTGTAACTCAGGTATTCACTTAAGGTCTGACTTTATGTCAGCATTGTGGTGACTTGTGCATGCGCTGAGAGAAAGCGTTTGGTGAATACAAGTCTGTGGTGACTGAGTTAGTCTGTGTTTTGTAGCCGAGCTTTACGCTCGAGTCTGTGATTAGTAGTCGAGCTGTGTGCTCGTATGGTGTGACTGTGGAGAAACACAGATGGGATTATTCTAAATGTGAGTATAAATTTAGTATATTGTGTAGGTCCTATCTATTGTACAGGCGAAGATTATTGTACCGCCTGGAAGTGTTCCTATTGAAACCATATGGATATTCCTGTTTGTTGAGAACAGTATAGGGCGTTGCAGTGTCCGCCCTGGAGCTACTGGGAAAAAGGCGACGCGTTTCCCGCCTTGTAGCTGTATCGGAATAATACAGGCGTTGTTGAATTTCCGCCTGGAGGAGACTCTGATAGAATCTAGATGGCGATGATTAATGTCGCAAACCACTATTAATAAGTGAATCACACCTGGATGGTGTTATGATTGTGCGAGGAGGGTTTGCCGCACAAAGAACTTTATGTGTACTGTTAGTGTGTGTTCCTGTAAAATCAGTTCGTGAACACGAGAGTTCAGAGTTATTTCCTGCACGCAATGTTAGCCTGGATGTGATGTCCGTATACTTGCTAAATGTAATTGATTTCCACGATTTATCTATCAGTCTAATAAATGTTTTGGAACTGTACCAGTGGCGTTGGATTAATTCGTACGGGCCATTGTTGATCACCATCTACATACAACCCACACCCACCATAATATTGTTCCTGACAACTGGGGACATCATCTATACAGTGTTCCTGACACGAGTATATTAATGACATGTCATTATGCATGCCTACATACTTATGGACTGACCATGTATTTTATTTGAGGAGACAGATGGTCAAGATTCTTCATTGTTTGCAATTGTTTGAAGTTTTGTGAAGAACTAAATAAATATTGTACGACGTGGATCGTGGACCCTTCACCAGACGATTTATATTCTTCTGCCAGTTTTTATGTCCTGTGATGACAATGCCCTTATGCATTCGTGTTGTCAGTACGATGCACTCAAATTGATAGTCCAACTACAAACAGACAACAACCAGAAACGTTACATCATCATTAATAATATTTTCGCAGATTGTCAACTTACCGTAATTATCCATGACAGCAAATCTGAGCGGATGCGATTGCAATACTTTGCGTGCTTCAGTATCGCATTTGCTATCTTTAAATTGTTTACTTTAACCAATGTCATCTGCCGTGAGCATTACCTCATTATCCGTGTCTTAATCGGTAACCAGATTGATATTTTTCAACACGTCATGTACAAACAAATAACTTATTAAGGACCAACCTGGGTTGTGCCAATCATTTGGCTGACCATATCTCCATTTCAGTTTTCGTTATGTATCTTCCCAAACAGAAGGTTGGAGTTAACAATAGGCGAGCTAGCGATAAATGATACATCTAGGTGAAAATCTCACTCCTGTGCTTAATACGTGAGCCTACTGACAAGTCGGAGGAGTTATACACATTCGTACAGAAACATTTCTATCTACGAGGAGTGAATATGGTGTCAAACCCAAGCCAGCGATCAAAATAATAGTGATGACTGTAGTAATAGGTCACGACATGACAAGAAACTGGAGGAAAGAAGTGTGAACAATGAATGGTTGAAGAAGTTAGTATATAAAATGAAAGTTAGGTTAATAATGTAAAGTAGGAGTAAAGATCAGAAAAAAGAGAACTTGCAATTTAGTGACAATCCTTATGTCTGATAACATTGTCGGCGTATGGAAGACATGTCAAAGGACGTTGAGTCACAAGCGAAAGCTAACATCAATGAAGCCGATTTTTGTTCCATCCAGTTAGTTGAGTGAATGGCGTCATTGATATAGTTCAACTTCAAGCGTTCAGCAAACTTATGTGTAATGGAGACATCATTGAAACAGTTTTATTTTATAAACCACTCACAGAAACAACAAATTGCCAGGACATGCATGATGTTATCGACAGTTATTTTAGTTTACACGAATTTGTGATAAAAATCACTCACGAGCATCTACATGAACAGTTCTATTTTTAAGTTTTAATCATAGAGAACACTATTATATTAAAAACTTGATTTTCATTTTTTTATCGAGAAAAGCAGAAGCTGTGTGACAAAGATAGAAAAACGAAGGAAAGGACATATTTTCTTGTCCAATGGAACATGCCCTATGGTTTTAAAAAAATGTAAATGGCTTTATTTTTAAATTTTTAAATGAAATTTCATTTCAATAATATCAACATAAATTATAAAAAAAACAAATGTTTTGAAATCCAAATCAATCATTTTATTTCTGTTTTCAAATAACAGAATGATTAGGGTTTTAGGTATTGAGTTTTCAAAACGCAAACTTAAAGTTCGTTCTTGTTAATGACAAAATCTCTTCTTAAAATAACTGAGTTAAGCGTTGACTATTTTAAAACCTTGTTCAGTGAACACTGAGTTGAAAAGAGATGGAAAATCGCTGCCTTGTTGTATTGATAAGGGAACAATATACTTCCACTCTTACCTAGTCTGTATCTAAGTTCGAAAACACTTCTCTCGAATTTAAAAATAAATGGAAAGATAATTACCGGTAGACGAGGTAGACAAAGAAGATTATAGAGTATAACATGAAAAAAACGAATAGGCAAATGTCATCTTGTGACACATCGTCATCATTATTATTTTCCTTGTATTCTTTAAGGAGCATATATCTACCATTGTAGTTGATCTCTTGTACGACACCTGCATTGGGTACTCACATGGTCTTACAGCGGTAGTTTGTGGGACAACTTGTGTTACATCACGACGTTTCCAGTCTCATGTACAACCTTCTATTAGTTGCCTTGTACAACTGGCCTAGCGGCAGTTAACTTTTTCTTTCTTTCTTTTTAAAGATCCCCGCTAACTACACTAGGCTGTTTTAACAGTAATTAGTGCTTAATTTTTATTTTATTTTAATGAAATCAAACTTGAACAGACATGAGATACTCCACAGACATTAAACAATCAAGTATTACATGCACATTTATTGTCGCTTCAACATGCGCCATGAGGTCTTAGGCAAGAGGCTCTGTAGATAGATAGATAGATAGATAGATAGATAGATAGATAGATAGATAGATAGATAGATAGATAGATAGATAGATAGATAGATAGATAGATAGATAGATAGATAGATAGATAGATAGATAGATAGATAGATAGATAGATAGATAGATAGATAGATAGATAGATAGATAGATAGATAGATAGATAGATAGATAGATAGATAGATAGATAGATAGATAGATAGATAGATAGATAGATAGATAGATAGATAGATAGATAGATAGATAGATAGATAGATAGATAGATAGATAGATAGATAGATAGATAGATAGATAGATAGATAGATAGTTAATTCATCGCACTTGGACTCCATTGAGACCAGTGTTCATTAATTGCCCGATTCTTTCATTGTAGATTCTTGTAGCAGGACTTCCTGTTTTTAAATTTAAATTTCTGCTTTTAATTTTCATTGATTGTTAAATTTCTTGTATTGATATATTATTTTGGGTTGTGTAGTTTCCTTGCTTTATTATTGCTCTTTATAAATGATAATAAATATTACGTGATTGCAGTATATTATCTATATTTCTTGTCCTTGTTGCCTGTTTCTAACTGTCGCTGACGAAGGGTGAAACAGAAAACGTCCCTTCTTTCCCGTTAATTTGCAAAACTGATTCACTACCGTTTTATTTGTTTATATATATATATATATATATATATATATATATATATATATATATATATATATATATATATATATATATATATATATATATATATATATATATATATATATATATATATATATATATATATACAGTAGACATTCAAAAATCCAGCAATCTCCGGACCTGAGGAGTGCCGGATTTTTGAAAATGCCGGATTTTTTATGGTTATATATTCTGTATATATTTAACAGAAAATGACTACCTGTACACTTTATCTGCGATCGACAATGCACGATGTTTACGTTTTACACCACTTCTTTTATTTGCTGAATCCATAATGGGGCTAAACAGCAGCAAATAAATGATAAAATGAGAAGGAATGAGCAGGAATGCCTGTTAACACGTGCAAGCAAGACCAAACAGCTGCATCAAAACATAAACTGCTCCAGAAAACAGTGGTGCGCCAACGCGGTAAATTTAAAAATGCGCTCCAAAATCCATGCCGGAAATCTGAAGGAACCGGATTATCGATGGCCGGATTTTTGAATGTCAACTGTATTATATATATATATATATATATATATATATATATATATATATATATATATATATATATATATATATATATATATATATATATATATATATATATATATATATATATATATATATATATATATATATATATATATATATTTATTGTGGCAGCAAGGGAGAGAAGAATGAAAAGTCTAACACGAGTTGTAAAGACGAGGTAGAAGAAAGGGATGTACGGAAATGATGCGCATAGGAAGGGTCAAAACAGAAAGAGGTTAGGCACGTTTTTCTCAGCATTAGGCTGAAGCGTGAGAGACGTAGGAACAGAAGCATGGCAGAAATATTGAAGGCAACCACTAGTTAAAGGAGCCTATGTATCGTCTCTTAGATATCCCGAGTCCAGGCTGTGTACACATAAGCCTCAATATTTAGGTAGGCTGACGAGTTCCGACAATAGTACAAGGAGGAAGGAACGGTGAAGCTTTATTCTGAAGGAAGTGTACGTAGAGTAGTTATGACAATTCGATGGTGGATAAGTGTGCTAAGATAGCGGCCACCATAATCAGGAAAAGTTACATTCCCCGGAGTCAGTCTGGTATAACTATCTTAATAACCTGAGCGCATTCCAATACTGTACCTGTCCCTCAAAGGGACAATATGCATAAGACAGTGACATTCTGAATTACATGGGTGTATGGAAGCTAATAGTGTTCAAGAGAAATGACAGTTGGATGAACCCAAATTGTTGGAGGGGTCACCGACGACATTTGTTATACATAGTATAAATAAACATTTGTTCCAGTTGAATGCGGCGTTCCCATGGTTGTACCAGATTTGCTACGTGGTATTATGTGGTCATTAAATATGTGTTGTATACAAACGGCCAACATACGGAGAAGTCAATCACCAACGCTTGAGGCAAAAGATCTTGTGTAGACAAAGGCTGTGTGCATCAACCGTTAACCAGCGCTGCCGCACAGTATATATAGAATTGGGCGCGCAGGCCCGTCTAACATTCACCCGTATCATAAATGGGTAAGAGAGGTAGAGGAAGACCAAAGAACAAATAGATATATATGAGTTCTCGGCACTCCTCCCAATAGCATCTCTGCCAAGAGTAATCTTGCGAGATTGAAGATATCATGGAAGCCAATATTAGATACTCTTGAGTTTTGGTCACTGTTGGACCACTACTGCAAAGCAGTGGAGGCGAACCATGACAAAAATACACAGGGAAAAGACAAAGATAACGAGAATAAATGCAGGAATTGATAACAGGGTTTACTATTCTTAGCACCCCTTTGGGGGCCTGGTAACACACGGGCAAACTGAGCTGCATTTCTTTACAATAATTCGTTTCGATGTTTAGTTGAAAACTATTCATTAAAAAATATACCTGTATAAAGGAGACAGCACAGGTGTCATGCACAGTCTCAGGGAGGAACCGGACAACATGCATTTTTTGTGTTCAAACCGTTCGCGTGCTCAAATGTAAGGTGAGAAAAAGGAAAAATCAGACTAAAGAATAGTTGCTCACGCTAGAATAACTGTATAGATTTCTATAATGGCGAGATAACGCTTTGAGCCCTCTAGGACATGCGCTCTGCACTATCAAAGTCAGTCGCCGCTAAATGAGCATGACACACACACAGATACATTCATTCAAATACAACCAAAACTCTGCTGCAAAACTGTTAAGGAAATATACATAGAAATACGATAGTATTGAATCAGTTTTAAAAATGACTTTCTGTGTAAAACTGATTCAATACTGTTTTATTTATATTTAGATTAATGCACTCACTAGAAAGAAATAACCTATTCGTATTCTTTTTTTATAAGGGAAAATTAATTAATTAATTAAGGGAAAATTAATTAATTAATTTTCCCCTCTCGATAAAGTAGAACATTATTGTTGGAAAGTCAAACAATCGTTCTTTGTCCAGTCCCAAAGAATGGTAAAGCAAACTTGTTATATATAATGATTATTAATTTTAGGAAAGCAACAATAAATATTTTAATGATACGGGATTAATTTTTTTTATTTATTTTTTGCCTCTGTAAAATGACAGTTTTGTACACATCTTTCGCTAACATGTTGTTTGTTATTTAAAGAATTTTGCACACAGAAAAAATCAATTATAAAATTAAAAATATAAGTAGATTTAAATAACATTTAGATATAAAAACAGTCACGTCCCTTCTGTGCTATTTCCAACACACCTAAATGCGTCACAAAATAAAATTAACTCCCTTGCATGCATGAGAGTCTAAGAAAGAAGTCTTTTACACCAGACTACAAAATGTCTTGGACAAAAAGTAAATTTATGTCCAGTGCCTTGCTGTCTCTCTTGCACACATCTTTGACCCTCAGATGCGGTCGCCCGGCTATTCTTTTGCTATCTACGGACAACAAATCATAGGGGATCATGCGGTGGACATGACTAAGTGTAATCTTTTTTTTTCAATAAAGTTTTGCCTCTTTTTCGCTAGTCGGTTATATTAGGGCACATGTCCAAACATAAAAGACCCTTAGATCTGGGGATTGCAGCGTAATCTGCGCTAGACAGTGTATGCATGATTTGAAGGCCAGCTCGTGACAGCACCGTAACATTTGTCACTGTGTCCTTCCACGACATACGAAGTATGCGGCGTAGATACCGCTGATGACAAGAATTGTGATTTCTTTATATTCATTCACATGTTCTCATTACAACCTGATGCAATATGTTCTGTTCACAGTTCGGGTTTGACCCTAATCACTATGCACCCAAAATGGAAAGCGGACAGTGGCGGCACTGCACTTTTTTATGTACAATCAATATGGTCGAGGGAGCCACGCTGGTGTAATGGCTACGGCGTTGTACTGGCGACCAGGTTTTCATGGTTCAAACCCGGGCGTCAGCGTTTGAAGGAATGTTTACGACCGGAATTTTGATTGAGTAACCTGAACGGCTCCTTCACATAAATCCCGTGTGGATGGGAAGGAGCGAGCCACTGTCACCCCCCCCCCCCCAACTCTTCCCCACAGCCTCGCAATGACATGTCATTGCGCCAAAGGAGCTGGAAAGCTCGAGTGCCGCTGGTTAGAAAAAAACAAAAAATATATGGTCGAACACCGTCACCAACCAAGAATCATTATCTCGAATCCACAAAGAAGACGTACGTACCATCATAGCTCGTAGACGCTGGAATTGGGTTGGCCATATTCTCAGATGAGACACTTACACCATCATAGCTGGTAGACGCTGGAATTGGGTTGGCCATATTCTCAGATGAGACACTTACACCATCATAGCTGGTAGACGCTGGAATTGGGTTGGCCATATTCTCAGATGAGACACTTACACTATCATAGCTGGTAGACGCTGGAATTGGGTTGGCCATATTCTCAGATGAGACACTTACACTATCATAGCTGGTAGACGCTGGAATTGGGTTGGCCATATTCTCAGATGAGACACTTACACCATCATAGCTGGTAGACGCTGGAATTGGGTTGGCCATATTCTCAGATGAGACACTTACACCATCACCAGAACTGCCATGCTATGGACTTCAGAAGGAAAGAGAACGTGATGCCGGTCTAAAGCTACCTTGCGGAGAACTGTGGAGACAGAGATGCAAAGCATGAACCAGAACTGTGGAACTACACGAACGATGGCTGCCGACCGAGCATGGTGAAAGCAGTTTGTTGCTGCCCTACAAGACGCCACCAGGCGTGATGGTCACTGATTGCTTTATCAGCCAGTGGCCAAGTACTAATGTAAAAGAGAGACAATCAATTTACCAATTTGCATGAAAAAGTTTACCAGTTAGTCGAATCGTGGAGTTTCCAGCCCATTTCTGTTTCCAACATGTGACACATCAGGGAGTGTTTTCTCTTATTTTTACAGGTTTATGTTCTCTACTTAATTCTCACGATCTTTCCCTTCTGTTTTTCGTTTGTCTGTCCCTGACGAAGGTCTTGTGGCCGCAACGTAGGGGTTTTTCTTTTCCTTTCTCCCAGTAAGACGTATTACTATTTGTGTTTTTGTTTTGTTTTCATTCTACAGCCCATTTCTGATGTAGCAGTGTCTATTTCTCATTTTTCTAGTATTTTTTAGAAGAGACAAAAAACAAAAAATCATTATCAATACTAGATACAATTTAATGCATTCATAACATACTTCATTTTGTATACCCGTCCATTCGTTTTATTTCAGTTCCTCTGACATGCCCTACGCAGCTCAGAGTAACGAAGCAGGGCTTAGATTGCATCATGTTGTCATGGCAACCAGGATTAGATGGAGGCTCCGAGCAGACGTTTCATGTTTACTATTCTAAAGACAACGTGACATAGTCTAGACATAGCCTTACACATCAGAAGAGTTAAGAGATTATCACTGGATTGTTGAAAAACACAGTATATTCTTTCAGGGTTGTTTGTGCCTTCTAATAATTTCAGCAATGAAATCAATGCTTCCAGTTGTGAAAACACGGTGCTCGGTCAAACAACGCTGAGTGGTATGCTGCGGGAAACAGGTTATGTGATGTGCTGTGGCCTCTCTGTCAATCTTTGACATTAATGTCTGTCTGATTATTCCTTCTTCCCCCACCTCTCCCAATCTACGTCGTTGTGTGCTGTATCTTTACCACTTCCATATGTTTTGCGCATTTGCTATAAAGAGCACAAAACAAATGACTATGTTGGAGAGAAGATAAACCTTTATGCAGGCCACCAAGAACCACTTATGTCAATAGTGAAACGTCGAAAGCTTGCCTGGTTTGGGCATGTAACTCGTCATGACTCCCTTTCGAAAACGATCCTCCAGGGAAATATGAGGGACCTGTACAACAACACAAAGAAGCTAACAGGGAAATAAAAGCTAGCAAATGGCCTCATAAAAGATAAGAATGGAAAATTTTAATATTCAAGAACAAAAGAAGAGATGGGCAGAACATTTTGAGGAACTTCTCAATAGGCCATCTCCAACTAATCCCCCGGACATCCAGCCAGCAGAAGAGGAGCTACAACTCAGCTGTGAACGATCAAGTAGAGAAGAAATAAAGAAAGCCATAAAGCTTCTGAAAGATGGAAAAGCAGCTGGTCCAGATTGCATTCCTGCACAGGCCATCAAAACAGATATTGATACCTCTACAGAGATATTATACAAACTACTTGGCAAAGTCTGGGAGAGAGAGGAAATACCAGCAGAATGGAAGGAAGGTTATCTGGTCAAGGTGCCTCAGAAGGGAAATTTACAAGAGTGCACAGATTATAGAGGAATAATGTTACTATCAGTGCCAGCAAAAGTATTAAACAGAATTATCCTGGAGAGATTAAAAGAGTCCATAGACAAACAACTGAGAGATGAACAAGCATGTTTTCGACAAAATAGATCCAGTACAGATCAGATAGCCACATTGAGAATAATTATTGAACAAAGTCTGGAATGGAATTCACCACTATACATCGGATTCGTGGACTATGAAAAGGCATTTGACAGTGTATACAGAGAATCGCTTCAGATATTAATGAGGCATTATGGAGTTCCCATGAAGATCATTAACTTAATAAAGAAGACCTATGAAGAGATGAAGGGAAGTAGAAGTTTTGACTTTTTGCAGTACAGTGCTACATCTGACAGACTTGGTGGTACCCCTAGCCATTTCCTCATGAACTTGTTGACCTTCTGCTCTATAGCATCCACACTACTTGTGCTTATTTCATATATATAAGCAATGGCCACAGCAACTTAGGTATCAACATGAACTGGAGGCACCACAGTTTGAATTTTCCTAGGAATCTGCTTTGGTCAATGATCTGTAGCCTTCTGCCTGCCATTTCTATTGTCTGTTGCACTGCCTTCAAGTCTTTTAATGAGGCATTGTACACCCTGCCAAGACTTTTAACAGGTTCCTCAATGCCAGCAGGGATTCTTTGGTTGGAAACCATTAATATGACCTCTGCTATCTTCCCTTTCCTGACTGATAGGCTTCTCGACTTCTTGGGTTTGAAGCTCATTCTGCACCAGCTGACTAGTTCATCCAGGCGTGCTAACATCCTCCGGGCCTGATGTTCATCTGATGTCAGAATTGTTGTGTCATCCATGAATGCTTCCACTGAGCTTTGGACCTATAGCCATGCCTTCAGCCGCATTGAGGATTACCTGCATAGCCATCACGAATAGTATCGGAGAGATAGTACACCCCATCACAATTCCAACTTCAAAGCCAATCCACTTCGTTGTATACTCTCTGGTTGAAAATCTGAC
Source organism: Oreohelix idahoensis (assembly GCA_024509875.1). Taxonomy (NCBI): domain Eukaryota; kingdom Metazoa; phylum Mollusca; class Gastropoda; order Stylommatophora; family Oreohelicidae; genus Oreohelix; species Oreohelix idahoensis. The sequence goes on along the minus strand of JAMPIV010019827.1, from coordinate 68,991 downwards.
AGAAAACCCTGCGAAATACAGCTTCAGCATTGCTGCAATCTCTTGGGGAACATGATACATTTCTAGGGCCTTCCACGACATCTGGTGTGGAACGGATTGTTGACTCCGTTTTATCGTTGAGTTCAGTTTATACTGGTGAAGTGGTAGCTTAAAACGCGAATGGTTAAAATGAACGAATGTCAACAATATTCTTCAAACGAACTTCAACAAGTAGTATTGAACTGGGTGAACTGGGCAAGTACTGGCAGTACAGAAGTCGGTGGTGACTGTACATAGATTTTATTCAACACAGCACATACGGAGTGGACAAGACTAACATCGTCACAGGCGCAGAAATCATACGTCAACATGTTGATAATTACTTTTAAAGTTCCTGAAGATTCTCTACTAATAAAGTCCTCTGACTCAAGTGACTGAGGATCACAAAACTGTTACCATATACTATTCCGCTCATTCAAGTCCATTGACCTTCCTTCAAGGACGTACATCATGGTAACGTATTCATACTCCAGGATAAAATTCTTCCATATCATACTTCATAATCCCAGACTTTCTCCATACATCCCGTTATATATAGTATATAGTTTTCAAACAAAGTCATACATGATAATACGAACAGGTTAGAGATTCCAGTTGACTAACCTCTCCCATTCTATGCCACGCTTCTGGCATTGTAGTAACAGCATATTAAACATGTGAAGCATATAAATTCATTAACTTGATTTCTTGTAGGTATTCTCCCTCTACGAAAAGATTCAAAGGCTATCGACTCCGTGTGTCCAATTCTAGGAATGTCATCTACGATGAATTCCCGCTAGACCATTAATAGGAGCGGCCTGATACTTTAATGTACATAAATAAACATGCCATAAGAAATGGGGCGACACTTACTTTATACTTCCACTATTGACTTCGCCATGAAGATCAATAGATACGAATACAACTGATGGCTACTTCACATTTGCCAAGAATCAAAGGATAACACAGCGGACATAAATATCGTCCGAGCTGCCCCATTCATGACGTCAGAAACTACTCAACTAGGTTACACGTGCGTCCAAAGCAACTCACCCTGCATTGTGCACGTCAGTGCGTGAATCAATCGAACGCCCAAATAATATAACTATATAAAACTGGTGCGTACATTTGGCAGGACCGAAGACTACCCCCGTAGGTAATAAATGTACGTAACAGCTCCCTTATCACCTCCCCTTAAAAAAATTAATAGAATTAATTTTTTTCGAACTAATTACTCGAGAGAGGTGAGTCAAAACTACAACAAGATTTTTGACATGCATAAAATTATATCATATTAAGAAAAGAATATTAAATGAAAACAATATAACTAAATGATAGTATGCATTAAAGCACACATCCACCATCGACCTACTTTGGAACGATGTGGTAATATTCGAAGTAAAAGAAGTTGAAAATGAAAATGAAATAAACCATAAAAAAAAAGATGATAATAAAATTCAACCAAATTTTTTTTTAAAAGAAATTTGAAACATATGATTTCAAAAATGAAAATGAACAGCAACACTGATGATGATCAATGATAAAAGAATCAATAAAACAGAAAATTTTAAAATACAACATGCAAAATGAAACAAAGCATAATTAAACACTTTAAGAAGCAACGCACTTACTATTTCCTAACACTAGTAAGTTTGACTAGTTATCTAAAAGTGAGATATCATGTAGTGGGATACGTGAATACACGTATTGCGAGACACTAATAAAGTTAGTAGATGTGTGATTTATAATCAATCAAATTGATTAAATTGAATTATAATAATTAGTAGTACTTAATTTATGAACAAATAACTAATTACTAATTTATTCTAAGTGATTTCAATTTCACTCATTGTTAATATTCTTTTAGAACTAGTTAAATCGACAAGAATATGTTCTCAATGTACCATGTCTGAAATACGCTTACGAACACGATATGTAGTGTAATCTGTTCCATAACAATAGTGAATGTCTATTTGTCACTCTTACCAATGTTTCCATACTAAAAAAAAAATGTTACTTTAATATCACTGTTCCCGTTCTAACAAAACGTTACTTCACAAGAAATAATGTTATAATCCATACGTAAGTATATTCTGAAAGTTATATATATATACGAATACTGCAGAACTACACATAGTCTCCACAGATGTATAATCAGTGACCATGTACAAAGTTATTCATGTTTCTGTGAGGACGTTTCACCATCTGGAAGTGGTTTAATTTCGACATGTTCACTAGGGCATCTTGAAAGACAGTCTGCAAACACATTCTGTACTCCAGGAATAGCTCGTATCTCAAAATGGAACGGTTGAAGCGCAATAGCGTAACGCGCTGACTTTGATGACTTCACGTTCCCTGTGTTCAGTGCTGTAAGAGCTTTCTGGTCGGATTCCACCACAAAGTGTGATCCGAGGAGATAACGATCCAGTTTTGTGATTGACCAGACAAGAGCGAGGAGCTCTTTATCTAGAACGGAATACTTCATCTCGCTCGTCGTAAGCTTTCTGGATACGTACATAACCGGAAATAAGGTGCCTCCGTATTCCTGCATCAAAACTGCCGCGATAGCGTAGGAAGAAGCATCACTGCGAAGAACAAAGGTGAGATCTTTGTTAGGCAACCTTAAAAAAGGCTTATTTGAAAAAAATTGTTTTATATATAATCTAAAGCCGTTTGATGATCCTGCGACCACTTTATTACATTAGTTGTACCTTTTTTTAGTAACGAAGAAAGAGGTGCAGTTATAGTAGACAAATGAGGGATGAATTTAGAATAGAACTGTATTAGTCCTAAGAGCGACCTCACTTGTTTTTTTGTCTTAGGTGCTGAGATGTTTAAAATTTTAGAGACGTTACTGTCTTCTGTATACATTAAACCGCGACCTATACGGTGACCAAGAAATGAGATGTCATGAAAACCGACAAAAGCCTTTGAAGGTTTCGCTGTTAAGTTATAATCCCGTAAGGTAGAAAGTAAAGATTTTAAACCCTGAATATGTTCATCCCAAGAGTCACTGAAAAGACAGATGTCATCTATATAAGTAATGACATCGGGACGATGAGACAATATGCGGCGCATCATGCGTACAAAGGTAGCTGGCGCATTCATTAGACCGAATGGCATAAAATTCCATTGAAAAAGACCCCGTGGCGTCGAGAAAGCGGTGAATGGCTTTGCTTTAGGGGTTAATGGCACTTGCCAATAACCCTTTGAAAGGTCAAATTTCGAAAAGAATGTGGCATGAGATAATTTCTCTAATAAGTCGTCTAAAAGAGGTAATGGTTCCGCATCGAATTTTGTAACTTTGTTTAATTTCCTGTAATCTACGCAAAGACGTATATTGTTGTCCTTCTTCCTAATGATTACCATAGAAGAAGAATATGGTGATGAAGATGGTTCAATTATATTTAATTGAAGCATCTCATCCAATTCCTTATCAACCTTATCACGAAAGTGTAAAGGAATAGGATATGGGCGAACTCGAATCGGTGTATCGTCAGTCAGAATAATGTCATGTTGGATGACTGACGTATGACCTGGGATGTCAGTGAGGACATCCTCATACGTGTGTAGAATATTAGAGACTTGCTGGCGTTGATCATCAGTAAGAGTAGATGAGATAGTAACATCATTCCATTTCTCAGTGGAATGGAGTGGTACAACTGGTATTGGTAGTTGTACATCATCGAAAGAAGATTCCTCTTCTTGGATGACTGACAAACTAGAATAGTGTTGAATAGGAGGTGTAGGATCGTCAGTTGCTTGGAACACTGATTGTAGATAATCAGGACGTGAGTAATATTCCTTCAACATATTAATGTGGAAGGTTTTATGTTTACCATTAACATCAACGATGTAGTCGACATCGGATATTCTTGAGATGATCCTGAAAGGACCTCTCCAGGTAATTAAAAGACGATTATTATGCGCAGGGAGTAATACAAAAGCTTCATCACCAGGTATGAGCTGGCGAAGACGTCTATATTTGTTTGCAAATAGACGAGCTTTTTCTTTGGCTTGTTCGGATGATGCAGTAGCTAATCTACAAGCATCTATGATTCTCTTTCTCAGAGAGATCACATACTCATAAGAGGACTGAGTTTCCTCTTCAATATTCTCGTCAACCAATAAGTCGTGGATTAACGACATCGGACCGCGTGGTTGCATGCCGAAAACAAGTTGAAATGGAGAAAACCCCGTTGCTTGATTTTGTACTTCGCGATACGCAAAGAGACAAGCGGGTAGGACCCGATCCCAGTCTTGGGGATGGTCTTGAGTCATCTTACCCAACAACTGCTTGAGTGTCCTATTTAGACGCTCAATTAACCCATTTGACATCGGATGATAAATAGAACTTAGAGATCTGTCTATACCTAATGTCTTCATAACTTGAGACATGGATTCAGAAATGAACTGAACCCCATGATCCGACAAGATTTTCCGTGGAAAACCAATGCGTGAGAAGATTAACATCAATGCCTCTGCTACACTGGCAGATGAAGTGTTCTTGAGAGGGATGGCTTCAGGCCAGCGAGTGCACATATCAATGCACGTAAGAATATGCGTATGCCCTCTAGCAGATGGTAGCATAGGACCAATAATGTCTATAGCCATTTTATCAAATGGTCTAATCGGGATGTCCGCAGCTTGAATAGGAGCCGCATGAAATGGACCCCGTACCTTAACTTCTTGACATATCAAACAGGACCGACAATAGAGAGTGATGTCCTTATGGACGCCTGGCCAGTAGAATGCCGAAAGCACTCTGGATTTGGTACGCGAAAAACCCATATGGCCCGCACATTGCGAGTCATGCGCATGTCGTAATATACGAGATCTCATACAGGATGGGACTATAATCTGAGACATAAGGATGAATCCTTTTCTCGTATTACTCTAACCAAAATCCCATTCTTAAGTATAAAATCATGTCTAGATTTTGCAAGTTTGTTGCTGGTATTATTTTTGTTCACATACTGAAAAAATTTTTTTTAATGAATCATCATTCTTTTGCAATGTTGCAAACAACTCCCGTGAAATAGGAGCATCATCATCACAAGTGGTATGAACTGTAGGTTCCATAGGTGTATCATGCGACATATTAGTAGCTTGCGCTCTAGTCACTACTGCATTTGCAGTTTGAATATGTCGCTCTTCCCATTCAGCAATTTGCTGTGGTGTACACTCTTTAATACCATGTATGCGACCAAGTATTAAATCACAAATTGGATTCGGAAGGAGACAAGCTTGAATCTTTCCTGAAAAAAATGGTGTATTAAGATCAATAATAGCAGTGGCAAATGTTTCAATTGTGCCACCAAACGTTACACACTTGACAACCCGGCCCGTGGCACAACTTGGGTTGATCAGCGAAGTCCGGACGCCGACTGTGCTGCAACCTGAGTCAAATAGGAGAGAGCATGAAATATTGTTGACAAATCCCTTGTTAAACTTAAGAGAGCCCTGTCCCTGGTGTACTGACGCAGCAGTGGCCGTACAGACTGCAGGTAGATTAGGTAAGGTATGTCCGCAACGCAGCGTCGTGATCGCCCTGGGCTGGAAAAGAGTAGAGCATTCTGAACAATCTTTGACTTGGGTACAATCAAGAGAACAACACATAGCATTATGAGTTTCAGCTCCTTTACCCTGTTCAATGTTAGCCTGTGTATCACTAAAAGCGACATTAGAATGTCTATTCGTATTACTCAACGATCTATCTCGTCGACGCGATCGATTTTGATTTTTGTCATTAAAATTGCCATAATTGTAGTTTCTGCTAGAGTTAAAATTTGGATGAGTCCGATAATTTGTATAATTATCGTTATGATGTTGGTAAAATGGTTTATTTCCAAAAAATTGTTTGTTTTGCGGACCCTGAGATCTTGATCTCCAGTTTTGTTTATTATAATGTCCTTGATTATTTTTAAAATTATTGTTACCAAAATCTCGCGATCTGTGAGCCTGGTTCCAAGAAACATTAAATGGAGCAGATTGTTGAAATTGCTTCCCTTTGTAAAAATTACCATTGTTAAAATTGTCATTATTTCCCTTCTTGACATATCTGTCAGCACTAAAAGAACGATTGCGTGAAAAATTGTTTTGTTGTGCTGCAAAAGCAACAGGCAATTCATTCTTAATCTGTGCATTACTTAGATCCATGTTTGGGTGAGCAGTGCAAAAATTTTTAGCATGCTGTTCTAAGTCTTTCATAGATAAAGGTTTCCGTTCGTGTAAAAATGCGAGAAATGTAGGATTTACAGACGAAAGTACCTTATCGCGCATCAGTAAATCGAAGAGACCTTCATACGACTTTTCAATTTTGGATAATTCGATCCATCTTTCTAATGTTAGTCGTATTTGTGACAGAAAATCACTAAAATTTCTGCTAGATTGAGGTAGTAATGTATGAAATCTTGATCGATATTGGTCTTCTGTCATTTGGAATTTTTGCAGAAGTGCCGCTCTAAGAGCATTATAGTCATTTTTCTCACCAATGCTGGTGGTATGATAAACTGCTAATGCGTTCCCTGTAAGTAATCTGGATAAATATGTACAGTATAGAGCTTTATCCACGTTATAAGACACACAAGTGGCCTCAAACCTATCCAGGAAGAATATCACGTCATCAGACGGGGGATTAAATTTTGGTAATTTAAGGTGAATTTCCTTAAAATTATCATGTCTGGATGAAGTTTGGCTTTCAAAAGTTCTCTGAGAATTAGCTTCCTGAGTTAACCTAAGTCTCTCATATTCTGACTCTGCTAATTTCAGTTCATGCTGTCGTTTTCTTTCATTCTCTTCCATCTCAAGCTGAAGTCGTTTTGTGTTTTGTTCAGCTACTAATCTTCTTTCTTGCATTTCTTTTTGTTTAACTTCCATTTCTTTTTCAGCTATTAATCTTTTTTCTTCCATTTCTTTTTGTTTAATTTCCATTTCTTTTTCAGCTATTAATCTTTTTTCTTCCATTTCTTTTTGTTTAATTTCCATTTCTTTTTCAGCTATTAATCTTCTGTCTTCCATTTCCTTTTTAAGTCTATCTTCAGCCTCCCTTTGCTTCTGTTCTGCCTCTCGCTGAAATCGTTTCTCTTCTAATTCAGCGGCTAATCTCATTTTTTTCTCCTCTTCCTCAGCTATAAATTTCCTCTTCTTTTCATCCTCCTCAGCAGTTAATCTCATTTTTTTCTCCTCTTCCTCAGCTATAAATTTCCTCTTCTTTTCATTCTCCTCAGCCTCAATCCTTTTTTGATCTGCCTCAAATTTCAAATTTTCCAAACGTAAAGTTTCTAACCTTCTCTGATCAGCTTCTATTTCTTGAGCTTTCTTATTACCATGATGTGGTCTATCTGGTTTCTGTCCCGACCATTTGGTGATTCCCATGTTAACATGTGAATTTCCTTATGTGGGAAAAGTGTTCCTCCAATGACCAGGTTGTTAATGCTACAGAAACAATCTGCCAAACAAGGTCGTCGGCGATCACCACGCATGAACCTTACTCCAACAAACTGAAGGCATAGATAACTTATTGTTTCCAGGATAAATTCAATCACCGACTCTAGCGACTATCGGGAAATTTGCAGTCAGCAACTACGGCGAGTCTGGGGCTGGATTTGGCAAAACTTACATTTGACACTAAGTATTCTTATTACTTATTAGTGTATTTCCTTGGAATGCTTACAACAATTACTGGGGTAAGCAAAAGTCTGAAAGTGGCCACTGAATGGGTGTGAATTGAATGAACGGAGAAAGAAATTTTTGTCTTTTGTTAACATCATATACTTATGTGGTTTCTTCTTTCTTTTTTTTTATCTCACTAATCTGAGTAGTCACGGGATAGATTACATTAGGAACCTATTCTTTTCCCATACTGACTATTTCATAACTTATTCTTAACTTTTGATCTTTTGGGTTAATTAACCTCTGTTGGGATCGTCTTTTCTTTTCCTTTACCATAGGGGGAAAACCTATTTGATTAATTTCTTCTTTTTTGCAATGTTGTGTGTAAATCATGATCTAGTGATGTATATGCTTATTGTTGTGATCTTCTATTGATAATAATCTTTATTAAACCTTCATTTATCGTGTCGGTCAACCCCTTATCCATTATATGTTATTCATAGTTTGTTTTCACGTTCGTGCGTATTTGTCAAATACTTGTGTGCATTTGAGTGCAGGCGGTAGAAGGGTAACGACTAAGTAAGTAAGTAACTTGTATTTCGTACAAGGAGAGACAGTGCGTCTGATTTAAATTTGGTCGTCCAGACAGGCTGGATTAGATAAATTATTATATCAAGAGACTGTCCTTTCTCTTACACGATCACCTCGTGATAAAACTATTTCTTTCCCCTTACTTTCACATTGTCATCACTATCACCTCTGCTCAGACAGGGCTATAAACATCTATTACCTATCTGAAAAAATCTACGACAGTTTGACACAAAAACAATGCAGCGTTAAGTCCAGACAGTTCACTTTTAATAAATGATCATGATATAATGTGTGACACAAAAATTCTGCGTTATTACGGGGCAGTAAGTACACTTCTATTAAATAAATAATGATACTATAACTACTCGTCAAAAGTCAAGGGCCACTTAGAAAAACCTTGGTTGAAACCATAAAACAAATCTGATATAAACGTAATGGTATCAGTCAAAACGGCATTTATTGAATACCAAATTGACATGTCACGTAAAGAAATGGAAACACACATTCAAACACAATGAAGCTGTGAAGTGTGTCACCCACTTTTTCAAAAGTCACACAATAGATATTGGACAAATAGACATTTCAAAATCGGGTATGACCACCGTTTGCAGCAAGGCATTCAAGACAGCGTAGACGCATCGAGTCCACAAGGGTCCGAAGAGTATCCTGAGGAACAGCTTGCCATTTCCGAGGCAGAAATGCAGTCAGGTGTGGAACATCCATTGGCAGGGGGTGATTTGTTGACAATCTTCGACCAAGGACATCCCAGAGGTGCTCAATCGGAGAAAGGTCAGGGGAATGAGCTGGCCACGCCATCCTGATGATCCCATGTTGCTGAATAAACCCATTCACCACACGAGCTCGATGGTGTCGAGCGTTATTATCTTGTAGGATGGCATTACCACCTATGGCCTGCAGAGCAGGCTAAACAATTGGTCTCAAGATTTCGTTCTGGTATCTTGGGCCGGTCAAGTTGCCTTGGATGATGTAGAATGGGGTCCTGCCGTGTCTGTAGAAGCCTCCCCAGCCCATGACAGAACCCCTACCATAACGATCCACCTCTCGAAATGTGTCATCAGTAAATCGCTCTCCTGGTTATCTCCAAACTCGAATCCTGCCATCATTGAATGACACAGTGAAGCGTGATTCATCAGTGAAGAGAACGTGACTCCATTGCTGCCTTGTCCATCGGATGTGCTCGCGACACCAAACAACACGGGCTCTACGATGAGCAGGAGTAAGAGAGATTCTGACTGCAGGACGTCGAGCAGCCAGTCCAAATTCATGTAAACGTCTGCGAATGGTGCTGTGACTAACATTAACGTTTACTGTTTGTCTCAGCTGACATCTTAGAGTGGAACAAGTCACTGTTCGATGGCGCAGGGCTGACAACAAGAGGTACCGGTCATCATGTCTATTGGTGAATCTAGGGCGACCTGGCCGGTGGCGATCCTCCACACTTCCTGTGGCCTGAAATCTCTCCAAAATTCTTTGGATAGTAGAGTGTGATACTGCAAGCCGTCTAGCAACCTCACGGACAGATAAACCACTTTCAACCCACGCTATAGCCCTCATTCTTTGTAAGGTGTCAAGACTTCTTCTCGGTGGCATGGGTTTTGAAAGTGATGAAACTACCATAAGTCTGCTGATTGTAAAACAAATTAAGAGTGAACTCTGTTGACGAAAAGTCGCCATTGCACGTGGAATGTCAATCAGCACGATTACTTCACCTGTTTGGTTCTACGGAAGTTTGAAAAAACAGATTTAAAATGTGAATTTATGGTCAGCAAACCAAATTGCACGTGATCACCATGGTTGTCGGTGAGTTGTTTTTATGCTTAACGTGCATAGAGGACTGTCAGAGGAAGAAATTGTACCCATTTTTACTAAAAACTTCCTTCATTTAATCATTCTATGCGCTTATATAAAAGTGTATTGAAAATAATAGGGTGGCCCTTGACTTTTGACGAGTAGTATATATATATGACCCAAAAATAATGCAGCGTTAAGGCAGACACCCCTGTCTATGTAAAAAAATTGAAGTTACGGAAACAACAACGAATAAACAAACTTTGCTGCGGGATAGATATCCGGAGTGTGAGTGGAGCTGGGATGGCCATGTCCTTAGAAGAGACCCCGATGCCATCACAAGAACAGCTATGGAGAAGGAAATGTCTAAATTGTCATCTTTTCACACAACATGCATAAGAAAAATTCATCGAATCTTTTGGCCGAATACCATCACCAACCAAGATCTGCTTACTCGGAGCAAGCAAGAATACATGCACACCATCATAGCTGGCAGACGCTGGAGCTGGGTTGGCCATGTCCTCAGAAGAGACCCCGATGCCATCACAAGAACAGCTATGCTTTGGACCCCTGAAGGAAAACGAAAGAGAGGCCGACCAAAAACTACCTGGCGGAGGATTGTGGAGGCTGAGATGCAGGGAATGAACCAGAGTTGGGGCACTGTACAAATGATTGCCACCGACCGAGCAAATTGGAATCAATTTATTGTTGCCCTACAAGACGCCACTAGGCGTGATCGCCACTGACTGCTTTGACGGTCGGCGGCTAAGGATCAAAGAAGAAGAAGAAGGCCAGTCAGGACGCTTCTAAAACAAGTAGGTGCTACGGGTAAGACATTTGCTAAATCAAGGCGGAAAATGTTTGATGTTGTTCTTTATGTGCTGTATGTAATCATGACGCCCCTAATTCTCTTGTGCTCATTTATCTGAATGTATTGGTTATGAAGATAAGAGCAAAGTGTGAAACACGGCATAGTCAAGACTAAAAACAAGCAAATGGACTAACGTTTTACTTCTCACTTACTAATAAGTCTCAAGAAAACAAATGTCCTGGCTCAGGATGTGGATGTTGAACAAGCAATCATTTTCGATAAATGTGAATTGCAATAGTGCATCACTTCACATATATTTGGTCCATCATTAACTACAAACTCTTTCTGGACACATAAACTGACAGCCGCATTGGCAAAACTACAGCCACCTTTACCTTCCTCACCACTCATGTTTGAAGGAAATTCCAAACTCACAATGAAAGCCAAAGCTTGAGTGTGTAATGCCTGTGTCACCAGCATCTTCCACACGGCAGCAAGACTTGGACAACCTATGCTAAGCAAGAAAGAAGGCCCATTTCCTTCCATCTGCGCTGTCTACGTCACATCCTTGGTATTTCTTGGAAGGACAAAGTAACAAATGTTGAGTTGCTGTCACGGGCTGGACTTCAATGAATGTCTTCACTATTTAGACAGCGTCCACTACGCCGGCTTGGCGATGTCCGCCGCATTGATGATGGTCGCATCCATAAAGATATGTTTATACGGAAAACCGGTAGATAGCGAAAGAAATCCTTGACGGTGCAACGAAGTTCGAGAACTGTGCTGAGATCCGCCTTGTGCGATCTAATGGAGGAAATCGGGGCACAGATTGAGTTGTCCGTGTGCAAGGAAGACGTTCCATAAAACCAAAGGAAACAATTTACTAGTAAATGTTTAACGCATTGATCTCTGTCACTGCGCTCAATGGAATTAGTCGACGTTAACATAAATATAGAGCCAAACATGAGGACTGAGAACCGCACAAAGCATATGGACTGTTTTGTATTGAATAAACAAACAGTCGTTCTGTTACGTTTGCTTTCATACACGTAATAACTGAATCAACTATGTTTGCTTAATTTTGAAATAACATGTAACACATTTAAGAGTGAAATAGTCTTTTAACAGGTTAAAATAAATATGGAAAGATTGGTGAAATTTTATATGAAAGCGTCTTCATAGAGACTTAATAGGGGAGTGATAAAAGTCTGTTTTGCGGATGTCGTTTTACAAGAACTTAAATCGAGGTGAGTCCAATGTAGGCGGTCAGTGTAGATGCTCTTCTCTCACACTAGAGGTGTAGTAACGTTAGTACTTCAGACCGTCTGATAGTTTGCAACCACGAACTTTGTAGACAAAATAGAAAGAACAAATGCCTCTGCTAGGGTACACTGAGTTGGAAGCTTAACAGGCGCATCCTTTCACTGACCACCCACCAATGTTAATCTCACAGAAGAATTAAATTCTTGATTAAACAGCGTAGCTCAAGGAAGATGATAAAAAATCACCATTACTCTTCTGTGTATTAAACTGGGAAATGTGCCTAGACAGCGTGAATAATGATTTCAGCCTGAACTAACATTAACAAGTTACATATATCTCACAAAATGATATGATGCACTTGAGGCACATGTGATGTAATCATCAGTCAAAACTGCTCCAGTCGGAGTCTGGGGTCACATTTGTTGTAGGTTTTCAGGACGACTAGCCAGAAACAATCATCAACACTTACTGTAGTGGTTCAAGAATAAACTATCTTCATACGTTTAGGTTGCCAGCCTCACACATCACCACATAAGCAAGAAACATGTCAAAAAATAAATGTTACACTTACCCCACAAATTTGGGAATCTACAATCTGTTCTCACAGAATGGACACGAGCAATTCAGGTTAAATGCTCTCGAATCACTTGGCCTGAGAAATTCCTCTTTTGACGGGTGTTCTGTGAATCACTTGGTCTGGAAATATGTTGATTCTTTTTATGACGGGTGTACTGCGAATGACTTGGTCTGGAAATATTCTCTTATGACGGGTGATCCAATTCCTAGGTTCCCAGTCTTGATATTTAAAGTCCTGGTCCCTAAGTTTCCAGTCTGGTATTTAAATACGCGCGTTTACTTGCAAGTTCAAAAGTTGCCCAAATACTCGCTGTCACTTATAGTTATGAATTCTAAGTCCGATGTCTCACTGGCTTCTAGGAGTTTGCTCATTTGACGATACGATGCAGTCTCTTCTGTGTCCCTGAGTTCTGTGGTGAAGTGGGATGTTATAAATATTTATAGGGGACTTAGTGTACTGACTGAGATCAGCTGTGAAGGTATATATATCTAATAAGAGTAGTGTATTATATATAACCTTACTTGCTGCCACATATATATATATATCTCAGTCAGAATTATTCTGGAATAGTGTGATGACTACGTTATATGTCTAGGGTATGTGTATGATGAAGTGTAAGTCATAACAACAACAGACAGATAAACAATTTAATTTATTCCACCACACTTGACAACACTGTGACACTCACATACATAAAACACTCTACGAGGATATCTTAAAGGAGTCACTGATAACTTTTCAAATAACAATATGTATTCAGTGCTGTCATGAATGAATATGTGTCCTGATTCAAATACAAATGGAACCAGGAATCACAATCAATTTTAATTACAAGTTATATGTACAGAATTTATCAATATGAATCTTGTAGTGACATCTATTTTAATAGTATCCTATGTGTGTTAGTTGTGTAGTAGTAATATGAGGTAATACTGGTTTTGTTTTGTTCAAGCTCTGTTGGTATTTGTCATCATGACTTCAATAGTTTGTCTTTATTGGAACTAGTATTGGAGATGTTCTCAGTTCCTGATATTAAAACAATTAAATTCCCCTCTTAATTGTATTTTACACTGTCATTTTAAGATGGGGGTACATAATGTTGAGCTCAGCTGGCCACATCAGCTTATCTTGCGAGATGGCGGCAGGAAAAGACTCCTCTGCTCGATTTCTCCCCTGGGCTCTGGAGACACCTCACTGATAGCTAAATGGACCAAGGAGTATGCTGTCCGACTCTGGATTCAGCAAAGCTCTGACCAGGTGCTGCTCAATAACGTTAAGACCACAGTCCCACAATTTATGGAAATAAACACAGATACGTTGACTAGCAATGAATTCTGGCACAAATACTGGCACAAATTCCCATCTGCTTATGTTCCAGGCTTTTATTTAGCAAAAATATGAGCTGGCTTCAACGCACTGTTGCTTTATCAAGCTTATTTGAACTAGTGGTCTCGAACTAACGCTCCTAAGTGATTATATCAGCGAGTCTGGCCAATGGAGCCACGTTTCGACAAGTGTTTGAAAAAATTTTACCTTCCTACGTCTCCCCTAACAACCAAGGATAGCATTTATAGTCCGACTAATCGTGTGTAGCCTTACATATCATTCCAGCCAATCAGTTCAAATGTAACTTGTGGCCCATTTCCCGTACAATGGTGGTTTAAAAAATCTACCACTGAGCGATTCTGATTTTGGGTGTTGTCTGACAGCACCATCATTTTATTTTGGCTATAACTTGTTAATTCCTAGACTATTTGCATAACACTTAACATATTCTTTGTCATCAAGCCCTAAGGAACCCAAATATACAAATTTAAAAGAGCTAAGTGGCTGCGTTCAAAATATGCAATTTCTTCTACCTCCTGTTTCGAAGATGTGCTGTCTGGGTACTGTAATGTTTTCAAACGTAAACCCATCTAATGTTATCTTTTCTAATAAGCGTTTTCCAGGATTTTAAAACCTAACTCTGGGAAGGTTAGTGTTTTTATCACTGTCCGTCCGAAAAAAAGTTAGTGCATGTGGCCTTACACGCGTGATAGTAGTAATTGTATATCGCGTTACGCTTGTTGGGGGTGGCATTAATAGCGAGACGCGTGTTAAATGTTGCATGCGTTCCTGATTTTCAGCCCTCCCTCTATCTTTCTATTTGAGTCCATCTGTTCGTTCGTTTTGGTAACGTAGTATAATTAATGTTAGGATTAATTTAGGTCATTACGCAGTGTGCCTCTCAATGTTTTTCTTAGAAATGCAATACCCGTTTTAATGTGTTGTGGAAACGCTTGTATTTATGCAGTGGCTTATATTTAACGTGGAAACGTTACAATTTGCAGACGAAGCATAAAACAAAGGGGATTTCGAGTACTGTCATTGTGACAGCACTGTTCTTTACCATTCTTCTTCCTTTCTTTATTATATGTATTTATTAGGCTTTATATTTACTTGATAATTTATATATGTGGATTAGAATATTTCACGACACCTCTCCTCTTAAAACAGACATCCCATGTCAGTCCTTTATTCTATATACACATAGATAAATGTAAGTCAACTTGACTTTACTCTGCTGTGGTGCTATCATGGTTTTATGTAGTTGGGTCCATTCAGAGTAGGCACTACTCATGAAATCTGCCTCAGACTTCTACAACCAATAATATATTTCGGTTATGTTACTGAACAGCCGCAAGTGTGAGTGCTTGTCTTAATGCTGCTTCGCAACCCGTATTCACCATTTCTCTTCTCTGAGTCTGCGCAATGACATGTCCAGAGAACATTATATTTCCTCAAAATGTACGTTATGAGGAGATAACATATACCTGGTGATAGCAGAGTTTTCGTAGTGGATCCCATAATCTTCTTATTATCCTGTATGAAACATTCGGAATATCCTCAATCAAAGAGGCAACTCAGGGATTCATTACGTTCCTCCGAAATGTTTACATCCAACAATTTTCTCATCATTCTAGAGAAGACACTAGGCGCATTCTTCAATCCAAATGGCAATCTATTAAACTCATAGTGTCCTTCTGAGGTACTAAAAGCTAGGTATGGTCTAACCTCAGGCTTTACTGGAATCTGATAGTATCCTTTACTCAGATCCACTTTTGAGAAATATTTAGCTTTATTTAGTCTGGCAAACAGCTGATTTGTATCCGGCAATGGATCCACCTGTCCTTCTGTAATAGCATTCAGTCTCCTGTAATCTATACAGAGTCTATGTTCTCCAGAGGGTTTCCTTAAGAGTACAACACCGGAACTATACGAAGATTCACTGTGCGAAATAATTCCTTCCTTCAATAGATAGTCTATCTCTTCCTTCAAAGCTTTCTCCTTAGCAAACGGAATCGAATATGGTTTCATACAGACAGGTGTGGGGTCTATCAGTTTCATATCATATTCCAATGGTTTGTATGCCCTGGTCGGTCTGTTAACACCTCTGCATGATTATTTAGAACCTGTTGCACTCTCTCTTTCTGAGTTTTCGTTAAATGTGTACTGATTTTCACCTGTGCTGCTGTCTCACAGGGGTGTAATGGATATTCAAATGATGAAAGTGGTTCCTTTTTCATCTCCATGGCGATGGACAAGGTCAACAAGTGTGTCTCTTCCTGATGTTCTCTTTCCAAATATTTCTTCAGGAGATTCACATGATAGATTTTTTTCTTTCCCCTTCTTATCTATCTTATAATTTGTTCTAGACACCTTCTCTAGAACTGTATATGGACCCTGCCATCCAATTTGTAACTTATTCTGACTCCCGGGGAGAAGAAGCAGTACCTTCTCTCCCACAGCCAAATTTCTGTCTTTCGCCTTCCTGTTATAATAGGCAGCATGTTTCTTCCTGGCTTGTTTCAAATTTTCATTGGCAAGTTTCCAGCCAGTTTTTAAACGAGTGGTCAGCTCATTCACATATTGGTATGAAGATGTAATGTTTTCCTCTGCCTTTTCATCAGTCCACGTTCTTAACAAAGCTACATATGGACCTTTAATTGTGTGGACCTATTTGTCCATGCACCGGTATGGTCTCTTCCACTCGAAGCTCTATAGTGATGATTTTTCTTCCCAGAATTATCATACACAAAACGACCGCTACCAATTTTTCTTTTGGGGCTTTCTCCCCACTTAAAATTCTTGATGAGAGATTTCCTCTCTACATCCTCTTCCTCCAGTTTTTTTAAGCCCGATTGAGGGATTTTCGGCTTATCCTGGGGTAAGACATCTTTTTGCACTCTCTGCATAGTGGCCACTGTAAAACAGTTAAGTGAAGCTTGTCCGTGAAAAGGGGCTTCCCATTCCATTTGGTCCACTTTATCAAATCTATTTTTCTTTTTATTATCAGGCCTAATTTTGCCCCGTGGCGTGTCCAGGTCCTGATCCATGTTCCCACTTGTGGGTGTTCCCTCATGTGCTATGCTACACCTTTCTACAAAATTCTCAATGTCCCATCTTGCTTTGGGCCAATAATAATTGTGAGCCACCTTTTGAATGATGGTACCTATCTTCTCATGGTCCCCATCTGGTTTCACATGTAGGCTCCTTATTAAGTCTGCCCTATATCTTTTAGGAAGTACCAGCTGTCCTTGACCTTTGGATCTAGCTCCAGTCTTCCTATACATCAACTTGTTTTTCATGTAAAAATCTCCCTTGCCTGGAGTTGTATGACAAGTTGACAATTTTCTGAAACAAGGCTTGAGTGTTTTATCCCCAGCCTGTGCCTTCCTCATCTCTTCTGGAGTGGTATCCAACATAATATCCTCCTCCTGTCTTGAGGTCGACCTGACCTGAAGGGTTGCCATATACACAGGTTTCCTTCTGCAACGGTCAGTGTCATGATTGTCCATCTGACAATTTTTACACCACCTTTTTCCTTGGTTGAAAGATTTTCTTTCATCATATTTCCTTTCATCGAATTGTGGGAATTTATTTTTATTTTCATACCGTGGCCTATCAAATTGGTGCTTACTTTTATTTTGATCCTAAGGATCAAATTTATTAAAGTTCTGTGGTGCCCTAAAGTTATCCACTTGTTTCTTTTTATTACCTGTTACCTCTGCTTGAGCTGCTTGATACCTTTCAGCAACATTTAGCAACTCACCCAGCCTCTCTGCACCTTGTTCCATGAGAAACTTTCTCAGGTCTGGAGCCATGGACTCTCTTAATTGCTCTATAAGGACCATTTCCTTAAGATCTTGGGTTTTCCCCAGAGAAGTCCATTTCTCCAAGTATGTCTCTATTCGTGCAGAGAACTGGTGATAGGTTTCACCTGACAGTAGTTTAGCATTCCTAAATTTTTTCCTATAAAATTCTGCATTCTTTTCATATCTTAACAAAAGAGCCTGCTTTAGCATGTCATAATTTTCCTGATCACCTCTGCTCATTTTTGCAAAAACTTCATAAGCTGCCCCACGAAGTCCTTGAGATAACTTTAAGCTCCACCTTTCTCTCTCTAACCCATACGTGGTAGCTAATAGTTCATACCTATTTAGGTAGCTCTCTATATCATCGTCTTTCTCAACAAAATGATCTAAATGAAAATTCATAGCTGAGGTTGAGGCTCCTTGGCTAGCAGTGGCATCAGAGGCAAAGGGACTGGCACCATTTTCAGGAGCATGGCCTTGAAACTCAAACTCCCTTAGTCGTAACTCATGTTCCCTTTGTAATCTTTTATCTTCTGCTTCCCTTTCTGCAGCTAATTTCTTCTCTTCCCTTTCTGCAGCTAATTTCTTCTCTTCCCTTTCTGCAGCTAATTTCTTGTCTTCTCTTTCTGCAGCTAATTTCTTGTCTTCTCTTTCTGCAGTCAATCTTCTTTCTTCTGCTTCCAATTTCTTAGCCTCAGCCTCAATCTGCAACCTTTTAGCCTCAGCCTCAGCCTCAAATTGTAACTTCTTAATTTCCCTTTCAGCCTCTAACTTTCTTTCGGCTTCAAACCTTCTTTCTTCGCGTTCAATAAATTTGTCACATTCTGTAGTGACATAGGCAACCATAACTTGCCCATCTAATCCTAACTCTTTTGCAGTCTGAACAGCAGCAGATCGAAATTTGGCTAGGTCCGCCATTGTCTATCAGGTAAGTTTATAAAATGTCTAACCAACAATTCAATCTCTAAATATATATCTAATGGACAACACAGGCACCGTGAGCTCAACCTTATTTAATTCCACCCAAGGATACCTTTTAATTCTTATATTCCCTGAAGTGAATTACCCCCACTATTTTTAATAGGTAAAGATTCAAAATCCCAAGAGCGAGACCCCAATATATGTGGTGAAGTGGGATGTTATAAATATTTATAGGGGACTTAGTGTACTGACTGAGATCAGCTGTGAAGGTATATATATCTAATAAGAGTAGTGTATTATATATAACCTTACTTGCTGCCACATATATATATATATCTCAGTCAGAATTATTCTGGAATAGTGTGATGACTACGTTATATGTCTAGGGTATGTGTATGATGAAGTGTAAGTCATAACAACAACAGACAGATAAACAATTTAATTTATTCCACCACACTTGACAACACTGTGACACTCACATACATAAAACACTCTACGAGGATATCTTAAAGGAGTCACTGATAACTTTTCAAATAACAATATGTATTCAGTGCTGTCATGAATGAATATGTGTCCTGATTCAAATACAAATGGAACCAGGAATCACAATCAATTTTAATTACAAGTTATATGTACAGAATTTATCAATATGAATCTTGTAGTGACATCTATTTTAATAGTATCCTATGTGTGTTCAGTTGTGTAGTAGTAATATGAGGTAATACTGGTTTTGTTTTGTTCAAGCTCTGTTGGTATTTGTCATCATGACTTCAATAGTTTGTCTTTATTGGAACTAGTATTGGAGATGTTCTCAGTTCCTGATATTAAAACAATTAAATTCCCCTCTTAATTGTATTTTACACTGTCATTTTAAGATGGGGGTACATAATGTTGAGCTCAGCTGGCCACATCAGCTTATCTTGCGAGATGGCGGCAGGAAAAGACTCCTCTGCTCGATTTCTCCCCTGGGCTCTGGAGACACCTCACTGATAGCTAAATGGACCAAGGAGTATGCTGTCCGACTCTGGATTCAGCAAAGCTCTGACCAGGTGCTGCTCAATAACGTTAAGACCACAGTCCCACAATTTATGGAAATAAACACAGATACGTTGACTAGCAATGAATTCTGGCACAAATACTGGCACAAATTCCCATCTGCTTATGTTCCAGGCTTTTATTTAGCAAAAATATGAGCTGGCTTCAACGCACTGTTGCTTTATCAAGCTTATTTGAACTAGTGGTCTCGAACTAACGCTCCTAAGTGATTATATCAGCGAGTCTGGCCAATGGAGCCACGTTTCGACAAGTATTTGAAAAAATTTTACCTTCCTACGTCTCCCCTAACAACCAAGGATAGCATTTATAGTCCGACTAATCGTGTGTAGCCTTACATATCATTCAGCCAATCAGTTCAAATGTAACTTGTGGCCCATTTCCCGTACAATGGTGGTTTAAAAAATCTACCACTGAGCGATTCTGATTTTGGGTGTTGTCTGACAGCACCATCATTTTATTTTGGCTATAACTTGTTAATTCCTAGACTATTTGCATAACACTTAACATATTCTTTGTCATCAAGCCCTAAGGAACCCAAATATACAAATTTAAAAGAGCTAAGTGGCTGCGTTCAAAATATGCAATTTCTTCTACCTCCTGTTTCGAAGATGTGCTGTCTGGGTACTGTAATGTTTTCAAACGTAAACCCATCTAATGTCATCTTTTCTAATAAGCGTTTTCCAGGTTTTTAAAACCTAACTCTGGGAAGGTTAGTGTTTTTATCACTGTCCGTCTGAAAAAAAGTTAGTGCATGTGGCCTTACACGCGTGATAGTAGTAATTGTATATCGCGTTACGCTTGTTGGGGGTGGCATTAATAGCGAGACGCGTGTTAAATGTTGCATGCGTTCCTGATTTTCAGCCCTCCCTCTCTCTTTCTATTTGAGTCCATCTGTTCGTTCGTTTTGGTAACGTAGTATAATTAATGTTAGGATTAATTTAGGTCATTACGCAGTGTGCCTCTCAATGTTTTTCTTAGAAATGCAATACCCGTTTTAATGTGTTGTGGAAACGCTTGTATTTATGCAGTGGCTTATATTTAACGTGGAAACGTTACAATTTGCAGACGAAGCATAAAACAAAGGGGATTTCGAGTACTGTCATTGTGACAGCACTGTTCTTTACCATTCTTCTTCCTTTCTTTATTATATGTATTTATTAGGCTTTATATTTACTTGATAATTTATATATGTGGATTAGAATATTTCACGACAAGTTCGCTAGATTATATCTCTTATTCTCAGTTCAAATCCCAGATTGTACTTCCCTGGCAAACTTGTCAATGAGAACCAAAGTATATTCCAGCTCTCAAATCAAACCAATGGTAAGCTCTTTAGCACTATCTGGGTTGGGGTGTTTTAATTCAAAATATCCCCACCCCCTTTCCCGTGTTAAAAATATTACATTTTAAAATTCCATCGCGTGGCCTCTTTCAAATAATGCAATAATATTTCCACCACCCCACAAACAAATCTGGGAACTTTTTTGATGCCCATATGCTAACTTCAAAAATTGTCTTCCTCAGACAGATTATCGGTAATATTGATACCGAGACAGGTTCAGCGGTAACGATTATCTCTTTATCCCCTGTGTGTGTGAATTCTCTAGATTGATTTCTCAGGCGGACAATATTGGCTTCCTTTTCATCCTCGTACGAGTTCATATTGTCAAACGATGATCCTCTCATATTAAAGGTGACCGGTGACTCAAAGAGATCAACGTAACACCGCTGACTGGTGATAATGACTGAGTTTTCTTACGATAATACCACAGCTCACCTGATGGAACGTAACTACGTCGGGGGAGCGGTCACAGTAAAAGAATGAAAAGGCAATTAATATACCAAATAATAGGACGATGAGTGAGAAAAATGAAGAAATAAAGAGACTGCCGGAGTGAATGAGAGTTTTACAAATTGCACGACTGATTTCGTCACAGAAACACTGTTAAATAAGATGTTTTATTAAATATCTAAGTGAGGGCTTGCATTATTATATGACTTGTGCCTTCTTCTACTGTCGTTCTGGATGACAGTGTTCTTCTCCTCATGGTACCGTTGGCGAGTGTTTTAATTGCTCGCTTGGCAATGTGTACAGTTGTGAACGAATTCACGAACGTCTTCCCATCGTTTGGGCCTAAAGTAAACCTCTTGAACGTTACTCATAGCAGGTCCCACTGGAACACGTTCCCCTGATGAGGATACATGAGCCGCTGTCATAATGGAGTGTCTTAAGGGGAGAGGCATAAAAAGCTGTTTTCCCCGCCTCGCCCGCCGATAAATAATTCCATCCTCTTTGTGGAAAGTTCCATCTGAAACACGGGTTATCTTGATCTGACTCTGTTCAGAGTAAGGCGCTAAGGTAATGTCTTCCAACTGCGCTTGTCGTAACTCTGCTTTACTACACAGAAGTCTCGAGTTGAGGAACGGGTTATCCAATGCTGAGTGTTGGGTGCTCTGCTCAAATTCTTTCTCAATGGGCGTGTAACGGGATCTCTTACCCTTACCCTTACCTGGCGGAACGCAACTACGTCTGGGGAGTGGTCACAGTTAAAGAATGTAATGGCACTAAATATGTCAAATAATATGACGATGAGTGAGAAAAATTAAGAAATGAAGAGATACTGCCGGGGTAAATGGGAGTTATAACAATTGCACGACTGATTTCGTCACAACAGTACAAGACAGACGGTAGGTTTTGTATTGTATAAACATTTAAATAAAGAGGAAAACCTGAGACCTGTAAACAGCAAATAAATAATACACTCACGAAAGTTGAAAACCAGAAAACAGAAAAACCACAGAAGTGAGCGGCTTACCGGTGAATCAAACCTAGGAGCTTCTGAACGACGACACCACCTACTTACAGAAGCGAAAGGCACTATCCTCCCAGCCAACTAAGCACCACAAGAATACTGCTTCGGGTACAGGGGCCATTAAACGGTTTTCAACACGTAACACAGGATGAGTACATAGGAGCAGTCCAGCTTAATTAATGACGCAATCACTTCTGTTGTCCCCCGATACAGTATAGTCAGATTACACAAGACAAAGACTTGAATATTCTGTCTAGTCAATCATACAATAAAGAGAACCGTACAGCACAGAGAGAATGTTTGCATGTATACATTTAAATAAATAAAGAGGGGAAACCCGAGGCCTGTAAACTGTAAACAATATACACGTAAAGGTATGTTTCTGGCACTTGTGACAAATAAAGGTATGTTTTAGGCACTTCTGACAAATACAGAAGTAGAAAATTAGACAACAGAAAAATAACACAAGTGAGAGGTCACGGTA
This sequence comes from Oreohelix idahoensis, assembly GCA_024509875.1. Taxonomy (NCBI): domain Eukaryota; kingdom Metazoa; phylum Mollusca; class Gastropoda; order Stylommatophora; family Oreohelicidae; genus Oreohelix; species Oreohelix idahoensis. Next base: position 45,899 of record JAMPIV010019827.1, on the reverse strand, counting down.
ACAAGAGCAGATAATACAATAGCAACTGTATATTCACTAACGTTGGTAATACAAACAAAAAGTAGAATGTTCACTTTGTGTCAATATGTCAATGTTAGCGATATGTCAATGTTAGCGATATGTCAATGTTAGCATATGTCAATTTTAGCGTACAATTATTACTTCAGGGAATTAGAAAACCGAAGCTAAATTCTGCACGCGGAGAGAGAAAGAGAGAGAAGGAGAGAGACAGAGAGAGAGAAAGAGAGCAAGAGAGAGAGAGAGAGAGAGAGAGAGAGACAGACAGAGAGACAGAGAGGAGAGGGAGAAAATGAGACCGAGAGAATGAAACAGTTTTTCCTGCGTAAACCACTTGCTGTAGGAAATATCTATATGAACATCAACTTTCTAGAACGCATGTATTAAACAGAACAGTTTAAAAGACTTATTATAGAACCACTATTCCACAGCTACTTGCCAACTGTTGACTTTTTGTTAATGGAAAATTTAACATCTGTCCTGTTATGGCGTTGAAATAAAACAGATTACGAACCAGTCGTTTAGATAGAACAATACATTCATAGAAATCGTAATGAAATCATTGATTCCTATGTCTTCAAAGGAAACGCGCGCACACTAATATATTCTGACACAAATAAACAACTTCTTTATTTTACACCTGACGTCTGTTACATTTCAAATAACTTTCCGACAGAAAACAAGCAGGTACAACCAATCAACATTTATGGGGCATCGCCACGTTAAAAATACAACAGTTTTAAAAACAACTTTTGTCACGTGTTAGCAGAAACTTAAGTTTAAACAAATAGTAATAGCCCCTTGAGTCATCACTGACCATGGGTATACGTCCCTCTCTTCTGCTTGTGTCAGCTTTTTGTTATTGTTGTTGTTGTTATTGTTGTTGTTGTTATTGTTGTTGTTGTTATTGTTGTTGTTAATCAGAATAGACCTCACTGCACTTAGGGCAAAGCAATAGGTGCTCAATCTCCCTCAGCAAATGTCGAAGAGTATGAACGCTAATTGTACAAGTAGCACGCTGGTTGTACATACGACGGATGTATCCTCAACCATGTCCATTTCTGCTATTCCAACGTTTGATGCCAACTCCAACAGTCTCAGTCTTGTTCATTCATCCATTGCAGATTCGTTATCTAGCAGGCGATCATTAATTGCCATTAGTACTCTCCTTTATCCATGTCCAGGGTCCCTACTATGGGTGCTTTCGAGGCCAGACTGCCAGCTCTCTCATTGTCTCGTACATCAGTAGTATGTCATGTACTTTACGACGCGATTCTGGCGGTGGAGCAAACTTTTATATAGCAAAATACTTTTGATCAATAATGGCGTGTTATAGGTAACTAAGGAGAGATAAGTAGGTTGTAGTTAATTACTGGTGTTAGCTGGTCGGTAGGGGTTGGGAGCGGGTATTGACTTTGGTTGGCGGGGGTGACGACGCATGTGTTGGGGTGTAGCTGGTGGGTGAGGGTTTTTGTATTGTTGTGTTTATTTATACAATATATTTTACAACGGTTAGACAATACTTATACAATGTATATATATATATATATATATATATATATATATATATATATATAGCATAGATATATATATATATATATATATATATATATATATATATATATATATATATATATATATATATACTCTTCTTTGATCCTTAGCCGCCGACCGTCAAAGCAGTCAGTGGCCATTACGCCTGGTGGCGTCTTGTAGGGCAAAATGAAATTGATTCCACTTTGTTCGGTGGGCGGCCATCCTTCGTACAGTGCCCCAACTCTGGTTCATTCTTTACATCTCAGCCTTTACAGTCCTCCGGCAAGTGGTTTTTGGTCGGCCTCTCTTTCGTTTTCCTTCAGGGGTCCAAAGCATAGCTGTTCTTGTGATGGCATCGGTGTCTCTTCTGAGGACATGGCCAACCCAATATTATATATATATATATATAACAATTTTTATATATACAATATTTAGACAACATAGATAACAAAGGCCAAGGTTTTTTAATAAATATATTTAATATCACAGTGTTTCATTACAGCTGCTGCCCAGAACAAATATAAACGACTCACGGTAGGATTAGTAGAAAGGACTGGATATTGAGGGGAGATGTCGTCACGTTATCTTCGTGTACCTGTCTTTTTATGTAAAAATAGGACAGAGAATTTCTGCGGGGGTGATTACTCATGGGCGTGTGTTGGGGGTGTAGTTGGTGTGTGTGTGTAAAGGGCACATAATGGAAGAGAGATATTTTTTAGATGGAAAGAGGTGAAGTGGTGACATTGTCGTCGTGTACCTGTCTTTTTATGTAAAAATAGGACAGAGAGGGGGTAATGTGTTGGGTGTACGTGGAGATAGCTGAATTGTATGTCTTGAAACCGACATTTTTCCCCCTGCGCTTGTTGCATGTTGACGACATCCAAAAAGGTGTTTTTGTCTAGTGTGTTGTGTTGTTTACTAAGGCCTTTAGTGGTAGTCTTGTCGTAATCTCCAAAACAGTGGTAAGTTTTGCTGCAGAGGGAAACCATCCCACTGCCGTCATATTCTAACTTGAAAAGACCTGGTGTTCGTTTATCAAATAACTTTTTTGTCGCGGCATTTCTGACAGTCAAACGCACGCTTACTCCCACTAGCAATAAACTCGGATCGATGTTCGGTGCAGACGTCGGCGGGGAACCATTGATCGTAAACGCTATAAAACTCTTTTCGCATAGAGGGTTTAACGGCGTCCGCTAGGTTATTTGTACTAAGGGCCAAGTAAAGACTATCGGTATCAGTCTCGCATAACTTAAAGTCAGCTTTGTCTACAAATCTATCTAGGGAATCGTAATAAAATTCTAACATGCGGAGTTTTGCGTACTGGTAGACGAAAAACCCTATCTGCACGGGTAGGTCCCAACTAATTTTCTTCTTAACCATCTCTACTTCGAAGATGTCGTCCGTCACTAAACTCATCTTTTTTTTTTTTAAACGCGGACAGCTTATTAATTTAGAGTTCCCCTCCCCGGTCGTGTATGATGCCTCTACGTGCTTCGCCTTATTGGTCAACGTGTTGCCGTAAACCGCGTTCACTAACAATTTCATAGTTTCACTAGTTATTGCGTAAACATTGTCTCTATCCCCCTGTTGGCGGGCGTCGGAGACAGTATTTCCAAATTGTTTAAAACAAGTCACAGGTGTATACTCGATCCCCTGGTATATATGAGTGACCTCTAAGCCCTTGGCCAAGTACCAGCGAAGCAGATGCGTCGCCAACATAATCTTTTCACCTATGTAACTACCGATCAATGTCACAGAGAGACCATTATCTGTACTACCATTCCGTGGTTCAAGCGCTGGATCGATATTTGTAAACCTGCATTCCACTGGTGGTGTATATTCCGGCGTTGACCAGGAGAGGTTAATTCCTAAACTGATCTGGAAGCGTGCCCTCACCACAGAGATGAATCTACGAAAAAGCAGCATCGGCACTTCAGCATCTTGGCAAGTTCCATATTTAACTGGCCAAATACAACCGAACTCTATTTTCCCATTTTCAGCAAGCCTAAATAACTTCTGTTAAGAAACCAATTTTTTTTAAATCACTGACCTACATTAATTTACATGTGTTAAAGTAATTGATCATTAAATTTGTATATGTTGATTTTGACAAATTAATGGTTGAGTCAATTATTACAGAGGGTAGTGCTCACGTGTGAATCAAGAATTGTATATATATATATATATATATATATATATATATATATATATATATATATATATATATATATATATATATATATATATATATATATATATATATATATATATATATATATATGTAGCACGATTTAGTATTACTTGCTTTGTTTGTGAAAAAATGTGTAACGCGACACACAGAGAGATAAGAGTGCAGGGACAACGCGGTGGGTCTTGCTTTGAAGTGACGGTGGACTGAAATATTGCGTTTCGTCTAGCCGAAAGTGTAGGAAGGAGCGAATATATGAAACATGACCGACCTTAAAAATTTGCATTGGCAGGAAAGAAAATCTAAAGCTACAAGAGCAAGCATGGTTGAAAGATATTAAAAATGTAATATATCATTTACGGAGATATAATATGAATGATATCCAAAAGGATATTATTTAAATGTAAGTAGTTTAAAAACAAAAAAAACTATATTTCATCGTTATCACATCTGCTAAAAGTTAGCTCATGATTTTTGAAAATTTATTATAAATTCATACCTCAACGGATTTCGATAAAACATGGATAGAATGAACGCTTCCTATTGGGAAAATTAAAGGAATATCTGTGTGTCTCAGGAACCTCGAACAGACGTAGCGTAACGCAAGATGAGTTTATGTGTATCCAATCCTACAAACACTGTGAGCGGTTTCAATAGCGACTTTCAATGACGAGAAATGCTAGAGACTAGATAGCAAGAACTATCAAACTAATGTGATAGACTTTATAATTTCATTGGAATATACATCCAAGACTCTTTACCATTATTTATTTAAATTTGTAAATATAAATAATCATACATTTTACCATCTTCCAACACCCATTTCTCGTTACAAGGCTAGATAGATGTACATAATAAATTATGAAATTGTACTCATTTGACCTGGTAAATTTTTTACTGTTAAATTTTTAGTTTAATTTAATTATATTACCACGAAGGGTTACTATAGCAAAAGTGGCGCAGTATACTTCTAAAGCCTAAATCTATTGTCCAGCTCAGAGTATTCACAGCCGTAACTCAATTGTGATACCAGTGTACTTCTCTGGCACTGGGGCCTCATACTTTCTGGAGAGAAATTCTACTTCTTCTCTACCATCATCATCACACACAATATATATATATATATATTGAACTAGCTAATATTATATCTCTCCACAAAAGGCGGCGGGAAAGATAAAAAGTTAACCTGCTCAGACCCATTCAGCAGTTTTCTCCATTTCATTGATCAGTTATGGACTCTCCCTCGTGATAGAAGAATCATCATCACTCTATCTGCATCTCTGCAAAGAGTAATGTTGTGCGAAGGTAGACAACTTTGATGACCTACATTAGTTACTCTATGTGTTGGTCACTGTTGGATCACTACTGCAGAGTAAGGGAAGGCAACCCGTGACAATGAGTCATAATGAACATTCCTTGTGGAAAAGTTATTATAGCATGCACTTTCGAATGTTATTGGCTTGGCAGTTTAGATACTAATAGACATTCACGTGAATTGTAAGTTTTGTCAGAAACGCCAGGCAGACGTGTGAGAAGAGAACTACGATATAACGTAGAACATTTTAGAAATACGACACATTCCAGGATCTTTACAAGTAGACAGCTCAAACGGATGACAGAAATAAATAGAAGTAAGGATTCTGACTTTAAATAGTAGCACCTTTTGAATACTACAACAAGGAAAACGCTAACGTTTAGTACAGAAACCGGACTCTTACAGGACCTACCCACAAAGTCACAGAGGGATTCTACAATAGAAATAACACCCCAGACGTATCTTCGAGACAATTGTGTCTGTCGTGGTTGAGTAAAGTGTAGAGTATTTGTCGAGTTGGACAACAATAGTGAAATCGACAAGGGATAGTGGACTGACAGAGTTATAGATTACACTTTAGATAAGGTGTAAATAGGAGATGGACTTGAGACAACCTGGAAGAAGATTTATTCAAATGATCTCTCTCTCCAGGCCTCAACTCACTTTTACTGTCTAAGCATCTCCTGCTCTCACTCTTTTCTCTTATCGTACATAGAGATTCTAGTAAAGAGCTAAACAAGTTAATTATGGATGAAAAGGTCGTGAACAACGCATTAATAAATGTGTAAAATTTATTAAAGAAGAAAAGCATGAAAATAATGCATATCATCATACACAGCATAAATTACATCAATAATCAAAATATTCATCAGTAGTCATCAATAATCATATACACCAACAAACACACACACAGATCACCATTCATAAAACCTGTAGAACACAGAGAGATGAAATAACTGAGTGTCAGCCCGTCCGTTTTCGGGACCATATGAAATAGTCCTGACAGTGTGTTACTTGTAGATCCTTCGTGAGGGACTATGCCTACAAAACTGTCCTTGTTGGTACTATCATTGGTGATTCCTCCCTACTGGCGCGAGGTGGGCTGGAAGACTCTATTTATCTCTTGCTGACCAAATACGAACTGAGCGACAGCCTGTCTGTTGTTTTTCGTGGGACCAAATGTGCTAGCTCCAGAAAGTGCATTACTCGTAAATCCTTCGTGAGGGACTAGCCTACAAAACTTTCTTTGTTGGTGCTAAACGTTGGTGACCGCTACTCGCGAGAGGGGGCTGGAACTCTGTCCATAGATGGCTGCTCATACGTGCGAGGTTTTAAGTATCCAGAAAAATACACCAGAAGAAGTCACTTGAGGACAAAGAGTCCCAGGCGCGCTTATCCGGCGCTAGGCTTGCGTGCTGGGTAGTAAATCTTGTTTGAACTGGTTTGGCTGTGGTTTGCTGAGTGCCCCGTTTAGGCACAAAAAAGGCGGGTGATATGGAATTCTGCTATAGGCATGCTGAGCGGGTTTGATATTCTGGAAGCCGCAATGCTCTGGCTGGTAATCCAATAGGCGAGTAGAGAACTACTACTGCGTTTGGCGATTCCCGATTTTGCGTTGGCTCCGTTGCACTGCGTGAGCTTAACTTGGCGTTGACAAAAAGGGGTTTTGATTCAGGAACGGGGTTGACGATTCGTGACGCTAGCGGTATTCAGAAACCCTCTAGATCGAAGAGAATATTTCGTTCTTCGCCTGACTGGAATCTGCTCTAGCGATTCGGTCTCCCTGAAACTGAGACCCAAAAGAGACACCTTTTTACATCAAGCAAATAATAAATCACACTAACTTTATATAGAAAGTTTCGCTCCACTATGGGATTAAATTTATTGTAGTTATTGCTATGATAGTTTAGGGCTGTCTTTAACCATGTCTCCTGTTCCTTAAAAATATCAATTATCAACACGCGCCCGCATAGACTTAATATCTTTTGCACACCCAGGTACCTGTCAGTAACTGTTCTGACAGCAACAATCTACTCCTCTTCTCCCAATCTCAACATACAGGAAACCTAACCTGTAGTTACAGTTAAATGAATATGCTTATTCATCTTACAACATTAAGTGAATTTACATAAACAGATTACAGCATTTGAAATTACACAAATAAATCGTATGTCCCCTTTGGAAAATATATTAGCATTCCACAAAATGAGTACAAAGAAAATGCAATGTTCTTGCTATAATAATACAGTTGTGGCTAGATCATAAGATATAATTATATCTATGCCTGGTGACTGCTTTCAGTGAAAGTTATAGACTAGTGCCTAGCCACACAAGTAAGCATAAAATGATCCTCCCTTGCCACTAGAAATATCTATCAAAAGGAATAAGTGACTATCTCTTATAATCCAGAGTTATTACCTGCATCTCACTATTCAGTTTTAAAGTGAACAATCCACACCTGACATTATCTTACAGAAATGACAGTTATTTTTGCTGACTCTTAACCCAATGGTAAGCATTCGTGGACTGATTCTACGCCTAATATCTGTTATTGTAAGTTTAACATTTAACCCATGATAAACCGTAACAGTTTAAGCACCACTTAATAGGCCGTAGACAGCGCTACCTATCACTGAATAAATTACTAGGAGAAGTCCTCAGAAATAAATTCACTTTCCTAACAGATATATAAAAGCTAACATGAATCTAATATATTATAATTATAAGATATGTCAACTCACCCCGAAAATGACTAGAACATAGGCAAACACATTCTAGTACTGTGTTAAAGTTTGCCTTATCTCATGATGGTCATCTACGGGCCAGGAATATTTACGAATGTCTTTGTCTATTAAACCCAGTCTACTCTTATAGATCACAAAGGACGCTCCCCCCGGAACACCTGGCCTGCATATTTCTACAGAAGTTCGGCGAAAGACGTAATCTAGAGTAAGACAACAGAAATCGTGCGAAAGTTCCCCAGGTAGAGAAATGCATAACATTATGCTCTATCTTGTCTAAGGGCAAAAACTCAAAGACTGACCGCGGGTTTGTCTCCCCCTGTTTCCAGGATGCATAATATTATGATCCGAAGCAGCGTTCTGGAAGCCAAACACAGGGACCCTTTCGCTCGTGATCAAAGGCTTTAAAGCGACCAGAGAAATTCCCCTGTTCGGCCGGACCAGGTGCGTGTTGACGTAACACTATCGTTCGCTGACCGCTACAGGCCGGAACGTAACCAAACCTCGGGTGGTGTTTGAGAGGGTGAGAAAGTTTGGCCACGAAGGTAGAAAATGAAAGAAAAAGAAAATACAAAATGTCCATGAAAAACAGAACATTTAAAGGAGTAATCAAATTATGGACAAGATGGTAAAATACATTATCGGTCACGTGACAAGTGCCCCCCCCCCCCCCCCCCTCCCTTTTTAAAGTTCGAGGAATACGGACAAAAATGACAGTAATTTATCTTTTCCATCGATGTCCGTTACCTGTCATTGGAACATCCAATACTCATAAACCAAATACGTTTCCAATTTCGGTCAGTACTGTATGACTAGCTCCGAGTTCATTTCTTTTCTTCCCTCTGTCTAATAGACGTTCAGCGAATGGGATTTTGCGAGGCCATTCGGCACTGACGCCTTCCGTTTCCGAGTGAACCTGACCTTGCTTCCGCAATTCGCTGTGCCTGTTTATGGTCCGGAAAATTATCCACACCTGTTGTGGTTTTCGGCCCTTCCTGAACTCACTGGCCACTGCGTAGATAATCCGCCTGTTATGCGCGGTGTAATCATTGTTGGGCTCAGGCTGCTTATGTATATATTTACCTGTCACGGGCGTGGCCTTGAATAACCCTCTATAGCTGCAGTCTATAGGGATTTTTCGCGCGCGTGCTCTAGTTGGCCAATAAAGCCTTTCGTTGGTCGAAGAAATGCTAGCATTTTTCTTCTGCCTCTCCGCACCTACTTCCCTGTTTCGGTGGGAGCATTGATCAATCTTCAGACCTGTGCCGTCTAAAGGTGGATCTGGAGCTTTCCTTGCCTTGCCAGTCACAACTCTGGCTTGGTCAACGGAAATGATCAAGTTGCTCGGTAATGGCCTGGCGGAGGCGACTACTTTGCTGTCCATCAGTGGGGTTGAGACCACTGGAATAATGCGATTTGAATGAGAGAACTCAGCTGCCTGAAGCAAAGAGTAATCGATCGCATTCTGGGGTTCTACTAAATCATAACAGATCTCCGTAGCTTCTATCCGTGAAGACAGATAGGTAATATCTGCGAGTTGCAGAGTTTGTTGAGTCGCTTTCCCATTACTAGCATGACGTGAGCCAAGGCTCTCAACGATGGCTCCTTGTACAGTAGTAAGGCAGCTTTTCTCACTGTCTTCTGCCCTGAGAAGTGTGAGAGACTCAAATGGAATACCAGGGATCCCTTCGCATGGAACCCTGTGTCCATCATAAACGTCAACTTTGCCCTCCCCTGAGGAAGTTACTGGCGTCAGTTGAACTTTGTCCTGCAATGCGAGATCCACTTCCTGGTTTACAGGCTCCGCAGTCTGCATGCAACGGACTGGACGGTTTGAGATCCCGTTAGATCGCGAAGTGCCCGAGAGAAAACTCTCGGTGTGTTTTTCCAAAGTTCCTTGGAACGGTTTGGAAAGTTTAACCTTTTTAGCAGGCGACTTATTCTTGCACCTTTTAAGCTCAGGGTGATAAGAGGAGCGGCGCCTCCTTTCTACGATCGTTGAGTTGGAGGGATACGCCTCTGCATATGGTTTTCCGCTGTCCGGCCGGGAATCTTGCGAAATATAACGTGATAGGGTGTGGCTCCCTTTTCTCGACGTCACGTGTACGTTGGGTGCTGCTCGGTCTGGAGCGTGAGAGGCTCGGGGTTCGCCGCTTGCCAGACGGGAACAATCCGTATTACAATGCTTGTTAGCACCTCTCTCACCTTTGTGCAGTTTCCATGCCTGGGAACGTTGCGTAATTTTCCCCGTGGCCTTAGGTCTGCTATCCCGACGTAAATTCTTTCCTTGTTTGGGCTTCGGATCCAAGTCCAAAGGAAAGTCAATTTTCTGGAGTTGGGGTTCGGTTTTAGCAGGCAAGTTTTCTTTCATGGGCGCAAGGTTTGCAGGGGCGTTGACCGTTAAGGGCACAGTAGAAGGGGAAGTAGAGTAACTACATTTAGTATCTGTTTCCACCCTCCGAATTTGGCTATCCAGTTCATTCATTCTGATTTGGTGTAGCCTGCTCCTTTCTTGGCTCTCCATTTCAAATTGCTTGTCCCGTTCTTGTCGTTTTATTTCCAATTGTTTGTGCCGTTCTTGTCTTTTCCCTTTGCTTCTCATCTTCTATCACTTCTTCTACGTACTGTCGGGTGAATGCTTCACTCTCCCCAGTTTGTTTACAGGACCATGCCAAGATTAAACGGCTGTCAAACCAATTGTCTACCTCGTATTGATCCTGCAGGCTTACTGCAAATTCTAGAAAGGGCTGGATTTCGCTATCCTTGTACTCCATGTACTTAGCTACCTCGAGGGCAATCCTATGCACTTTATCTAGATCGGCCATTATATCAGATTGAGCAAACACTATAGAAGAATAGAACTTGAGATCTTAATTACCTAGTCCACTAGATGCTGATTAACTTAATAGTCAATAAAATCTAGGCTAGCCTGGGAACTTTAAAAACAAGAAAGTTTGTAGCTACTCTGATCGACAAGCAAAAACCCCAAAAAACTCCAAAAAATGTAAGTGATGTAAACTTATTACTATCACTTCACCCCAGTTCTGTCAGTACTAAGCTATTGAGAGGATTGGTTACTATCATCCGAATGAACACCCTCCCTTGGTACAGATGCAAGCTAGTAACTGACTATCTGTAGCTTCTTTTCTCAGATTAAAGAGCTACTCCTGAAAAAAATATTAACCCTTAAAAAAAAATTTCTGTTTTTTTCAGCAATAGTCGTCAGATTTGTCAACCAAAAACTCAGCAGTGATACCATCAACCTTTACCAGCTGTCTCATGTGTAGCATGAACAATAAATGTAACTAAATATTTATGATTGCTGTGGAGAAAAACGCTGTTCCGACTTCCACCCAAAAGAAATAGTTCGATATGTCTAGGGGAAAGAAATTCCTATAATCTGCCGAACACTAAACTCTAAGAATCAGAATAGAATCTTGTGAGAGATTCCTACAAGACTCCAACCTCATCTGTTGCGATTGCTGCAGATGTAGTTCAAATTCCGCAACGAGACCCCATTTGTCGTGGTTGAGTAAAGTGTAGAGTATTTGTCGAGTTGGACAACAATAGTGAAATCGACAAGGGGTAGTGGACTGACAGAGTTATAGATTACACTTTAGATAAGGTGTAAATAGGAGATGGACTTGAGACAACCTGGAAGAAGATTTATTCAAATGATCTCTCTCTCCAGGCCTCAACTCACTTTTACTGTCTAAGCATCTCCTGCTCTCACTCTTTTCTCTTATCGTACATAGAGATTCTAGTAAAGAGCTAAACAAGTTAATTATGGATGAAAAGGTCGTGAACAGCGCATTAATAAATGTGTAAAATTTATTAAAGAAGAAAAGCATGAAAATAATGCATATCATCATACACAGCATAAATTACATCAATAATCAAAATATTCATCAGTTGTCATCAATAATCATATACACCAACAAACACACACACAGATCACCTTTCATAAAACATGTAGAACACAGAGAGATGAAATAACTGAGTGTCAGCCCGTCCGTTTTCGGGACCATATGAAATAGTCCTGACAGTGTGTTACTTGTAGATCCTTCGTGAGGGACTATGCCTACAAAACTGTCCTTGTTGATACTATCATTGGTGATTCCTCCCTACTGGCGCGAGGTGGGCTGGAAGACTCTATTTATCTCTTGCTGGCCAAATACGAACTGAGCGACAGCCTGTCTGTTGTTTTTCGTGGGACCAAATGTGCTAGCTCCAGAAAGTACATTACTCGTAGATCCTTCGTGAGGGACTAGCCTACAAAACTTTCTTTGTTGGTGCTAAACGTTGGTGACCGCTACTCGCGAGAGGGGGCTAGAACTCTGTCCATAGATGGCTGCTCATACGTGCGAGGTTTTAAGTATCCAGAAAAATACACCAGAAGAAGTCACTTGAGGACAAAGAGTCCCAGGCGCGCTTATCCGGCGCTAGGCTCTTGCGTGCTGGGTAGTAAATCCTGTTTGAACTGGTTTGGCTGTGGTTTGCTGAGTGCCCCGTTTAGGCACAAAAAGGCGGGTGATATGGAATTCTGCTATAGGCATGCTGAGCGGGTTTGATATTCTGGAAGCCGCAATGCTCTGGCTGGTAATCCAATAGGCGAGTAGAGAACTACTACTGCGTTTGGCGATTCCCGATTTTGCGTTGGCTCCGTTGCACTGCGTGAGCTTAACTTGGCGTTGACAAAAAGGGGTTTTGATTCAGGAACGGGGTTGACGATTCGTGACGCTAGCGGTATTCAGAAACCCTCTAGATCGAAGAGAATATTTCGTTCTTCGCCTGACTGGAATCTGCTCTAGCGATTCGGTCTCCCTGAAACTGAGACCCAAAAGAGACACCTTTTTACATCAAGCAAATAATAAATCACACTAACTTTATATAGAAAGTTTCGCTCCACTATGGGATTAAATTTATTGTAGTTATTGCTATGATAGTTTAGGGCTGTCTTTAACCATGTCTCCTGTTCCTTAAAAATATCAATTATCAACACGCGCCCGCATAGACTTAATATCTTTTGCACACCCAGGTACCTGTCAGTAACTGTTCTGACAGCAACAATCTACTCCTCTTCTCCCAATCTCAACATACAGGAAACCTAACCTGTAGTTACAGTTAAATGAATATGCTTATTCATCTTACAACATTAAGTGAATTTACATAAACAGATTACAGCATTTGAAATTACACAAATAAATCGTATGTCCCCTTTGGAAAATATATTAGCATTCCACAAAATGAGTACAAAGAAAATGCAATGTTCTTGCTATAATAATACAGTTGTGGCTAGATCATGAGATATAATTTTATCTATGCCTGGTGACTGCTTTCAGTGAAAGTTATAGACTAGTGCCTAGCCACACAAGTAAGCATAAAATGATCCTCCCTTGCCACTAGAAATATCTATCAAAAGGAATAAGTGACTATCTCTTATAATCCAGAGTTATTACCTGCATCTCACTATTCAGTTTTAAAGTGAACAATCCACACCTGACATTATCTTACAGAAATGACAGTTAATTTTGCTGACTCTTAACCCAATGGTAAGCATTCGTGGACTGATTCTACGCCTAATATCTGTTATTGTAAGTTTAACATTTAACCCATGATAAACCGTAACAGTTTAAGCACCACTTAATAGGCCGTAGACAGCGCTACCTATCACTGAATAAATTACTAGGAGAAGTCCTCAGAAATAAATTCACTTTCCAATAGATATATAAAAGCTAACATGAATCTAATATATTATAATTATAAGATATGTCAACTCACCCCGAAAATGACTAGAACATAGGCAAACACATTCTAGTACTGTGTTAAAGTTTGCCTTATCTCATGATGGTCATCTACGGGCCAGGAATATTTACGAATGTCTTTGTCTATTAAACCCAGTCTACTCTTATAGATCACAAAGGACGCTCCCCCCGGAACACCTGGCCTGCATATTTCTACAGAAGTTCTGCAAAAGACGTAATCTAGAGTAAGACAACAGAAATCGTGCGAAAGTTCCCCAGGTAGAGAAATGCATAACATTATGCTCTATCTTGTCTAAGGGCAAAAACTCAAAGACTGACCGCGGGTTTGTCTCCCCCTGTTTCCAGGATGCATAATATTATGATCCGAAGCAGCGTTCTGGAAGCCAAACACAGGGACCCTTTCGCTCGTGATCAAAGGCTTTAAAGCGACCAGAGAAATTCCCCTGTTCGGCCGGACCAGGTGCGTGTTGACGTAACACTATCGTTCGCTGACCGCTACAGGCCGGAACGTAACCAAACCTCGGGTGGGGTTTGAGAGGGTGAGAAAGTTTGGCCACGAAGGTAGAAAATGAAAGAAAAAGAAAATACAAAATGTCCAGGAAAAACAGAACATTTAAAGGAGTAATCAAATTATGGACAAGAAGGTAAAATACATTATCGGTCACGTGACAGTGTCAAGTTGCCAAGACTATTTACCTGAGCAACAAGTCTGTGATCCCAGTTTTATGTAATTTTAAACATAATTTGTATACTGTGAATTTAACATCTTTAAACTTGCTGATCTTTACGCAGTTCCTTAAGAGACTGACAACCTCAGCATGAGATAATGATATATTCGTGAACCGACACAGCAACGCGCAGGTAATTGCTTCGTGCTAGTTCTCACAAGGAACAAAAAGCTGAGGTAACAGCAGGCTGGAAGTGAAGCTGGGACTGGATTAAGATGCCATCAAATGTATATATTTATTATCATTTGTAATAAGTATATGTATACTTATACGTGCCAAAAAAAAAAAAAACTTGCCGCTGTCCAATCGAAACTTTCCCAATAAATTAACTGAAAAAATGGTGATTTTCATCATTTCCCCTGAGTCATATTAATATACGCTCAGGGAGAGAGAAATGGAAAAAAGGGCGCATGATTAATATCAGAGAAATGCAGCGAAATCGGAGAGAGTCGACTACACTGCGCTGGCGATCAAATTATCCCGGTTCCAGTCCTGGCGAGAACATTTGAAGTACTTCCTATGACCTGAGAGCGGGTTCGTCTCTCGATAGTTGTTATTGTACGCTACAGTGGCGTACTAATTAATACAACTGTACTTTGAACTCAACTTGACAAAATCTGCATAATTCAGCCGAGTCAAACAACAAAGTTTATTTACATAACACATTATTAACAAATGCAGCTGGTACCAAATCAATTTCTTTCATTTGAAGGTGCTTTCTATATGTAGAAAATTCCTGTCTCTCACTATAAGCGTGGCTTCATGACCTAGGTTACCTCGAGCTTCTGCTTCATTACGTTCAGTAAAAGTTGTTGACCCTCTGTTTTCTTAACTAAATTTGATATTTTTTCTGCTTCTGACATTTCAACTGAATTATAGAAGTTTTTCGGTTTCTTCCCCTAACAAAATAAATTCTAGCTGGGGACTGAAAATCAAGATGTACTTACTTCAGTTACTACCTTATTCAGTCTTTTCTCCTAGTTCAGAATATAGCGACTGCGGTTATTCTGTTCTGTGAATGATAGCATTAAACTTTATCACAACCTAACTTCATTTTGAAGAACTTCAAGAAATGCCTTGCTTGTTCTGCATAGATGAGACCGCTCAAATATGGCTTCTCAACACACATGTACAGATACAACCTTCGCCGAGGCCTTCTATCCGGTACTCTCCTTAGGATTTTTAAATTTTAGTTAGCTGGAAGATGGTGTGAGTTCTTGCCACCGTCGATGGTTTCGATTGGTGCTACTAAAATGCATGAACTTATTTCATTGGGCACGGATAATGCTGGAGTAGTAGGCCTTACTGTCACATAAGTGCCGGACCACACAAATGTATCCCATAGGGAAAAATTTGCGTTCTATCAAAAACATTTCTAACAACGTAAAAAAAAATATTTATTAATCGACAATGTTAACAACAACAAACATCTTTGGCTAAAAAGAAACAGAAATATATTCGCTACACGAAAATGTTTGCTAAGCAGAAGCTCTCGAAGGTATGCAATGCTCTCGTAGATATATGGTGCATGAATATATACATTAGTGGATGCCTGCATGAAAGGATTACAATTTAAACAAACCAACTGTGTAACCAAGGCCTTAACGGTAATTATAGAAGGTGAACAATTATAACAGTCTCTTTGACTAAGGTAACATACATCTATCTTATACGAACTGCTTGGCTTTAAAAGAAGTCAGCAATCATGAACTTGGCTACAATGAGTAAGCTAGTTATAAAACAATAGTTTTTAGGAAACTAAACGTGTCTGAACTTAAAGAGTAACTGGAATACATACAGGAGTAATAACTGTTTATGCGTGGAAACAACACTGCCAAATTTAAAAAATAGTTACAATGTCGACACTTTCCTCCGTGATTTGTCAAGATATATTTTGTCTATAACAATGGTCTGAGTGACTTTATTATAATGGGTGCTATTTGTTTGGGTAATATATCGGTTGTACAAGTAAATGGATATAGTAAAGATTTCAAGTTGATCTGAACTGTACGTAGTTATATAATAGCCATTTATTTCAATAAAGCGACTAATACGTACATGTGTGTTTATGGTGGTTCGTAGACAAGAAAATATATTTAGCCTAAGTTAGGCAGAATATCTCAAAACGCCACATTATAAAAAATAAAGAAAGAATTGTTAATTTACAGTTGTTCTTTTTTAACTGTGTATGTCAGTAAAGACAAAAGTGTTTACAATACAACTAGAAAGAGCAACTCTAACGAGCAGGCTCGACCGATGGTAGCCTGGACGCCTAGGAAGAGGTAAAAGAAATAGATGACAGTATTGGCTGCTTACTGTGCCCGACAGATCGTGGCTGTGAATGCACACTACAGTCTGAGCTATTGAGAGATGTTATTACTTTTCTAACCAATTACACGACTATTGCTGTAGGTAACTTGACGACACACTTAAGTACTATAAAAGTCCGTTCGGAAATTCGTGCCCACACATTGAACGTTGTAACTTTGGAACCCTTTGACGGATGTTATTGAAATTTGCTACGTGCCCTACTGATATCAATGCAGTTATTAATATATTTTTTGCCCTTACAAAACTCATGTCATGTTCGAATTTTCTTCTTTACGTTATATAAAAATCTCTTACCGTTGTCTGGGTTACTTTTTATTAGTTTTACAGGAAAGTTACAATATCCGTTCAAAAAATGCGCACTTAATTTTTGTTGCAGCACAGCACAAGCGATGAAATGTGCTATTCAATATTTTTTTGTTTGAATTAGTGTAGTGACTACATGTCCGCACCAGTGCGCACCTATAGCACACAGTCGCGAGTAATTATTTCAGCGGCGTATGCTAATTGCAATGAGTTGGCTGCAACGAAAAAAAAACGACACCAGCGTATAATTTATTAATAAGCTAAACTGCATAATTATGAAAAGCGCAATGAATCTGAAATGCAAATTTATCACTTTGCAGAAGGTAACTGTTATATTGTACAGGCATTTTCGCAGAGAGGCTAAGATGGGTTGTTTATATCACGACATCCAAGAACCAGGTAGGAGAACACGAAAGGCCCTGGGTGTGGATAGAAGATCTTTTCGACGTTGGATACAACAGGACGGTGATTGTACAGAGGCTGTGGTTAAGCTAGGAAGGAAGGAAAACATTGATGATTTTGACAAGGATGTAATTAGACGTTTGATTTTGAAGATGTTTAATGCCAATCAACTTGTTACTCTCCGCATGCTGAAAAGTCGGCTGCAAGCAGAATGCGATATTAACGTCTCAAAAACAACTCTTTGGCAACTTGTCAGAAGTGTCGGCTTCACTTTTAGAAAAACGTCTGGCGGAAGGAATTTTTTATGTGAAAAACCACATCTGGTTGCAGCTCGAAGCAAATACCTTAGGCAGATTCGTGAGAGAAGGCAAGACGGCTAAGATATAGTGTATTTGGATGAATCTTGCGTTAATGCTCGTCATACAAGCGAGAAAGAATGGCAATCTGTTGACGGAGACCATAGAAGGAAAATTCCCAGCAGCAATGGTCAACGCATTATATTAGCACATGCTGGCAGCAGACAGAATTGGCTTATCCGTGATGCAGAGCTTATTTTTCTATCAAAGTCTGTAGATGGTAGGGACTACCACAGTGAAATGAATGGGCAAATTTGTCGAGATTGGATAGTGAATACACTCCTCCTGACTCTATATAGGCCGTCTTGCCTGGTGATGGATAATGCGTCCTATCATACTGTTTTAGCGCAGGAGGATACAGCTCCCACTTCGGCAAGCACGAAAGACGAAATCAGGAGGTGGCTTGTGAATGAAAATATCTTCGCTGACAACAGCTATTTAAAACCAGAGTTGTTGCAGCTTGTGAGACAGAGGAATAAAACAAAAGTGTATCTCATTGATAAAATCATCCAAGAGCAGTGTCAGACTTCGTGCAATTAAGTGTTTAATCTTTTCTTGATCCATCGTAAGGTCATGGATAGTAATCTTTATATTGCCGTAATCATTCTTAGTCGGTGTGCCAAAAAGGTATTCGAGGGCATCGTCTACGAATGGAAGAATTCATCGTCTGTGTCTATTCGCCTATCTGATTTTGCTGAATGTCAACTGTACGTTTATTAAGGTCTGCCGAAGTCTATGTATTTCATATTATACGGCAATAAGTAGATCAATATGTCCCTGGTATTTAAACTTCTTGAAATCGTGCATGAATTTAATAATGTAACGTTCTAAATTTCTAAAAGTTTGTGGAAGTTCGTTTAATTCGCCTCTGAACGGCTGGAAATCAGTAATTATATTGACCATAGAAGTTGAAGAGGAGTCGCCAAGCTTCTTCACATGTTCAAATGTAGTGGCATCACTCCATATTAACTTATGTCGTAAACTTTCTCCTGTGGTAAGGAACTGTCACTTTAGGCTGTCTTCACTACCAAGGTAAGTAGTAAAACTGGTAGGTAAGCGGACATCTTTCTGTACAAGCAAAGGAAAACAAATTAATATTGGTATACACTGGCGCGTACTATGTAGAGAAGAGTACGTACTACTTTGGATACTATGATGAGGTAGTATTATATCGGTTGGGCGCTTTGAAAATGGAGCACCTTCGTTAACTTAAAGCAGTTTAGCAATTTCCAAGAGCGCTATTGATCGCTGCGAGTCTGCTATCGTACGCTTGCGAAGAAATGGTAGCTGCGTTACATGTTACTCGCAAAGAGTATGTAATAGAATGTGGCAGAGGAATGGGTTGTAGAGTTCCTTTTGACTTGTTCGTTTTCGTCTGGCGTCGCTTTCTCATGACTTTATACCGGACATGCTCCTGCAGGAGCCTGCTGTATTTTGCGATGGATCTTCTGATGACGTTGCATATGGTCTTTTGGCTGTCGGCCTGATGTCGATTTGAGGTTCGCCATCCATACCGTCTGATTTTCTTGGTGCACTTAAGGTATCGATATCGCACTCTTCTTGTCGTGTTGGTGAAGGTACTTTATCGTTCTCTGTATCAGAGTCTGATTCTGCTGTTATTGATAGCCGAACATTGGTATTCGTGGGGGTTTTGCGACTAGCACACCATTCTCTCCTGAGGCTGTTGATGGGGTACATAATATGTACTGCTCCACTGTGAGTGTTCTTGAGGTTATTTTAGCGTTATGATATCAGAACTACTCCAAGTTGAGTTGGACTGTTGGTGACTGGTCGTGGACTGTTCAGATCTGTAGTATACTTGGTTCGGTATTATTGGGGGTGACAGTAAGCTATTATTGCTACTGTTCTCGGAGTTGCTTTGTGGTTCATGTTGTAATCTGTCATCACGGTAAACCAGTCTTTCACGAAGTTCTGCAAGTGGTATATTTTCTTCACTTGAGGTGTTCTCACGATATCTTCGCAATCGACGAACAGCATCATCCAATGGACTTGGTATGTTATTTGTCCTTTCTGTCTTAACATCGTCTTCATCCGACGTACTATTAGACGTCGTACTGGATGGTAGATAGTACATGGTGGCATTTCTAGGTTGTCTGTTAGTGGTAATTTTAGGTTTCGGTATGGGCCTATGGTCATCTTTTTTATCTGTGTAACATGTACCTTCTGTGTCTGGTCATCATCTTCTTTCCACAGGATATATTTCGTGGGGGAAGTCTGCTCAATTATTTTGAATCCGTCCGACCCAGCAAATGTCACACTTGGAATTTCTAACGTGCTGTCGGTAATAAACAGGTTCGCCTACTTGGAACTTTTTGAGGGATGCGTACTTATCGTGAGTATAAATGCTGTGTGACAGTTTGAAGGTACAGTATTGCTTCTTACTATCTGACAAGTTAGTTTACTAGCCGTCTGCTGGAGATGTTTATTCTTGTAGATGTTTTAACAGGTTCGTTCGTCTCTCGATAGTTGTTATTGTGGGCTACAGTGGTGGACTATATAATCGAAATGGAACTTTGAACTCAACGTGATAATATCTGCATAATTCTTTTCTTCTTCTTTGATCCTTAGCCGCCAACCGTCAAAACAGTCAGTGGTCATCACGCCTGGTGGCGTCTTGTAGGGCAACAACAAATTAATTCCACTTTGCTCGATCGGTGGCCATCCTTCGTACAGTGCCCCAACTCTGGTTCATTCTTTGCATCTCAGCCTCCACAGGCCTCCGCAAAGTTGTTTTTGGTCGGCCTCTCTTTCGTTTTTCTTCAGGGGCCCATAGCATAGCTGTTCTTGTGATAGCATCGGGGTCTCTTCTGAGAATATTGCCAACCCAGCTCCAGCGTCTGCCAGCTATGATGATATGCATGTCCTCTTGCCTGCTCCGTGTAAGCAGATCTTGGTTGGTGATGGCATTTGGCCAAAAGATTCGGAGAAATTTTCGAAGAGAAAGTCGGTGAGAAATCGTTACACGACAAAAGGCTACACCTTCGTTGTGCTGACCATCCTCTCTGCCAGAATAAAGTACTGTTTCCCCTGTAGCTGTTTTTATTCTCCCCTTACCTGTCCATCTGCTCTCGCTTATTCCCAGGATAAGTATTTTGTAGTTCCTTATCTCTGCTGTCTGCATAATTCAGCCGAGTCAAATAACATAGTTTATTTACATAAAACATAATGAACAAATGGAGCTTGTACCAGATCAATTTCTTTCATTTGAAGGTGGTTTCTATATGTACCAAAATGTTTCCGTCTCTCACGATAAGCGTATGAGATACAAAAAAAGACGTGTGGCTTCATGCATGACGTAGGTTACTTTGACCTTCTTCTCTATAAGTTTCGGTGAAAGTAGTGAGCCTCTGTTTTCTTAACTAAATCTGATATTTCTCCAGCTTCTGGCCTTTGAACTGAATTATAGCAGTTTTTCGGTTTCTTCCCCTAACAAAATAAATTCTAGCTGGGGACTGAAAATCGAGAGGTACTTACTTCAGTTACTATCTTACTCAGTCATTTCTCCTAGTTCAGAATATAGCGACTACCGTTATTCTGTTCTGTGAATGACAGCATTAAACTTTATCACAACCTAACTTCATTTTGAAGAACTTCAAGAATCAAAAACATAGAAATGCCTTGGCTGTTCTGCATAGATGAGACCTCTCAAACATTGCTTCTCAACACACATGTACAGACACAACCTTCTCCGAGGCCTTCTATCCGGAACTCTCCTTCGGATTTTTAAATTTTAGTTAGCAGGAAGGTTGTGTTAGTTCTTGCCACCGTCGATGATTTCGATTGGTGCTACTAAAATGTATGAACTTATTTCATTGGGCACGGATAATGCTAGGGTAGTAGGCCTTTGCATCTCAGCCTCCACAGGCCTCCGCAAAGTTGTTTTTGGTCGGCCTCTCTTTCGTTTTTCTTCAGGGGCCCATAGCATAGCTGTTCTTGTGATGGCATCGGGGTCTCTTCTGAGAATATTGCCAACCCAGCTCCAGCGTCTGCCAGCTATGATGATATGCATGTCCTCTTGCCTGCTCCGTGTAAGCAGATCTTGGTTGGTGATGGCATTTGGCCAAAAGATTCGGATAATTTTTCTTTGGCATGTTATGTGAAAAGAGGACAATTTCGACATGTAATTCTCTGTAACTCTCCAGCTTTCCGCACAATAGAGAAGCACATAAAGCACACAACTCTGATATAATCTTAATTTTGTGCTTGTGCTGTACTGAGAGGATTTTCAGATGTTGTTGAGATTAAAAAAGACTGTTCCTTCTTTGTTCATTCTGTTGTTGATGTCTTTGCTAGCTCCGCCGTCTGGTGTTACTATGCATCGTAGGTATGTGAAGGAGTCTGTCTTTTCCAGTTGCTCATTCCTTACTGATATGGGCTCAGGGTTGCTCACATTGAGAGTCATGACCTCTGTCTTCTTTAGATTGATGTTCAAGCTCATCTGCTGGCTATACTTATTAAGTCTATCCGTTTTTTCCGGGATGTGTTAATGTGAATGTGCTAGTAGTGCAATGTCATCTGCATATTCCAGATCTTCCAATGTAGAAAATGTAGTCCATCGTATTCCTCTTGGATTGCTCTCTGTTGTCTAGCGCATCACCCAGTCTATGACTGTTAAAAATAGAGTGGTTGATAAGGGGCATCCCTGCCGTACTCCTGTCTTCACCTCAAAGGTTAGGTAGCTCTGCCCAACGCTACACGTAAAGTTGGCAAAGAAGCTTTAATGATTGACACTATGCAGTTTGGAATTCCATGAGCCCTCAGTATTTTCCATAAACTGTCCCTATGTATACTGTCAAAAGCCTTTTCAAAATCAACGAAGTTAATGTACAGCTGTCTTTGCCATTCCGAACACTGCTCTATAATGTTCCTGAAGGTAAATATATGATCTACACATCTTCTGTTCTTTCTAAATCCTGCTTGTTCTTTCTTCACTCTGCGGTCCACTGCCCCCGAAATTCTCCGTATAATTATCCTGCCTAGTATTTTGTGGAAACTTAGAGAAGAGTTATTCCTCTCCAATTATTGCAGTCTGCAAGATCTCCCTTCTTGGGCAATTTGACAATTATTCCTTTTCTCCAGTCTGTTGGTGTTGTCCCTGTTTTCCAGACTTGTGCAAAAAGTGGTTCTAATAGTTCTGCTGTTAGCTCTGGGTCTGTCTTAAATAGCTCTGCATTTAAGTTATCATGACCAGGAGCTTTTCCATTCTTTAACCCTTTGATTGCTGTGATGATTTCTTCTTTTCGTGGGATGTCTGTATTAACATCTAGATTATTTTCAGCCTCAGGAACATTCAATTGTGTCTCTGGTGGTTCCTTATTCAGAGTTTCTCTGAAATGCTCTTCCCATCTTGTTTCTTCTCAGTCTTGCTCTTATCAGTCTGTCGTGATGAGATTTTCGTGCTTATTTCTTACTAATGTAATATTTTTTGCACCTCGTTTTCCACTGATGATTTTAGTTATTTTGTACTCTGTGCTTTGTTCATTTCTCAGTGCTGCCTCTTCTGCTTGACTTGCAAGGTCATCCAGAAATGTCCTTTTGTTAGCACGGGTTTGATGTTTAACTTCCTTGTCCAGCTAACTGTACTGTTCACTATATACTGCCTTTAACCTGGGAGAGCTGCCATCAATGGTACCTATACCTTGCAGCGGTATGGCAGCTTGTGTACCCTGACAATCCCCAGAGCTATGCCAGTGGGAGTTTTACTCCTGGTAGGTTCAACCATGCTGGACTGGTCTGCGTGGGTAGGGGTCAGACAAAAGCTGGTACCCTGGTCCTCCAGGTTGGGGGTTTCAGCACAGGGCCGACACCCCTGTCTGTGTAAAAAATCACACACGTTACGGAAACAGCAATAAATGGAAATACTTTGATGCGGGACGGACATCCGGAGTCTCAGGCTCGTATGACTGACAGTGGTGAAAGCCGAAAGGAAGCCACTGGCATGAAAACGGATGCCCAGACCGCAAAACACGAAACCAGAATTGGTTTTTGGAATGTCAGAACTATGAACGAGGCAGGAAAGCTGAGACAGATTACAGCAGAGATGAGGAACTACAAACTACATATCCTGGGAATAAGCGAGAGCAGATGGACAGGGATGGGGAGAATAAAAACAGCTACAGGGGAAACAGTACTTTATTCTGGTAGAGAGGACGGTCAGCACAACGAAGGTGTAGCCATTATCCTTAAGAAAGGAATGGAAAGGTCTCTACTGGAATGGAAACCCATTAACAACAGACTAATAAGAGCAAGACTGAGAGGGAGATTCACCAATACCACAATTATACAATGTTATGCATTAACAAATGACAGCGACGAAGAGATCAAGGACGAGTTCTATCAACAGGTACAAAAGGAAATGGAAACTGTACCCAGGTACGATCTTATTATAGTAATGGGAGACCTAAATGCGAAAGTTGGAACACACAATAATTATAACGAAAGAGTAATGGGGAAATGCGGCAGTGGAACAGCAAATGAGAATGGGGACACATTAATAAGCTTCTGCAGTATTAACAACCTGGTCATCGGAGGAACACTTTTTCAACACAAAGAAGTGCACAAGTTAACATGGGAATCAACAAACGGACGAGACAAAAACCAGATAGATCACATAATGATCAATGGCAGATGGAGACATGCACTACAAGACGTGAAAGTAAGAAGAGGCGCAGATGTGGGAAGTGATCATCACCTAGTAGTAGCAAGACTGAAGGTGAAACTCAGAGCTGCTGGACCAGTTGCAGTCAAACAGAAAAGATACAACATCACGAAACTTAAGGACCCCCTCACTAGAAAAGCGTTTGTGGTCGACGTAAAGAGACGATATCTGATTACCAAAAGCCAGGAAAGAACAGAGACCGACGATGTGGACCAGAAATTCAACACCATCTCAACAATATATAAAGAAAGCAGCAAGTCATGCTTGGGATTCCAGGAAAGAAAGAGCCAAGACTGGATAACACCAGAAACGCTAAACACCATAGCGAAGAGAAAGGAAATGAAAAGGAAGAAAACAGAAGCTAAGTCTCCCAGGTTAAAGGCAATATATAGTGAACAGTACAGTCAGCTGGACAAGGAAGTAAAACGTCAAACCCGTGCTAACAAAAGGACATTTCTGGATGACCTTGCAAGACAGGCAGAAGAGGCAGCACTGAGAAATGAACAAAGCACAGTTTATAAAATAACTAAAGCTGTCAGTGGAAAACGAGGTGCAAACAACATAACGTTAGTAAGAGACAAGCAAGGAAATCTCATCACCACAGCACAGGGGCAGGAAACAAGGTGGGCAGAGCACTTCAGAGAAACACTGAATAAGGAACCACCAGAGACTCAGGTGAATGTTCCTGAGGCTGAAAGTGACTTAGACGTAAATACAGAAATTCCACGAAAAGAAGAAATTATCACAGCTATCAAAGGGCTAAAAAAAAAAAAAATGGAAAAGCGCCTGGTCACGACAATCTGAATGCTGAGCTATTCAAGACAGACCCTGAACTAGCAGCAGAACTATTAGAACCACTATTTGCACAAGTCTGGGAAACTGAGACAACACCAACAGAGTGGAGTAAAGGAACAATTGTCAAATTGCCCAAGAAGGGCGACCTTGCAGACTGCAACAACTGGAGAGGAATTACCCTCCTCTCAGTTACCAGCAAAATACTAGGCAGGATAATCATCCAGAGAATTTCAAAAGCAGTTGACCATCAACTGAGGAAAGAACAAGCGGGCTTCAGAAAGAACAGAAGATGTGCAGATCATATATTTGCCCTCAGGAACATTATAGAGCAGTGCTCAGAATGGCAGAGACAGCTGTACATTAACTTTGTTGATTTTGAAAAGGCTTTCGACAGCATACACAGGGACAGCCTATGGAAAATTCTGAGGGCTTATGGAATTCCCAGCCGCATTGTTTCCATTATAAAAAGCCTCTATTCTAACTTTACGTGCAGTGTTGGATCGAGTAATGTAACTTTCGAAGTGAAAACAGGAGTACGACAGGGATGCCCCTTATCAACAACATTATTTTTGACAGTCATAGATTGGGTGATGCGCCAGACAACAGAGGGCAGTCCAAGAGGAATTAGATGGACAACGTTTTCTACACTGGAAGATTTGGAATATGCAGATGACATTGCACTGCTCGCGCATTCACACCAACACATTCAAGACAAAACTGATAGACTGAATAAGTATGGCCAGCAGGTTGGCCTGAACATCAATCTGAAGAAGACAGAGGTCATGACACTAAATGTGGGCAATCCTGAGCCAATAACAGTAAGGAACCAGAAGTTAGAACAGACAGACACATTTACTTACCTAGGAAGCATAGTAACACCTGACGGCGGAACAAGCAAGGACATTAACAACAGAATGAATAAAGCGAGAACAGCCTTTGCTATTCTCAACAACATTTGGAAGTCTTCCCAGTACAGCACAAACACCAAATTAAGACTGTATGAGAGCTGCGTACTTTCTGTGCTTCTCTATGGTGCGGAATGTTGGAGAGTAACAGAGAAGGAAATGTCGAAACTGTCCTCCTTCCACACAATCTGCCTAAGGAAAATTCTCCGAATCTTTTGGCCAAACACCATCAGCAACCAAGAACTACTTATTCGGAGTAACCAGGAGGACATGCACACCATCATAGCTGGCAGACGCTGGAGTTGGGTTGGCCATGTCCTCAGAAGGGACCCTGATACCATCGCAAGAACAGCTATGCTATGGACCCCCGAGGGAAAGCGAAAGAGAGGCCGACCAAAAACAACTTGGCGGATAACTGTGGAAGCTGAGATGCAAAGAATGAACCACAGTTGGGGCACTGTACGAAGGATGGCCGCCGACCGAGCAAAGTGGAATCAATTTGTTGCTGCCCTACAAGACGCCACCAGGCGTGATGGCCGCTGACTGCTTTGACGGTTGGCGGCTATGGATCAAAGAAGAAGAACCTGGGAGACTTAGCTTCTGTTTTCTTTCTTTTCATTTCTTTTCTCTTCGCTATGGTGTTTAGCGTATCTGGTGTTATCCAGTCTTGGCTCTTTCTTTCCTGGAATCCCAAGCATGACTTGCTGCTTTCCTTGTATATTGTTGAGATGGTGTTGAATCTCTGGTCAACATCATCGGTCTCTGTTCTTTCCTGGCTTTTGATAATCTCATATCTTTTCTTTACGTCGACCACGAAAGCTTGTCTGATGAGGGGATCCTTCAGTTTCGTGATATTGTATCTTTTCTGTTTGACTGCAACTGGTCCAGCAGCTCTGAGTTTCACTTTCAGTCTTGCTACTACTAGGTGATGATCATTTCCCACATCTGCGCCTCTTCTTACTTTCACGTCTTGTAGTGCATGTCTCCATCTGCCATTGATTATTATGTGATCTATCTGGTTTCTGTCTCTTCCGTTTGGTGAATCCCATGTTAACTTGTACACTTCCTTGTGTAAAAAAGTGTTCCTGCAATGAACAGGTTGTTAATACTGCAGAAGCTTACTAATGTGTCCCCATTCTCATTTGCTGTTCCACTGCCGCATTTCCCCAATTACTCTTTCGTTATAATTATTGTGTGCTCCCACTTTCGCATTTAGGTCTCCCATTACTATAATGAGATCGTACCTGGGTGTACTTTCCATTTCTTTTTGTATCTTTTGATAGAACTCGTCCTTGATCTCCTCATCGCTGTCGTTTGTTGGTGCATAGCATTGTATAATTGTGGTGTTGGTGAACCTCTCTCTCAGCCTTGCTCTTATCAGTATGTTGTTGATGGGTTTCCATTCTAGTAAAGACCTTTCCATTCCTTTCTTCAGGATAATGGTGTCGTGAAGTGGTTTTGAAGGAGAAGGACAGCTTGGTGGAATGGATGAATAAAGATAATAATGTCTTATAGATAGTTTATGAGTTCGTAATGGAACTGCCTCTCCTCGGGAAATAGTGCACTAGAAATTTACTTAAGAGATTTCTGGCCACTAAACAGGATATTTTCTGGACGACAAATTCTTCCTCAGGAATCCTACAAAAGGACTGTGTAAAGCACATAAGGTTGAGAAAGAGATTTGGTGTCCAGCCACATTTAAAATATCCCGACCCAATAGAAGTTATTTGAATTATGGCTGAGCCCCCAGGGTGTAGATTTATATTTAATACAAAAATACAGCGCAAATAATGTTAACAAGACAAATAACAACAGACGCTGTTACGTTAAATTGAATAAAAAGATATAGATTCTCATCTCTCTGAATATACATAAAAATATGAAAAAGGAGTTTAGCTCTACCGTTTAGAAAAAAAAAACAACTAGTATGTCATCATATGGACAGTAGATCTCTTCTATGGTAGTTTCTCTGGTAGGTGTTAATACTCATCTCCTCAAGGACTGTAGTAGTTGCGGAGATGATTTGTGTTTGGACTCTCTTGGTTTTGTATGCCCCAGCACTTTGGTACAGTGTTGCAGCTCTGTCATATCAGCGGGCAGCAGAGGTTACTTCCCTGGACTCTTTGCGCATCTCAAATAAGGATGGGGTAAGTCAACCCAGCTGAATACTTCTGTTTACTGGTTGATAGGGGTAACTGGGTTTTGGAATGGTCACCTGGTTAATGGTGGGTTGGTATATGGTAGTTTTTGGTACAATGGACTCGTATCCTGGTTTGTACCCTGAACCTGTAACCTGGTTTATGTACCTTGTAACCGCAACCTGGGTTTGTACTTTGTAACCGCAACTTCGCTCAACTGAATTCACTACGGATGTTCGCAACAAGAAATGCCCACTTGGGGCCTATAGAGTCCGTCTGCTCCGAATGATGGTTAGCGTTCTAATGGCTTATAATTCCCTCCCAAAATTCCAGCTGTATTTTTGGGTCGACCTCTTGGGTGGCATTGTTGCAAATTCTATTTTGGTCCCAGGGGTACCAAAGATTACCCCATACCAACACACTGGCCTTATGTCCATGGTGAAAATGTCTATGGCTTAACGTTCCCTGATTTACATCCAGTTCGAGACACAAACAAAGGGTCAACTTCCGATCTATTGTTGCACCGTGTTTCACCTTCCAAGTGGAAATGAATTTCGCTGACTAAGGAATAATTTATTGTCGTGGACCGTGAAAAACCTGAGCTAGTAAAATACTGTGAAATATAAGACTAGAGAGAGAGAGAGAGACTTTTGGTTTCTTGTCTTATGATAGGAGAAATTTGTAGAGGGATAAAATAATAGACAGAAGAAAAAGTCGGTGAGAAGTCGGTTTACGACATAAGCCCCCCTTTTTGAAAGTTCGGCCAACGGCCAACTCAATTCGAGCCGACTCTTCTCTTATGTCAGACACTACATTCATGTATCGTGTCCTCCGTTCCTTCACTCCAAATATTTCCTCTTTTTCCTTTGTCGAACGGTATGCCTGTAATCCACACATGGCTATCCGTTTCCTCTTCAATAAGTAGTCGAAGTGGGTTGATCAAGCCTGCTCGCATGATAATCCCACGCTTCCTTTCCTCCTTATGGATCCTCCATTGAAGCTTGCCTTCTGGCAAAGAGCTTGCCCTGAAGCCTACACTCTGCTTACAATTGGATCTATAGCACATAGTTTTGGGTGATGAGGTTGCCAGCCTCATACACAACCTTATTTTAGTCATATTGCTTGACCTGCCTAAGGACACATACCTATCTCCCCAGGTATGAGAGCGTGTATGATCCTCTATCGCTGTTTCTCCAGTGACAGAGAAAGATAAGTCTGCCAGTTGTTCCTGCCCACCAGGTACCAAGGAAATTTGGACCCGCTTCATTTTCTGATACCAGAGAGTGGGTGAGGTTATTGGAACTGACTGAAGACTAAGTGCTTGAGGCTCATGTTCCTCTTTAGCCGTTTCTATCGTGTTAAAGGAAGATATTCCTGAAACATGTTTCATCCCACCACGTACCAAGGAAATTTGGACCCGCTTCACTCTCTGAGCCTAGAGAGTGGGTTTGGTTATCGGAACTGAGTGAAGTCTTAGTGCTTGAGGGTCCTGTTCCTCTACAGCCGCTTCTCCAATGTTAAAGGAAGATATTTCTGAAACATGTTTCATCCCACCAGGTACCAAGAAACTCTGGCCCGGCTTCTCTTTCTGCACGCAGAATGTGGGTGGGACTATCAAAACTGGTTCAGGATTAAGTGCACTTGGGTGGTCATCCCTTTCGCACTCTTCCAACATTTAAGTGAAAATATTGGTAGAAGAGTTAGGCATTGGAGTCTCCATAGCCTGTTCAGTCACGCCGTCTCTGGATCGTGCTGAGTCTTCTAAGATGATATATTTTCCTCCTTGAGGTATGGGGTAAATTCGTTCATTCAATATTGCGGCCTTTACTTTGTCGTTTCCAAAGTTCGACCTAACTTCTACATAAGCTAAAGGCAAAATCATCCTTCTGTTGTTTATCATGGGTGCTGTTACCTCAACATTCTCTTCGGTGACTTGATCAAGGTCAACCACAGAGGCTGAGACAAGGGCATCACACCCAAGACCTTGATAACACAAACAGGTGATTTCTTCTCCATTTACTGTAACAGTCTCCACATTTTGAGAATCCCTGTATCCACTACGGGCCATCATCAAGTTCCCATCCATGGTAGGGACCCTAGCTTTGTGTGAAGTCTGTGGGATTGGGTCTCGGCGCTTACAGTCTAACTGATGTAAGTTGGCCGACAGGTGATGTTCAAAAACATCCTTTCCCTTCCCATAGGGTTGCGTAATCCTTTTCCGTTGAGTGATCCTTTTTGGTTGAGCGATCCTATTTACCAGGTTTTTGGTGCGGTTGTTTTCAGTATGCCTGTTGTGAGTTTTTGCTGAGGATGAGGAAGGTCTCTTCAGATTATCAGCACCGCTGTGCTTAATCTTGTTTTCAGGATTGTCTATATGTCTCCGTTTAGATATTCTTTAAGCCCTCAGTATTTTCCATAAAATGTCCCTATGTATACTGTCAAAAGCCTTTTCAAAATCAACGAAATTAATGTACAGCTGTCTTTGCCATTCTGAGCACTGCTCTATAATGTTCCTGAGGGTAAATATATGATCTACACATCTTCTGTTCTTTCTAAATCCTGCTTGTTCTTTCCTCAGTTTGTGGTCTACTGCTTTTGAGATTCTCTGTATAATTATCCTGCCTAGTATTTTGCTGGGAACTGAGAGAAGAGTTATTCCTCTTCAATTATTGCAATCTGCAAGATCTCCCTTCTTGGGCAATTTGACAAATATTCCTTTGTTCCACTCCACTGGTGTTGTGCGAATATACCTTTTAAGACCCACAATATATACTGTAGGTTTTGGCCATTGTTGGACCATCACGCCAGAACAAGGGCAGGTAAGCTGGGACAAGAGCATAGCCACTCCTTGGTTTAAAACGGAGGCAGGTCCCATTGCTTATTACGGTTGTTTCACAATTTAGTGCTTGAAAAAAAGATTTTGGGAACCACTTATTTAAATAGTGTAATTGAGTTGGATTGGTCTAAACGGAAACCTTTGCTACTACTGCCATCAAATAACCAGCCTGTAGACAAGTACATGTCCACATTTCTAAATAAACAGAAATTTGATCTTACACTTCTGTGGTGTTACTTTAATACATTCCAGGTGGTCATTGATCATTACATTGGTCCTATTAGGTGAGCCATAATCTAAAATCTTCCACGTGGTCGCAAAGTAACAATTTTTAGAAAAAAGCACAGGGAAATCCATTTAATCTCTGTGTCACATAAGATGTTAATACTGTTGTTAGATATAGTTGACTATAATTACAGTAAGTATACGAAGTTAAAGGGAGATCACATTATCAAGCAACGGCGATAACAATACAATTCTAAAATACTAGGATACCATGCTAAAATGTTTGAACATACGATACTGGGTCTGATGCAGATACCAATCTCTGTATACAAATGATGTAATTGAATACCCCTGCTAATTATTACAACGTGCTCGAATCATGGTGCATGTTCAGTACTTGTTGAGAAGTTATTCTATGTAACCTCTGTCATTATACAGTCAAGCTCATACACCGGCCGTAGTCAATCTTCAGTTGTTTCAGCTCAGCGCACAAGCTATGATGTTCTTGCCGAGATTCTTTCTCATCATTCTGATTTTCTGCATGACGACTAGACACGCGAAAGCTGCAAGTAAGACACATAGATAGATAGATAGATAGATAGATAGATAGATAGATAGATAGATAGATAGATAGATAGATAGATAGATAGATAGATAGATAGATAGATAGATAGATAGATAGATAGATAGATAGATAGATAGATAGATAGATAGATAGATAGATAAGACAGACATACACGATAGAAACGACAGATACGACAGATAGATAAATAAAGAGATTGGTAGACAGAAAGATAGACAGATATATAGACATTTATACACAAGTTTAGACAAACAGAATACAGGCAGACAGACGGAAGAACGTCGGGATGGAATAGTATTAACTATCATTGAAAGAAACAGTTCAACTAAAATACTCGTATAAATTGTTGAAACTAAATAGCGTAACTTTGCTATTTTGAATAAGAGACTGGGACCTAAGACGCGTCAACAGTGAGGAATGCAGTCGGCGAGACTGCATAGCTAGACTGCCTGCGTCAGGGTCAGCGACCCATAGCTAGACTACCTGCGTCAGAGTCAGCGAACCAGAGCTGACCAAGACCCTACTCCACCTACACGTGGGGGTCATGGAAACAGGCTGCATCACATCAGTCTGGCTGAATGAGTAGGGATCGAAGAGGGAAGGCTAACCAGGTCCAAAAAATGCCGCGCTGAAGTTGGATGTGACGGCCGAAAGGCGCAAGTATCGCAGCTTCGCTGTAAACTGACACAACGATCCCAATGAACTTTTCAGGACGAAGAAAGAAGAAGAAGATAAATATTAGACAAACTTAAAGGTTTTCAGGCACTGGTAAGAAATCAAGAAGTAGAACACTAGACAACAGAAAAACAACAGACGTGAGTGGCTTACCCAGGATTCGAACCCCGGACCTTCCGTGCGACAACACTGCCTAGCTATGCAAGCGAATCACACTATCCTCTCGGCCAACTTTTGTCTATATAGTAACAGTTACTTGCAGCGTTCGAACCCTGGACCACCGAGCTAGGAACCAGTGCACTAACCACTGTGCTACCGTGGCTCAATCCCGTTGAGGTCGGATTTTTTAGACCGCAAACGGTTCCGGGGTCGATCCAGCCTCATGATCTGGGTACCAGGGCAACTCTGGGAAGGTTAAGGCGGCCGGCGTGATGCTGACCACATCACCCTTAGTGTGCCGATGGTCAAGAAAATATAGGCATACTACCATATTCCCAATATTCCTCAATGAACGTGTAACGGGATCGTTGACCTTGACCTTTTACTTGCAGCGTTGTGGAGTCGGTCAAAAGGAATTACCGAGATCTGAAAATTTAAAAGTCCGATTCCGAATACAGCTTGTTTACTAGTTGTGGTGAGGTGGTCATTTTAAATGAAAGACGACAGAATCAAGTAGTACTTGATCTAACTCAGAGAAAGAGCTGTGGCGTAGGGCACAAAATGAAGTCAAGCTGATAAGCACACTGTCAGGATGTTATTTCAATAGTGACGAAATGTCAAAGTTGCCCTCCTGCTAGACCTATCCTTTGTCTCTAGGAAGAATGTAGTTAGCTCTAACGTATCTGTTAAGGTCAAAGGGAAGAAAATCTTAGTATGTTGTGGGACAGATTGAATTTTTGAATTATGGTACTTGCTTGCCGATTAGGAATCGATTTGTTAAAAATATCTTCTCCTAGAGTCATGAGACAGAGTACAAGAAAAGCGTGAAGAACGCTGTTTATCTCTAGTGTTGAGATATATTTATCTTGTAGTGTTTTGAGCCGGGGGTGATTAGTTCTCGCGGCTAAGCGGCATGTACTGTGAGTGGTGTTCTAAAAACAACTGAGTCTCATGACAAGGGTTCACAGGGTGTGCCCTGTGAGTGTGCTGTCAGAAGAGTGTGTTTTTGGGCGTAGACCGGTGTGGTCGCAAGCCCTGTGTTTTCTAAGTGTATGGCGGTGTTTTCCTAAGGGAATGCCTGATCAGGGCTGTAGAAATGTGCAAGGCCATAATTAATATAACTGCCGTGTTGTGCAGTCTTTGTGGAGTTTGAGACATGTAGAAATGTGTAAGGCCATAATTAATATAACTGCCGTGTTGTGCAGTCTTTGAGTAGTTTGAGACATGTAGAAATGTGTAAGGCCATAATTAATATAACTGCCGTGTTGTGCAGTCTTTGAGTAGTTTGAGACATGTAGAGATTTGTAAGGCCATAATTAATATAACTGCCGTGTTGTGCAGTCTTTGAGGAGTTTGAGACATGTAGAGATTTGTAAGGCCATAATTAATATAACTGCCGTGTTGTGCAGTCTTTGAGGAGTTTGAGACATGTAGAGATTTGTAAGGCCATAATTAATATAACTGCCGTGTTGTGCAGTCTTTGAGGAGTTTGAGACATGTAGAGATTTGTAAGGCCATAATTAATATAACTGCCGTGTTGTGCAGTCTTTGAGGAGTTTGAGACATGTAGAGATTTGTAAGGCCATAATTAATATAACTGCCGTGTTGTGCAGTCTTTGAGGAGTTTGAGACATGTAGAGATTTGTAAGGCCATAATTAATATAACTGCCGTGTTGTGCAGTCTTTGAGGAGTTTGAGACATGTAGAGATTTGTAAGGCCATAATTAATATAACTGCCGTGTTGTGCAGTCTTTGAGGAGTTTGAGACATGTAGAGATTTGTAAGGCCATAATTAATATAACTGCCGTGTTGTGCAGTCTTTGAGGAGTTTGAGACAGGTGGAGAATTTGTATGCCAGATGCATTTGAGTTATCATGAATTGTGTCTTTGTTGATGTCATCGTGACTTCGTTGTGTGTTGTAACGTAATAAACAGTATCGAACTGTTCCAGGCGTTTACAACCTTTATTGACATCCATGACTCGTACGTGAGCTGTGTGGTGAGTGACAGTGCACACAGTATTCAACAATCACGTTTGCAACAGTGGTGATAATAACATTCCTCAATACCAATGACCCACACTCAATGCACAAGCATAAATGATTTATCAATAATAACGACCACCCATCCAATTACGTATTATCAGTTGGTGGACCAAACCAACGGGTCGTAACATCCACGGAACATTCGCGTTGAAAATTATTACTACGAGAACTCAACGAATTCATAAAATAGCCTTGTGTAGGCGTGGCCTAAATATCATGTGCTTCAGAAATCTTGACCTGGTTAGCGTTTTGCCTGAGTGGCGCAGTTAAGAAAGCACGCACGCCTCATCCGTGCTAGTATTTCATGCCTGTAGACCAAAACAACGTCTGCAGTGGTCACGAAAGTTCAAGTACACTGTAACACTATTTCTACCAACATTTGTACGAGTTGTGACTGATTCCTGCGATAATCGGCTTACCTGTGCCAGTTATCACGATCTCAAGTTCAAGATGTCATGATACACGGTGTGCCGTGTACATCTACGACTACAGAGGAGTCAAGACTTGCGGTGTATGCTGTATATCGGTTCCTGTCATGTTGTGCATTGTTGAGCACACATCATATTGAAGCGAGTAGGCTTTACGACATATATAGACTTTCCTGATAATGATATGACTTGAAAAAAGGTACAATAAGAAAAAGGAATTGGTGATACAGAATTGAGAAATAATCTCATTTCTTGACAAATAGTTAGCTTTGTGAGCTGGAAAGGTAATTGTCCAACCTCAATAATATGTATAGGTGATTACATATACAGTGAACTCGATAGATAAGTCACTATGGATCTAGATATTGATAGGGATCCTGATGATATGATGCCTATATTGGAATATTTATTGAAGGAAGCTAGAGATGATGATAATTTTACAGGCCCAGCCCTTGAAGCCGAAGTAATGGACAAATTTTTGATTAATGTGTCAAGAGCCCTAAGATATTTTGCTAGGGACAATTTTCAGTCTCATCCTCATTTAAGAATGGCAGAGGATTTGGCATGGTTATTAACTTACCTTCGTTCATTTGCATACCACTATATGAATGTTAAACATGATCATATAGTAAGAAATATACACACGTTAATTTTCTACGGCATCTCTGACAATCAGGGAAAAAAAGTTAGAAGATGAGGAAGTAAGAGTCAACAGACAGGAAAGAAAAAAGTGTTCAAAGAATATTGCTGAAGAGAGTAAACTTCAGAAAAAATTGGCTAAGCTCACAGATGATTTGGATAAATCAAACTCGGAACTTGCTGGGGTGCACGCAAGTTTGAAGTCTGCAGTAAGCGAAATCAAAGAGTTGAAAACTCAGTTGGAAGATAAGAGGCAACTTGAAAAGTCCTATAATAAAAACACTTGTTGGTCTATTAAACTATAACATTGTCCTCGGTCGCCAACTTAAAGAAAAGAATGCGGTATTACCAGAAAGGGTTATTGAGCTTATAAATAGCCAGGATAGTGAAACCAAGGCACTACAGATAGAGTTGACACAGAGGAGAACAAATAAAGAAGTCAATGAGGAAAAGAGATTAAAAGAGTTAAAGGCTGAGAAAGAGAAGATGGCTAGAATTCAGAATTTGAATAAGAAGCTTAGTGATGAAATTTCACATAAACAGGTTGAAATAACAAATCTTAGAAGGAGAGTAGATGGTCTTCTTGATTTTTTCTTAGACAAGAACAGGTGTTCTACTGTGCATGTTGACAGCGATAGACAGAAAATTTTTTTTCAACAAGCCACTACTGCAAATAGTCAGCCACATACACTTTTTGCTGACAGACAGGTCAGACAAAATGGACAACGATCCTTTCGTGGGGAATATAATTTCACACGAATTTATGACAACATTGCTGTTAATGCTGATTCTTGGCGTCAGAATAACCAAGATAAGTCTACAGAAACAGTTGATCATGAAAAGAAAGGTCATAAAATTCGGGTCAAAACCCCTTAAGAGCAAACATTTATCTGCTGATGGAAATTTTCATAGGTTGACAGCAGAAAATAAAACTATTAACACCCGTCCTAAAAAGGAGGACCATAATGTGCAGAGCAATAAAGATACTGTCAGTCCTACTACTTGTCAAACTCAGCTCAGTCAGTTTGACGCAATTAGTAAGCATATTCCAACAGAGAAAAATAAAAACAGTCTTCATAAGAGAAATAACCCTGAGGTCGAAAAGTACAAAGGGAATTCAGCAAATAATAATTTTTGTCCTCAAAGATATAAGAGGCAATTTAACAGATCAAACAATTTTGAATGTAAGAATTTTGGAAAAACTAAAGAGTCTTACAGTAATTTTTCTGGAAGAAAACAAGGCCCATTTGATAGATATATATGTCAAAGGAAAAAGAGTAATAAAAACAATGCTAACTTGATTCATAAAAATAACAATGATCACAATAGAGGAAATGGCAATGTTTTTATAAACAGAATGAATTCCCAAATTTCACTTCACATCGCCAGAGTGACTTTCCTCAGCGGAAGCTTAAGATGTTTTATAAGCAGGGTAATAAGAATAATAATCGTCTATTGAATGGTACTGCTTATTCTAATTTTGATGTCGAGATAGCATCTCGTTGTGTTAAGTGTAAAAGTTTATTACAGAATACAGCAGGGACGACCTCCAGTTATTGTCAGGTTGTTCCTAAGCATCCCATGTTGAGTACCAGTGATGATGGAAGAGTTGATGGTGTCGTGAAGAAACCAGAGGTTCACAGCCACAGAGTTGGGTAATCGTGTGATTGAATTTGCGTTTACCCTAATTAAATCTCACAAGTGATTAAAAGGGATATTTTCATTTGTATTTATTCACAGCTTTACGGTAAAACTCAGCGCTCCCCATGTTTACGGTAGCTGTCAAGAAAGTAGGTCGCCTTCGCGCTCAGGTGTATCTGTTCAAGCGGAACCTGTCCCCGTGCTAACTACGCAAGGGATATGTTACTTGTTGGCGTGATGACATGTTTTACAAGTCCGCTGGAGATTTTTTTTTTTTTTTTTTTTTCTGTTTTAAGTTTTTTTAGAACAGTAAATATTATTGTATTGTATAGCATAGTATTTTATGCGATTGTATTCGAATATCATGTGTTTTTCTTATGAAGATGTTCTGATGTCTTATTATTAGATTTTTCTTGTGATTCTTATATTATTGTATTTTGATGAATATTGTACGTGTTATGATTGAAATAATGTGTAACATAACAGTTTGTACCGACTTATTCTTAACCTGATGATGTAAGCGGTGGATTATGATATCTCCACATTTAAGTCATAAGACTATGTATATTTGGTCCATATTATTTATTTTTGTACTACTGTGTTGAACTTGGAATTTTTGCAGCTGTGTTTTTTTGAGATAATTTTTTTTTTTTACATGATGAGATTGCCAGCCAATGCACAAACTCATTAGTTAATATGGTGCGGTAGTCATCTTCAGAGAAGTCTCTGGTTAACTTTTTTCTCGAGTGTTGTTCCCATAATTGGTTAATATATTAGTACACTCTGATAATAAACAGTAAACATTACAGTTAAATGTAATTTTGGAAACGTTACTTGATTGTATTATTGAAAATTTTGTATTTGAATTTGATAATGTAGTCCGAAACACTGATTTTTCTAGAACGATACCTGAATCTAGACAGATAATTATATCACATACTACTCTATTTAAATTATGTTGTACTTATATATTTATAACTTTGTATGTAGTTAACAGTATGTTGTCCATGTGATTTTTCTATGACGTATTTTTTAGAAGAAAAAAAAAGAGAAAAAAAAAGAACGTACGTGTATTGATTGGTGTTTACATAGAGATAGAGATTTTTTTTTAAATGTCAATTAATTTTGTTGGAAATAATTTCTTTATTAGTTTATTAATTATAGCTCTAATTTACTTAAATATGAAATGCTATTCGGTGTAACTTATCGTTGCGAAATATTTTTACATTGTACTTTTTTTGGGAAAATTGATTTTTTTGTTTTCAAACATTTAATAATTTTTCTGGTCCCAACGCTTGACTGTGCGTTATGGTTGATTGTGTGCATTGACATTGGTTCTCTAATAAGTTTTTTTTTGTTGTTTGTTGATATTATGATGTATTCTTTATCTATCGCGTGACTATACGTCAGCCAAAACTTTTTGATAGCGTTAACATTTTTTGTTTGCGTGATGTCTAGATCAATTTATTGTTAGTTATGAATAATTTTAACTTAGTTAAATTACTTATTATGCTGTATTTAGTTATAGCTTTCTTCTATGTTTTGTATACATATATACATTAATTTTTTTTTTTTTCTTCGATGCTTTTCTGTTATGATTGTATTTATTGATTACAATACCTTGTTTGATTGAGACTGTTATTAGTATGTATTGTTATTGACTTTCTCTTCATTCGTGTCTTTGCTTTCTGTCTGCCTTTGCCGGTTATTCTTCATTTCGTTCCATCTTTTCTGTTATCTTTTCGGTATTGGTTAATGTCTTGTTTATGCTCCCATGTGTCATATTCGCTTCACTTGTTTCTATTTGTGCACTTCTTCTTCTTTCGACACTTATACTTTTATTCTTTGTATTGTTAAGTTAATTACATGGTGTGATATAATGTATCCAGATGTAATGGTGGTATTTATTTTATATGTGTAGAGTTGTTTGACTTAATTGTTAACACGTGGTATTTTTTTTTCCCCACTCATATTCTGATTTCTTACTTTACTGCATTATAGATCATTCTTCTTTTGCTTGATCTTGTCCTTTCTCTTGCTATTGATTGTTTCCTGTTTTCATTTGGGTCCAATATACGTAACTTGGTTTTGTATTAGATTAATTCTGATGTACTTAGACGATTACGTTGGATGCTCCATTTTCTATTTTTTTCATTTAATGTTGATATTTTATGTAGGTATATTCTTTTCCCTTAACATAAGTTAATTTTTGTAGGTATGTATTAGAGTTTTGCTCTCCCTTGATTTTTTGTTGATGTAACTGTTTTAGAAAAAATGATAGAATCATTTTTTTCCCCAGGGGCGGTGTAAATGTTAAGGTCAAAGGGAAGAAAATCTTAGTATGTTGTGGGACAGATTGAATTTTAGAATTAGGGTACTTGCTTGCCGATTAGGAATCGATTTGTTAAAAATATCTTCTCCTAGAGTCATGAGACAGAGTACAAGAAAAGCGTGAAGAACGCTGTTTATCTCTAGTGTTGAGATATATTTATCTTGTAGTGTTTTGAGCCGGGGGTGATTAGCTCTCGCGGCTAAGCGGCATGTATTGTGAGTGGTGTTATAAAAACAACTGAGTCTCATGACAGGGGTTCACAGGGTGTGCCCTGTGAGTGTGCTGTCAGGATAGTGTTTTTTTGGGCGTAGACCGGTGTGGTCGCCAGCCCTGGGTTTTCTAAGTGTATGGCGGTGTTTTCCTAAGGGAATGCCTGATCAGGGCTGTAGAAATGTGTAAGGCCATAATTAATATAACTGCCGTGTTGTGCAGTCTTTGTGGAGTTTGAGACATGTAGAAATGTGTAAGGCCATAATTAATATAACTGCCGTGTTGTGCAGTCTTTGAGTAGTTTGAGACATGTAGAGATGTGTAAGGCCATAATTAATATAACTGCCGTGTTGTGCAGTCTTTGAGGAGTTTGAGACATGTAGAGATGTGTAAGGCCATAATTAATATAACTGCCGTGTTGTGCAGTCTTTGAGGAGTTTGAGACATGTAGAGATTTGTAAGGCCATAATTAATATAACTGCCGTGTTGTGCAGTCTTTGAGGAGTTTGAGACATGTAGAGATTTGTAAGGCCATAATTAATATAACTGCCGTGTTGTGCAGTCTTTGAGGAGTTTGAGACATGTAGAGATTTGTAAGGCCATAATTAATATAACTGCCGTGTTGTGCAGTCTTTGAGGAGTTTGAGACATGTAGAGATTTGTAAGGCCAGAATTAATATAACTGCCGTGTTGTGCAGTCTTTGAGGAGTTTGAGACATGTAGAGATTTGTAAGGCCATAATTAATATAACTGCCGTGTTGTGCAGTCTTTGAGGAGTTTGAGACATGTAGAGATTTGTAAGGCCATAATTAATATAACTGCCGTGTTGTGCAGTCTTTGAGGAGTTTGAGACATGTAGAGATTTGTAAGGCCATAATTAATATAACTGCCGTGTTGTGCAGTCTTTGAGGAGTTTGAGACATGTA